>JAMZAV010001129.1:0-499266 GCA_024449915.1 Sweltsa coloradensis | reverse complement strand
CCTTAGCCCTATGCAGACGACACGGCCTACTCGTGCGAAGGGCGCACTGCGAGTGTTGTCTTGCGCCGTCTACAGCGCCAAATTAAAGCTCTGGAAGCTTGGATGCGTCGTTGGCGTGTTTTGCCGAACGCCTTAAAGACACAGCTTATCCTTTTTCACCACCGGCACAAAACGCAGAAAATGTCTCAACGACCACTCCGTCAGTCCATCTCACTTTGGGGCGCTACGGTGTACCCTAGTCGGTCTGCCAAGTACCTTGGAGTAACCTTTACAGACATTCTGAACTGGGGTGCTCATTGCCGTGACGTCATCAACCGTGCGCGGTCGAGACTAAATTTACTCGTGATGCTTCGTGGGCGACTTTCTGGATGCAGTTTCCGTACTCTACGGCACACTTATAAAACTTTCATTCGTCCCCTCTTTGAATACGCGGCCCCGGCGCTGACACCCGTCTTTGGAGGATGTCTCCAGCAATACTTCTCGCTGGAGCGAAGAATCCTTCGCCGCATCGCGCGGCTTCCTCCGATGACGCGGAATGAAGACGTGTATGCCCAAACCGGCGTCGGTGGAATCAGCGCTCGACTCGACACCCTCGCAGGGGCTTACGTGCAACGTCTTCAAGCAGGCGGCAGGAATGAGCTTCACGACCTCGTTTCGCGTCCTCGAGTCTTCAGACCTCTACCGCGATTCAAGTACCCTTATCCGCCTTTTGCCTTTCAATTTGTCTAACTTTATAAATGTCATGTTCTCTTGTTGTTTTTCATGTAATGTTTAATTTGTAACTCTGTTATCACTGTGTCAGGCTACAGAGGGCACACTTGCCCTGCATTAGCCTTCCTGCCCTATGGGCAGGTAAAATACAATAAATAAATAAATAATAAGCCATCAGTAGAAAGTGAGAAGAGATTTTATAGTTTGCCAGAAATATAACAAATTAATTTATTTTTAAAGGCCTTGCTCAAAGTTCAAGTTAATTCATATCCTGTGAAATAAGTTTGAGAGAAACCATCTTACTTTTTGCGTCCTTCGACACTGTGGCCCTACTTAGAGTTGGGTGGGGAAAGATTGGTAGTAGGGGAGACCGGGGCTGGTTGGCCCAAGTGTTGGTTGGCCCACCAGACAGATCTCGATATCTAAAAGGCCGTTGCCGCCAAAATTTGAATTGAACATGCGTGTTCACTACTTGAGATGGCTGTGAAAATTTCAAGACCCTAGTTTTACAGCACTGTGTCTGAGAGCAAAATGAATTTTTGACAGCTGGTTTGTAACTTTTAACCAAGCTACGTATTTCATTATAAACCACTCCGTTTTCAATAATTTATACTAAAGTAAATAATTTAATTGTACAATATCCATTAGGGATTGTATATTTAGTATTGAAAACATAATTAAACTGTAGGATCTAATACAAACGCAAACAATATGTATAAATGCGTGATGGGGCTGGTTGGCCCACCCATTCACTTTGCAGGTTAAGTGGAATTTCTGATACAGACCTAGGGAGACCGGGGCTGGTTGGCCACGTTATTACATTTAGAATTTTAGGAAGGAATCTAATGAAATAAATGATTTCTTTCTTTCTGTAATCATTTCTTCAATCTGCGTTGCACTTCAAAAAAAATCCTTCAACATTTTAAAATATACAATAAACAACAAAAATAACTATTCTTATGTACTGGGCCAACCAGCCCCATGTACTGGGCCAACCAACCCCTGACACGGGGCAGGTGGCCAATTCACATTCCAAGTTATTTTTGTTGTTTATTGTATTAAACTAGGAAACGCTCAGTTGGACGCGTTGATAAGCGAGCACGTGCTATAGCTAAACCCACATTGCACATTTTTTTAAATTTAAAAATTTGCGACGTTCGCTGTCCACGGGGCCATGTTTCCAAAATTATTTATTATTGGCAGGGTATTTGGGTAAACCCGTGGGTAATACTTTACTTTGTGGATAAAATCCACCGCCATCTAGAGGACCTTGACTCATTGGGAAAAATATTTAAACTCTTTGGTGACAAATAATAGACTGCTTCCTCGAAAGTATTTTGATTACTTCTAGGTGGCAGTGCATTAGAAACTTCGCGCGTCTTTTCGTTGCCATGGCAACGTTACTTTTGTTATAATGTAATTTCCATCTACACTACTTATCGGATCAAACTAAAATTAACATATTCGTGACCGGACGGACATTCTAAATGATTTGGCTATCTCAGATTTTGTCCCCGGTTAGTTTGAAAAAAAAACTTTCGATTAACTTTAATGTAACTTTTTAACTTTTTGAACGATTTTGCCACAAAACTAATGGCATTCAATCGAGAACAAAGCTTGTGGATGGTCAAAATTTCAACTCGATCCGAGCCTCCGTTCGAACGTTATCGCGAGACATACAAACAAAAAAAAAAACAAACAAAAAAACAAACAAACAAAAAAAAAAAAAAAAAACAAAACCAGTGACTAATTTTTCCGGCAGAGTCAAATGGAAACGCTCGCTTCGCTCGCTTAACTAAGTAACTAAAAAATTAAAGTATTTTTTTTAAGTGCATCAAAGATTGAAGAAATGATTACAGAAAGATATCAATCATTTCTTTAATTAGATTCCTTGCTAAAATTACAACTGTAAAAACGTGGCCAACTAGCCCCGGTCTCCCCTAGGCTAGGAACCAACAGCTTACCTTGAAAGAGATATTTAAGTAAGCCAGAGCTCACCTCTAGTTTTGGACAGTAAAATACTCCCTTGCACACTAGTTGGTGTTTGTTAGACATACTTTTCCACTTTCCTCACTTTTGTCAGCCATGCTCTGGGCAAGTGATCAAAGTTTGAAATACTTCTATTGAAATAATCCATTTGAAAGGTTTTTAAGTGAAATATTTCAAGCCATTTCGGTTTAAATAGGTATTTCAAATAATTTCAAACTAAATTTTTATTTAAATATTTATATGTATGCACATAAAATTAACATTACCTACATGCTTCTGGTATGCTCCAGAGTTTCAAGTCTCAAAACGTTCAAGTAATTGTTTCAGTTTAGTAGGTAGAATTTCCAGACATCTCTAAAAGTAGGCCAACCTTAAATAAACCTCCATTCAGGCCACGTTCACATAATTGGTTTAGTTATAAGGGGGTAGAAAATACATACGTGTTAAATTGTTTATGTTTTAGTCTTAAGAAATTGTTATAACAAAAATAAAATTCTTACGACGGACCAATCGACGTCAATAATCCTTACGACGACCAATTAAAAGTGAGTAACTTCATTATGACAGGCCACTGAAACATTAATAACCAATCAGGATATCGGATTTCTTATAACAATAACAATTTCTCAAGACGAAAACAAAGTTATGTGAACGCGGCCTTCCAAGTCATCGTTCTATTAACTAAGGCCACTGAGGTACAAATTATAACTTTTTGATCACTGAAATATTTCATGAATTATTATTACCATCTAATTTAATATTCTGTTGCTTACCTTGTGTTAAGATGAACTTCCAGGCAAGAGAAAGAGTTTTATAATACGAATTGTAGGCCCTATATTTTAAAGATGACTAATTAATGCATTGCAAAAGTTTTGTTGGTGTATATATGCCACAGACAAGCCCGCATAATGGACTTTGTGGGTTTCAAAGAGATGAAATTATGTGAAAAATGAATACAATTTGTTAAACATTTTGCCAATTGTAACTATGGTAATTCTGAACAATGAGTATGCTATACTAACAGCATAGCAATTCCATTTGAGGTTAATTGTTGTTTCAAATCCTTCTCTATATCAGACCAACACATTTAAATAAATTACAAAAATAAATAAATACGTAAATTATTTAGAGTCTACCCACTCAGGCAAGTGATTTTCAATGAGGGACATTAAATTTAACATTATCAACGAGCGAACAATGACCAAATAGAGACAGGCATATTTAAGTAGGAAACGCTGATCAATGAAGGTGGACACTAGAGATGGGAATTTTGGCCCGGCCCGGCCCGAAAGCCCGGCCCGGCCCGAAAGCCCGGCCCGGCCCGGCCCGGCCCGACTTTCGGGCCGGGCCGGATGTTTCTGTTATTTTCGGGCTTCGGGCCGGGCCGGGCCAGAGCATTAAAATTTCGGGCCGGGCCGGGCCGTTTCGGGCTTTCGGGCTCGGGCTTTCGGGCCGTTTCGGGCTTTCGGGCCAGGCTTCGGGCCGGGCACCATATTTAACTTAGGAAATAGAGATTGGTGTTTTGGCCCGGCCCGGCCCGGCCCGACTTCTCAATGCTTCGGCTCCGGCTCGGGATAGTTTCGGTTTCGGGCTTCGGGCCGAGCCGAAGCATTGAGAAGTTGATTTGTGAATCATTTTTTTAACTGAATAGGATAAACGTTAAAGAAAGAAAGAAAGAAAGAAAGAAAGAAAGATACAGCAGACAGACAAAAACAATGCGTTTTCACAGTCTTATTATTATTATATTATAATTAAAGTTTCATCTCCTAGAATCCAACCTCTTGCTTAGACTATAATGAGCTTCGACGTCGAGGTGGACAGAAGGGTTTGGAGTGGACATCACCACACCCCCACAACATGATTTGCGATACAATACTCCCGAACACAATATCGAACGTGCTTCGACAAGAAGATGGACAGACTATGACGAAGGAGACAGGCTGTGTTTTTACAACTTACATCTGCGCCCTTAAATAATTTGTCGCTTGGTGGGTGGCGGTATTTCTCCCGTGATCCCATCGATTTCAATACAAGCTCAATACTCATAGACTTAAGTCATAAATATTAATAATTTGTGAACATGTCCCTCGGCACTTTGCTTTTCACTGTCCATTATGATTTGAAATAACAGTATACTTACTCGCCTGTTGTCTAGTCCCGAATAAACACAAAATAGAACGTGCTCTCACATAAATATGTAGGCCTACAACTACATCTGCGTCCCTTATTGGCGGCATCACTCATGTCGATAAATATACACGCACAATTCATAAACATGCCATATGGGCAATTTGCTTTAGGTCTACACTGCCCAATGCCCACCCAGATCTAGGTATAACGGTATATAATCGCAGAACTAGAAATACTATCATACTGTTGGCAAAGGCGGCCCATTTGCTTTGACGAGTCCAAAAATCCAGACTTTCGGGCCGGGCTTTCGGGCCGGGCCGGACTTTCGGGCCGACTTTCGGGCCGGGCCGGGCTTTCGGGCCGACTTTCGGGCCGGGCCGGGCCAGGATGATTATCTTTCGGGTCGGGCCTCGGGCCGGGCCGGGCCGCCGTTTTTTTTTAAATTCGCATCTCTAGTGGACACCACTCCACCCACTTTCAGAGCCAGAATTAGGGTTACCATACGTCCGGTTAAAGCCGGACATGTCCTCTTTTTTGATGTCTGTCCGGGCGTCCGGTTTGGTTTATTTGGATTAAGGACGCGTCAACCGTTAGGTCATAATGCACCACTCTAGCCTAAGGGGGGGGGGGAGGAGGGGCCCATGCTGGTCAGAACCAGCCACGGGAAAGGGGAGGAAGGGGGGTTTCTCACGTCGCGGTCGTCATCGTCTTTGTCATCGTTCGTTGTGTCATTGTCATCGTCGCCGGGGGGTCGTCAAGGGAAGGGGACAATGTCCCCGACGACGATTGCCAGAGCTCGCCTCTAGTTTCGGGGAGTAAGATACTCCTCTTTCTAGCTGATGTTTGCGAGGTGGACTTTTTCTCTTGAATCGCCTTTTACGATTAGCAGAGCCATGCTCTGGGCCAATTCCGGGCGGTTTTTCAAAATAATGCAAAATGTCCGGTTATTTCACCCGATTCCATGCAGAGGCGCATGCGCACCCTTCCGCCCCCTCACTTACCATTCACCGACCGTAAATCGCCGAATACGAGCAGCCGATCATGTCCGAGCGTGTCCGAGCGTGTCACAACACGCCAGGCTGTGCAGCAAGCAGTGTACTATCACGTGATTTAGTTACCATTTCCGTACGTTTCGTGCCTTGTGTCCACGTTGTACGGCGTACGTAAGGAAGTGTTTGTTGGCCTAGGCCACTTGTCTTAGTTTTGTCATAAAATGTAGTGTTCATTTAAAAAATAACACCACAATTTAAAAGGCGTCGGCACCACTGTCCTTCCTTGACCCTTGTTCAGATCGCTCTAAACGCTATCCTGACGGTAAAAATGTCAAAAAAAAAATTCGCCTCCGGCGGCTGGGGCTCCGCCCCAGACCCCTTGTAGTCCGCGAATGTCTGTGAACGAAATGTCCTCTTTTTTGCTGAGACACTTATGGTAACCCTAGCCAGAATCAACAAGGCTCGGACCAACCAACCTAACCTGTATGTGCCTCGTTGCTAGGACGGCTCCTAACTCACCGTTTACACATTCCGAAGCCAAGAACTGATGGATTTAGATCAACATCAGAAGTTAAAACACTAAAATAGTACTACTAGAACTCAATCACATTTAACTGATGTTTAGATTGGAGAAGGGCACTTGGCAGGTTTGTAAAGCATAGAGCTAACCGGTTGGCCTTTGCCACATTAATTAAACTGATGTTTGCAATTGCAAGCCAACTCTGTTATACAGCCACTATTGAGAAATGAACAACGGCCAACTAGAAATAGGTATTTGAAAAAGAGATACAGCGACCAAATGGTTGGGATTGATTCACCCGCGGCCGCGAGCAATGCCAGTTCTTTTTCAGTTTATTTGGATTAAGGTTCTAGGTCATAATGCATCACTCTAGCCAAACGGATGTGGAGAGGAAATCCCCATGCTGGTCAGAACCAGCCACTGGTAGGGGGAGGAAAATGGGGGTTCTCACGTCGCGGTCGTCATTGTCTTTGTCATTTATGTTGTCATGGTGGTCGTGAAGGGTAGGGGTGGGGGTCCAAGATGACGACTGCCAGAACTCGCCTCTAGGTTTGGGGAGTAATATACTTCCCTAATTACTAGCTACTGTTTGCAAGATGGACTTTTTCTCTTTCCTCGCCTTTGAGATTAGCAGAGCCATGCTCGGGGCCAAATGAAATAGGCCTCCTCTCCTAGCCCTGGCCCAGATGGGGTTCTGCAGAAATTTAAGAAAGCATCACTTGGTATTTCTCAGAAGAATACAAAAATGAAAATACGTTTCTGTTTGAGAATTCTAATCTCGTAGTGGGTGGAGGTGCCAAGTTTGATGTTGGGTGGGGAAAGATTGATAGGAGGCTAGGAGCTAACAGCTCACCTTGAAAGAGTTCGGCAGCTGTGTATAGTTGAAGGTCACATAAATATAGGCCTACACAAATAAATAACATTATACAGATTATACTTTCTCAACTCCGACGGGTGAACAAGGCTGTTCCAAATTTGTTACCAAATTTTGCATGGAAGTTAATAAAGTAGGCCTACTTTCATTTATATTGATATCAGCAATTAATTGTAAAAATAAGCGTAAAGATCCATTGAGAGGTACAAATCCAAAACGTGAAAAAATGGGAAATCCAAAACATGGATTTCAATTCTGGAAATTCCAACCAAACCGTTTATCTTACCATACAACCAAAATTACCTGAGCGTTCACATTGATTCAAACGTTGATATATCCAGTATGCAAATTTGAGTTAAAAAAATCCGTACACTTGGAATACATTTCCGAAGTTGACCAAAATAGAGTAAATTTCTCAGTGATTAATTCACTCATTTTTAATTCAAAATCAATTAATTTATTTAGGAATATGCAGTCTGGATGTCATAGATTTATTCTTTATTAACGTTAGTGTGAAATTTGATAACGGGAATGGTGTTATAAATTGTTAACAAAAAGCCATCCATTCAAGTTCTATAATGTAACGACAATACAGAAGTTAAATCGTTACCGTCTCGGTGGTCTAGTTGGCTAAGGCGTCCACCCGGAAAGTGGGAGACTCGGGTTCGAACCCCGATCGGGATGGATTTTTTAATTTCTGGATTGTATTAAATATTAATTATTCCACCTACGGGAGTGTTTCCCGACTACCCAAATCGAGAAATATACCCTCGCTCATACCTGCGTAAGGTAATGACATTATAAATATGTTTGTTTGGTCAATTCAACAGCAACAGTTTTTCGATGCTTTATTGTTCCATCCATTCAAGTTCTATAATGTAACGACAATACAGAAGTTAAATAGTTACCGTCTCGGTGGTCTAGTTGGCTAAGGCGTCCACCCGGAAAGTGGGAGACTCGGGTTCGAACCCCGATCAGGATGGATTTTTTAATTTCTGGATTGAACTAAATATTAAAAAGCTGAGTGACTAAACTCGTCTCCGCGCCAGTCTCGGCAACTCCTCTTAAAATGGTTGCTGCTCTCAAAGTTTTTTTGTGGAACTTAAATTAGAAGTGGGTCCAAACCACACCTTTCGGCACTTTCAATGTGCGCATAATGCCAACCAGTAATGCTTATTTTACAGAGGGCTACTAACTAGTCACGATTCACCCATGGATGTGAATAACATTAACATCAACTACGTATCAAGTTCGTAAAATCTTGTGTACCTACCTAATTTTGTAAGTGTGCTTCATTTCTAGGACGGTTGAGAAGTCACCATTTAAAATACCTAGTACGTATATAATTTGGGATCAGGGTTCTGAAACTTTGCTGCATTGCTGTAGGTTGCTGGGTTGGGCATGGCTGTTCAAGGTAGAGAGATTAAGCACTAAATCGCTAGTTGTTGCATGGTGAAATCATCAAGCCCAGCCCCCAGGCATAGACCCAGGGAATTTCTTTTCAATATGATACTTTTCAGCATTTCAATTCAATTACAATTTTAATTATTGTGTGTGCATTTTTGTAGACCTGTCCCCTAGCTAAACATTAACTTACTAGTTTATAAAATAAATAAGTTTTTACTTTTTATTACTAAATATGAGGCGTTAGGCCTAAATAAATAAATAAATAAATAAATAATAAATAAAATAAAATAATTAGGCTAAAATAGCACTTGTAAGCAGGAGTCGAAATTAACGCTCGCCTGAGGCTATTAAAGTCGAGTGATGATAACCGCACATACATGCGATTTTCTTTAGATTTCATGTGAAGCAAGATGAAATTGTGCTTGTTAATAATCCCGAAGAAAATATGCACTTAACCACATTACTTTTTATTTATCGCGTGTTGAAGTGCGTTGGAATTCCCTATCTAAAGCAATGTAGCTGAATAAAAAGATACACTTTCAATCACATAAAATTGAGTAGCACCTTAAAACAACTTGCCATGTGAATAAATTTACCCTCTCAATGTAGATTACTTCACGACTAATATGATTACCTTTAAAAACGCTGGTCTTCCCAGGTTCGTTTTCAAGATATTTGAGTTTTTATCTACCCGGACGAGCAAGTGTTACAATAATTACCGCAACAGCGCCGTGAGCGCGTGACGTCGCGTCGAAGTCTGCTCCTCAGAATCAGTGGTGAGAGCTTGGGTGAGAGGAAGAGTGGGAGTGGCTTATTCAGCAGACAATAGAATATTGCTTGCCTTTTATCTTAGTATTATGGCTATTTGTCGTCTGTTCTTTTCCCCCGAAATAAAATAAATTTCAAAGAAAACTAGTTCCACGACATAAATTATAATTGATTCATCAATCATCATGTAGGTAGGCACTAATTTTATAAATAGTTATTTACGTCTATTTCGGCATTATCTAGGCCTACATACATTCGTCTACGGAAGATTGTTGACCTAGACATGGCGGCTGGAGTATGAGGGCTTTACCACTAGGCCTATTCATTTTCACGAGCACATACAACAACAATCAATTTGCACTGTTTGTGGCCGCGGTAGACAAAATAGGCCACCGCCTACCTAAACTAGACGAAACGAGAGCCTACGCCTAGCAAACAAACTTTACCAAACTACAGACACATTAGGGCTATGCAAACGTTATTTTCATTTCTCCTAGTCCGATCCGACGGCTCCTTATTTAGGTGTAGCAAGAAGCAATTTTTCCATTTCTGTACAGGCTCGGTCTTTGCTGATTGTAAACTTAGTTGAGAGTTTTTTAAGGCCTAGTAAACTTAGTTTTTAGAAATAAATAAACCGCTATGTGCGCTCGCCGGAGACATAATTTCGTCGGCAGCCAAGTTTCAGTTCCATGCCCCGCCCCGTTCTTCAGTGCAGCCACCTCAACAACCAGTGCTGCGTTGCCAAGTTGCTATGAGTTGGACACTTCTAGATAGTTACAACTAAACTCTTTATTTTGGAGTTTATACTAACTTAATCTCGATTTCATACATATATATCGAGATTTAATGTGCGTTTGATATCTCTGAATGATTATTTTCTCAATTTCTAAATAGACTAAAATTGAAATTATCCTTCAATATTTTGTTTTATGACAGTGCCAGACCTGTTTATGACGTAGATACTGCAGTAGTCAAAACAACATTTCCACATTTAGAACGCGAAAATATCCTTTATTAAGTATATACTATAATGATTAATGAAGATTGATATGTTTAATATTGTGAATAATAATATTAGATATTTACAAATATTTATAAAAACACAAGAGTAATTTATTTTTAAAATTTTAATTGACATGGAATTGTAGTTTTGAATGCGCAGTTCACTTCATCACTAGACTTTAAACTTTGCTCGGGCTAGTAAAAATTTCATTTCACTAGCACGTTAGGCGAGTACTTTTTCCAGAGTTCCCAATGCTGTTCAAAAAATCTTAATATTGTAGTAGTTGTAGGCCTACTTAGTAGGCCCTATGGGAAATTGTTCTAAATAAATAAATAAAATACAAATCTCTTAATTTAGGCAAGGCCCTAATGTTATTAATATTATGGTGAAAATTCATTTCCGGTCACTCCCTACTCCCTACTCCCCCACACCCACACGTCAAACCCGGCGAATCTTGTGACTATAACAACCCTTGAAAATTGTGTAACAAATCAACTCACACTCGTCTTTTAGTACTTGCTCCTAGCGGGAAGGTACTTTCGGCGGGAAGGGAAGGGGGGTTTGGGGGGGCGAAGCCCCCCCAACAATAGCGCCGCAGGCGAAAAATTTTGAGGTCAGGTTTTATTAAAGAGCGTTTGGTGCGTTTTAGGATAACATAGCGGGCTTAATTCAGTACTAAAAAACTTCAGTATTTATACCGTGAAAACTCGTAAACCACTTGCAGATAAGATAAGATAAGAACACTGATGGTACAAATCATATGCGCCGCATCAACAAAATGCCCAATGACTTATGTTCGCGATTGCGTCTTACAATAATGTGTCTGGCTGTTTACTCGACTCAAGTTTCCGCGACGTCTCATGTTGCAACGTCTTTCGATTCTTGAAACAATTTTCAAGAATAACCTTGAGTGACAGACTGACAGTGTTGCTTGCGCAATAGCCTTGCAAACGAAGGCCTGAACACTACCCGTGCTGCCGCTGTCTCCTCCTGTTGTATCTCACGCTAGTCATCGTACGGCTCGATCGAAAAACATAGCGTTCTTTGTTCCTACACGAACACGACGAAAACCGTGGGCCTACGCACGAGCGGCGAACACACGCAATCACAATAGCTTCGTCACGCTCAACACACACTCCGCGGCTCCTACGACTCACGGGAATCACCAAGCAGACTTGCAGTTGCCTGCATGATCGTACAGAAGCCCACACCTAGCGGCGCCATTCAGTAACTAGATCCGGGCGCTCGATTCAAATTCTCGCAAAAACGATATTTTGAAGCACGTCCATAAAAGTTACTTGCAAGAGCCAAATTGTCACTCGCAAAATGCGAGCGTGCGAGTGGGATTTTCAAGGGTTGGACTATAATATTCGTGTATGATTGTTTTACATCAATAGCCTAAATCTATTTGATTGACAGCTAGTAAAAATGCTCTCGGGCTAGAGGACTAATTGTTGCCAGTAGCCCAAAGGGCTAGTGGCAAAAAATGTTAATTTCAACCCCTGCTTGTAAGCTATTAGAGCTAGGCCTAATGCTCCCCTCACACTGATGTGAATTTTTCTTGAAATACAGAATGATAGAAAAATACCTAATGTTCATCTAGCATCTAGGGCATTCAACATGTGCAGTATGATTGCATGACTACGAGGAAGACTTCTTACCCTGCAGGTAGTGAATCCTACTTGTTCGTTATGAAGAATCTCGAGTGCGCTGTCATGTGTGGGACGGCCATCTTGTTAACTCTGGTGCACGGCAACACAGCCCGCTCTACGGCAACATTGTTGGGCGCCACTGTTGCCGTTGTGTTGTTCTCGTGTCATTATTGTTAGGATTTGGTAAATTGTTTGCTGAAAACATATTATTTCCACAAATTAGCATGAAAACAAATCATTGATAATATTACTGCCTTCTTGATCAGATATTGCAGTTTTCCTCATTACCTGCCTGTCCATACAACAAGTTTTGGTTGTTGACAAGTCATTTGCCCTATTTGGCCAATGGAGCGCTTTTTAGCATTAGTCTACACCTCCGAGAGACCCTTAAATAAATAAATTAAAAAGAAATTTAAATTTTTATTTAGAGTCTACCCAGTCAGTCATATAACTGATTTTCAGTGCGGGACAGTAAACCAAAGCGACTAAACCAACCCTGTAGGCCCCAACGCAATCGACGAGTGAGCGATAACCATTCAAAGATCAATTCTTTTTAATAGGAAATATAGCAATCAGTGGTATGGACAGTGCGAACACCTGCGGATCAAGGCCAGAATCAACAAAGCCGATTCAGAAAAACTTAAAATTTATTATGTGCCTTGTTGCTAGGACGGCTCCAAAGTCACCGTTTATAAATTCCTAAGGCAAGAACTTATTTACTTAAGTCCAAATCAGAAGTTAAAAGACTTCTGGCTATAGCGGGAATCGAACCCTGGACCTGCTGCATTGGAAGCAGATACGCTCACCACAAGACTAACGAGCCTCTATTTTTTAACTGCATGCGCATTTATACAATAATTCATTTATACATTCATTATTGTTAAATGAACAAAAGTAAGTACCGGTAGGCCTACCAAACCAGATTACAATATCGTTAGCCCAGGATATTGGTGGAACTTATTGCACATTTCAAACAAACAATGACAAAAGACACACGACTGTCATATGTATTTTGACTTGTTTGTTTGGGGTTTTATTCCGTAATTGTATATTACCATAATTTAAATCTGACATTGACACCCTGCCAAATAACCTGAGCGGGCCAGAGAAGGAAACACATATTTACTGAATAGCCAGGAAGAAAAATGATTGAAAAATGAAGCTTTCGGCACAGGAAAAAAAAATAGCTGAATAAAAGTCACAATCTGTGAGAAAAGAAGGCGCTGTTACATAGTTACGTACAAAAAAGAAATAAAAAATTTGAATTTAAATTATCAATTTTTTTTAAAAAGTTATAGGCCTAACATCACTTAGTAAAAAAAAAAAAAAAAAAAAAATGGGGGGTAACCGGTTTCCTGGTACCCGATGTCATCTCTTATTAGTAGGCATATTTGGTTTGAGGTTACAAAGTTATCGATTGACATGCATTTGGCGAGAGCAGGGATGTCACAGTTGTTGACTTCCACATAAATTCATGCATTCATTCGTATTTAGAGTCTACCCACTTTAAATTTATTATGTGCCTCGTTGTTGCTAGGACGGCTCCAAAGTCACAGTTTACAAATTCTTAAGACAAGAACTGATGGACTGAAGTCCAAATCAGAAGTTAAAAACTTCCGTTTTTAGTGGGAATCGAACCATGGACCTTCTGCATTGGAAGCAGAGACGCTAACCACAAGACCAACGAGCCACACAAAAATAACATTAAACTGATCAATTATGAACCTGACAAGTGGAGATTTGGTGTGCACCCAGAGCCAAAGTGTTTTTTATTTAAATCAATTATTTTAATTTTTTAAATCGTGGTGCACTTTAATGTAATTTTCTGAAATGCTGTAGGCCTAGGCCTATAGCCTGCAAGTGGAACTATTTGAATCACTCACCAACTTTGCAAATGTTGAAGACCTGATTTTAAGTGATTAAATATTGTTGATTTAGGTCTAAATTGAAAAACAATTTAGGCCCTAGGTAGGCCTATGGTAGGCCCTAGGCTACCGTAAATCAAGTGTATATTTTTTTAATATAAAACAAATCACACACCGTGTCTAGGGTGCACTAGGCCTATGTGCGGCCAATGGAAAACCTCAATCAACTACTTAGGCCCTTTTATCAAATGACCTGGTGGTGGGTCCTGCTTGTTGATTATGGGGTGCATCTCGAGTGATGTTCTGTGTGGGACTGCCATCTTGTCACCTCTGTTAACCGGCAACACAGCTCGCTCTACGGCAACATTGTTCTGATGACCATACTGTTGGATGTCATTGTTGTGCTAGAGTTGCAAGTATTAAGAAGTATCTTGGCATTGTTGTTTGATTGGTTTGGTTTATTTGGATTAAGGCCGCGTCAACCGTTAGGTCATAATGCACCACTCTAGCCTAGGGGGCCTAGGGGAGGAGGGGCCCATGCTGGTCAGAACCTGCTATGGGTAGGGGGAGGAAAGGGGGTATCTCATGTTGCGTTCGCTATCGTCTTTCGTCTTTGTCATCGTTAGTTGTGTCATTGTTATCGTCATCAGGAAGGTCGTCAAAGAACAAGACATAATATGATGGTAATAGGCCTATAATATGTAAATGAGGGCTTCTAAGAGAAGAAGACAAGACATTGTCCGGTAACAGTACCTACCTAAAACGACAATGCAAAGCCAGCCTATAGGCCCTAGGCCAATTGCGGTACTATTGTAGCCCTAGAACAAGTTCTCCTGAGACGCTAGCTATAGGCCTAGGCTACGGATGGATGGATGGTCCACTAGGCCTATCTACCACATGGTCGACAGCTGACACCAACAATATGCCTAGGCGGCTAGGCCTAGCCGGATAGGTAGGCCTATATAGGGCTACTAGCCTAAACTAGACAACCGACCATATTAGGCCTACGTCGTCCAGACGTCGTGCATCATTTTGGGGAGAGGGGGCATTAATCTTTGACAAATGTGTGACAGGAGCTTAGGCCTACCGGTATGCTTCCTGTGACATTAGGGTTACCATACGTCCGGTTAAAGCCGGACATGTCCTCTTTTTGATGTCTGTCCGGGCGTCCGGGCGGCTTTTTCAAAATAATGCAAATGTCCGGTTATTTCACCCAATTCCATGCAGAGGCGCATGCGCACCCTTCCGCCCCCTCACTTACCATCCCATTACCATCCACCGACCGTAAATCGCCGAATACGAGCAGCCGATCATGTCCGAGCGTGTCACAACACGCCAGGCTGTGCAGCAAGCAGTGTACTGTCACGTGATTTAGTTACCATTTCATACGTTTCGTGCCTTGTGTCCACGTCATACGGCGTACGTAAGGAAGTGTTGTAGGCCTAGGCCACTTGTCTTAGTTTCGTCATAAAAAATAGTGTTCATTTAAAAAATAACCCCTCAATATAAAAGGCGTCGGCACAACTGTCCTTCCTTGACCCTTGTTCAGATCGCTCTAAACGCTATCCTGACGGTAAAAATGTCCAAAAAAAACTTCGCCTCCGGCGGCTGGGGGTCCGCCCCAGACCCCTTGTAGTTCGCGAATGTCTGTGAACGAAATGTCCTCTTTTTTGCTGAGACACTTATGGTAACCCTATGTGACATCCACACAAGCACTGAACATAATTATGTTATTTTTACTGGCCTATGCTTTAGGCCTAAGCCTAATGAAAAGAATGAGTAAAAAAATATTTTATCATTTAAAAATGTGAACGATTATCAAATTTACACACCAGAAAATGGTTTATATGGGGACTGATGGGGCGGTGTGCGGGTGGGTAGAAGTTAGGCCTATTTTATAATGTGACATCTTTTAAGGGGAGCTCTAGGGTCACATTTTTTTAGACAATCTTTGACAATGGGCAGGGGGGAGGGAGGGTTATTTTTGTCAAAAATTGTATGACATTAATGGACAGTCCCTAGGCATATGATATTTGTGATGTCAATAGCTGAGATTAGGCTAGGCCGGAGGCCCTATCACATCTTCACGTAGCCCTAGGCCTAGGGCCTGAACAATAGGGCTGGATAATTTCAGATAGATTTAGAATTTAGGCCTGTGGTAATGCTAGAGCTCGCTAGCGTCAACAAGTATACTATTAATGAGCACTAGGCATACTTACTAATCGAGCTTGTACGCTCATTGACGGCTTTTTTAATCCGTTAGGATAATGCACAAATAACGCAACAAAGCTAATTTCCCCCAAATCGCCTTTTCAATGTTTGCAAATTCTTCAAAAGTCAAAGTCAAAGTCAAGATCATACCAGTTAACACAAAATACCACTCACTCACATGTACACATACACTCAAAATTCATATTCACACTCAAATTCACACTCACACTTGCCAATCATTTATATTACATTTATGTGTGTTATCTATGAGAAATTTTTTTGTGATATTTTGTGTTTTCTTATATGGAGATAATTGAGTATATTGTTATTATGTGTTTTATATTGTTGAATGTTTTTTGTATATTCTATTATTTGCATTGTGTAAAATTGTCCTGGTGGTAAGAAAATTTTGTGTTATGGGCTATGCTCTAATTTCTTACCTCCAGCAATGTGATTGTATGTCATGTTGGAAAAATAATAATAATAATAATAATAATAATAATAATAAAAAAAACATTCAATATGGCGGTAAACGTGCTCGATCACGTGCTTGCTCTTAGACCCCACACGGTGATTGGTCCTAAATAATCGTGTAGGTCTCCCACCAACATAAGAAAACTAAATCTCAATTTATTGTAAATAATAAAGCTATTTTGTAACGCAATTGTGTGAATTTTTTTAAAGTTAAGATTAAAGTTAGCACTAACGATTATCATCACTTATCCATTTCACTTATTAAATTGTTCATTTACTTATTCGCAAACACTAACATTTTGAGGTATGCATCTTTAATCTGGCAACACTGATACAAGGGCCTTTAACACCATGGTGGTATATATCTTTAGGTGGTTTCACTTGCGTATCCAGCAATGCTATTTTGGGTCGCTTAATTTCACGCAGTTCAGACAGAATCCGCCAGGATCGCGACGTGTCAGGTGGTAGTCACGTGACGGAAAGTCGATAAAGAAAATTTTTCCCAAACTTCTTTATCGACTCTAATACCTCGAGAGATGGGGGTGTGTATGCACTTTATTGAAGGCCGTGCATTCAGATCCGTAGGCGGAACATTTTGAATTTCCGAAATTCGAGCCATCTGAATGGTCCCCAGGCCGCCATCTTGTAAGTTCTATGTCACGTGACTACCACCTGACACGTCGCGCATTCTGTCGGCGACCGCCTGCACTGCGTGCATTAAGCGACCACAGAATTCTGGCAGTGAAATCACCTAAAGATATATACCACCATGTTTAACACAGTTATAAACCATCACCACGTTTTCCAACGATTTAAAGCGAGTTTTAGGCATATCACCCCAGCCACTGCAGTCGCAGACTCCAGTCGCCAATTACAATTTGAGCTTACAACTCGGCCTATCACACTGTCAACCCGAGTTGTTAGAATTTTAAGAACAATATAGGGGAAAATGCTGCAATAACAAAACCCCGCGTACATTTTTTGTGTGTTTATTATCCCGAAAAGGTTATGGCCATAGTTTTTAAAATTTAATAATAGTATCGTTGGTTGCAGCCTAATAACAATTAAATAATGCGTAAGGAACAACAACAAGGGATCCCAGATATCATCAAGGCCTAGGGCTACCCCTAGCTCTACGCGTACCACAATCCCTTTATGGATTTTTATTTGTCTGATTTATAGACATTTTCACGGAATTGTTCTGTTTGGAATGTAAATAATAATAATATTATCAAACGGGACATGAGTTTGCTGTACACTTTAGAGGTATGTTTTACGTAGCTACTTCCGAAATACTCTTTTTGATTGGCTCACGTGACCTCTAGTCTAAAACTCGAGTCGTATTTTAGAGCTTGGTCTAATGTAAGACTGCAGTCGCAGACTGGTCAGACTGGGGTACTGCGCATGCGCGGCCAATCGTAAGCTCCAGTCTACAATGCAGTCTACGACTCCAGTAGCAGGGGTAGATCTACTGTGGGACTCAATAAACTGGGTCCCAGTGACGTGGTGATAAACTGGGCTTCAACTTTTCATTTTGTGGGTCTCTGTAAAGTGGTTTCTCAATTAAATCAAAAAGTTTAATCCAAAATAGCCATCTGTGGACTGTGGTGCTCAAAATATAATGAGCGACCACATTCGTAAACTGGAACATAGTTTTGTGGTACACAGTTAGTCAACGTTTTTCAAACAGGGTGTAGGAAAAACAGAGTGTGTAGAGTGGGGGCCCAACAACTCGTGTTCCAACTTTGAACGCTTGCCGCATGTGTTCACTTTCCCTAGTTATTTTCAACGTTTACTAGCCTACTAGGCCTAGGCCTATCCTTGGTTATTTTTGTTTGGATTATACCCTAGGGCCTATCTATGGTTTGGGTTGTATCGCACCTCGTAAGTTATTTTTTATGATTATAATTAATTACATTCCAGAAATGTAATTGATAGGCTTATAACTTTAAACTTGGGGGCCCCTTTGGGGGGTTAGGCCTAGGCCTAGGCCTATACTGTGCTGATATTTCCTAGGGCCTTGGGCTAGCCTAGGCCCAGGCCCCAGTAGTTTGGGCACTTTTTTCGGTTAAGAATGGCCAACTTATTACCACTGTTTTTTTCACCCCAAAAAAAAAGACGCAAAAACCACTGTAAATGATTTATATTGTAGATTTGTAGTTGTATGTGATAAAAAAAAAAATTGAAATTCAGCCTTTTAGATTGCATTTGGTGGCGTTTTGTTATAAGTGGTGGGCTGGATGATATACCAAAACAATGTAGTTTTTTGTGCAGTCAAAACTGGAAAACCACGGGAAAAACCGGCCTCCATGTAAATTCGTGGGAAAGGGACCAAGCACGGGGGGTTTGGGGGGCGGAGCCCCCCCACCTTTTCTTTGTCGGATGAAGATTTTGTGGAGTGGTTAAAAGTGAGTGGAGTGAGTGGTTAAAAAGTTGGTCATTCTTAACCGAAACAGTACCGTAGTTTGGAATTACAATAACAATAGGAATTGGCCTAGGCCTATTGTAGATTATATAGGCTAGCAATATTATCTAATAAATAAAATGTTGTAGCCCCTAGGAACTTCTTCGGTTTATGTGCCCCAAAAAACAACAATTTGTTGTTTCATGCTTTTTAGGGCCCTAGGACTAGGCCTAGCGCGTAAAACTATTATAGGCGTGGATATCCGCCCTAGTCGTACTAGGCCTAGGCTGGTTAAGTGTACAAGAGACAGTGAATGTAGCATCATATGTTTTATTCATAAAATCACACTAGGTAGGCCCTCCGCCCTATAGTTCCAAATTATTTAACAAGTAAGATGGAGTATGTTGGTACTAACCACAACCACGTCACGAGGGGTGGTGCAGAAAGTAAAATATATCTTGAGCATTGTACCACTAGGGTTTTAAGCAATAGCTTATTTTATAAGGGTGTAAGAGATATAATAACTTGCCCATAAAGTTAGCCCTAAAAGAAACGAGAAACATAGCCTAAGTAATTTTAAGAAAACTATATGTGACTTTACAGGGTTCCCACCGACCTGGAAAACCTGGAAAACCTGGAAAAGTCATGGAATTGAAAATATGGGTCAAAAATGT
This sequence comes from Sweltsa coloradensis, assembly GCA_024449915.1. Taxonomy (NCBI): domain Eukaryota; kingdom Metazoa; phylum Arthropoda; class Insecta; order Plecoptera; family Chloroperlidae; genus Sweltsa; species Sweltsa coloradensis. The sequence goes on along the minus strand of JAMZAV010001129.1, from coordinate 479,592 downwards.
CAGGGAATAGTCAGGGAATTGAGGAAAAAATTCAAAAACCTGGAAAAGTCAGGCAAAATGGGAATTTATTTAAATCTAGGCTTATTCGGTTTACTCAAAAAACATATTTTCACCGAATTTATGAAAATGTTTTCCCGACTCCAAAGTCAGAATTTTTTTAAAAAATCAATCATTTGTTTTCGTTGCTAAAATAGCCTATCCGTTTTAGGAATTTAGCGGTTTGAAGGTGAAATCTAGCTGATATTTAGGAAAGCGTCCACAACACAATAACACAAAAACTACATTATTTTGGTATTGCATCTCAACCTACAACTTTTTTCTAAAACGCACCAAACGCACTCTAAAAACCTGATTTAAAAAAATTTTGCCTGCGGCGCTATTGTTGGGGGGAGGCCCCCCAAACCCCCCGTACTTGGTCCCTATAATACCCCCGGGATGAAAAACCTGAATTCAACACTGAGCCTATGTATGTGTGTATCTGTTAGGGGATCCCCCATAGAAATTTTGCGGGCGGGCCCATGAAACGAAGTTCCGCCCTGATGAAGTACGGGGAAATAAATTTTAGAGCGTATGCTGCGTTCCCGGCAAGCTATTTTTGGGGCGTGTATCACACCTGGAATTAAGCAAAACTAGACCTGGAAAAAATGGAAAAGTCAGGGAAATTGATTCTAAAAAAAAAGTGGTAACCCTGCTTTATTGTAAATTTAAGATAATCATGCGCTGATGTATGTATGTACAATAGCAACTGTGCTAAATAAAGAAGGATTATAATAATACGGTCAACTAGGCCTAGGGCCTAGGCTAGCCTATAGGCTTTGTTGTACGGCCAATGATTTGATTGGATGGAGGCGTGCCGTAAAAGTGTTTTCCTTCGTCATTCTTTTTTGCTGTTTTAGTACGTAACAAAAAATCTTCAAGACCTTTAACGTTGCTATTTTAAAGGAAAGTCCTTTTTCGGTTGTCATCGTCGTTGTCCTTTTTTGCTGTTTTTGTAACAACAAAAAAACTTCAAGATCTTTAACGTTGCTATTTTAAACAAAAGTGCTTTTTTAGATAATGAGTTATAGGCCTAGGGCTACCGGTACTGTATTATTGTAAAATTTGAAAAATAACTTTCAAATAGGCTTTAGGCATACTAAACATCACTGGTCGACATATTGGTAGGCCTACTTGTTCGGATGAAGTGCCCCAAATTTTTAACACTGTTTTTCTCCAATAAAAACCGATAAAAAAAACTTAAAATGAGAAATAAATCAAGAAGAACTCATTATTAACGATTATTAACACGAGCAAAAATATAGGCCCTACCAATTATATAGAATAGCCTAATGAACACAGATTGAACACAAACACTCTCACATTTCACTGTCCTTGGACGGCCATGCTGACTATTTCGATCTTGATTTTTCTTAAAATTAAGTCTTACCAACCGTTTGTTCTAAAATACTCCACCTACAAAACCTTTAACGTCGATATTTTAAATATTAGTAGGTACTCAGTAGGCTACTTTCACTACAAAAGGACTTTCGTTTAAAATAGCGACGTAAGGACGTTGTAAGGTTACTTGAAGTGAGTACAACATCTCAGCACGGTAAGCCTAGGCCGCGTCACTCCTCGCTACGTACGGTATAACTTAGGTCTAGGCCCTTCTTCTGTTTATAAAACAGAATGAAATGAAACATGCAGGTAGGGTGTATTTTTTAAGAACATAAATCACTAGGCCTAACTAATTATTGTAAGCTATAAATCGTATGAAGTTGTTTGTTATTGTTTTTATTGGAGAAAAACAGTGTTAAAAAGTTGGGGCACTCTATCCGAACAAGCACCGATACCGAAGGCGCAAATTTTTTGGGTGTTTTGTTATATTTTATGGCCTAAAACGCTATTTGAGGACCCGATTAACAGGCGCCAACCAAGTAACACTACCCAAGTTCGCAATGCAAATCTTGCAAAAATTATATTTGAGGAAGCCTTACAACCAATAATGTAACTCGCAAGTACCAGATTGACACTCGCAAAATGCGAGCTTGGGGGATGAGTGTATATACTGGTCATTTTGATTGAATTATGCATAACTTTCCAATAATAAGTGTAAGCGTAAGCTGTAACCTGTAATGAGACGATTCACGGTACTACTTAGCTACATCCCCCCGCCGGCGCCGGCTGCCCCCCCCACCCCCACCCCCACCCCCACCCAACGACCATCCCCTTGCTAGTTGAAACTGGCAAACCAAAACCAAAATACTTGCAATCACATCGAAATTTCTTCTCGTAGCGCGGCGGCGAGAAAGTCAATTAGCTATACATGATAGTCACTAGTTCCTACTGAAAACTGAGAACACTGAACAACCATTCTCTTTTGAAGAGCCGCCTTTAAGGCACCCCATGAGTCATCGTTAATATTAGCCTATCTAATGAATTTTGTTGGGCAACTCTTTTTCGCAGTAATCACCATAGGCCTATATTTTGTCTAAAACTGAAAATGTTGTGTGCACAAATGTTCCACAGGGGCCCGGAATGTCAAAAGCCCGGGTGCGATCGCATCCCAGCACCCCCTGCCAGTCCGCGCCTGCCTGGTCTTGCCATCTATCCCTAGGTCTTCCCACTCTTCTTCTCTCATTCACTACTTCAAATGCTTGTCTTGGGATCCTATTCTTCTCCATTCTTCTCATGTGGCCATACCATCATAGTTGGTCCTTACCCATCTTGAACTTTAGGCTCTCAACTCCCACTTTCTTCCGTACCACACTACTTTGTACCTTGTCCATCTTAGTGACACCTGCCACAACTGCGGATGAATTTTCATCTCAGCTGCTTGTAACTGCACTTTCTTCTTTCCATCCCATTGGCCATGTTACCGCGCCATATGTTAAAATTGATAGGTAATATTGTTTGTATAGCAGCATTTTGCATAATAATAATAATAATCTTTATTGCAATTCATAGGTAGGCTACATTACAAAAGGCGATTAGTATTCATTTAACAAATGGGATGGAATCTCATCCCTAAAAAATTATCTTCCATGGCCCTACCTAACCTTACATAATCCTTTTGTAGCTTGTTGAAGGAATACCTATCAGGGAAGACTGCGAGGAAGACGAGGATGTGCTGCGTCAGCGACTAGCAAACACTAAGAAGTCCATAGCCCGAGAAATTGGTGATGCGTCACCCCCGACCCGACTCATGCTGGAACCCCCTGTCGAACCAATATTGGTATGTACAAATCAACTGGTGAATAAACTAGGCCGCTTCGCGAACATTTTTTCCAGTCAACGCGACTGAATGATCTTTTTAGGGCGCAACTGCGGCCTTATAGGTTTGCAACAAGTTTATGGATGTATGGCCTAATGTATCCATGCACATTTAGAGCGCGTCAAGACCTTTGCATTTATTTGAGGTAGAAGATAGGGTTGCCAGATTAGTGAAACTCAAATACGGGACAGTACTTTGCGTAGTAATACTAGAGTCTGTGGTAAAGCCCCATCCGCCGGAGGCTAAATTTTTTGGGGGTTGTGTTTTTTGGGGAAGGGCCTAAAACACATTTGAGAGTAATTCAGTGAAAATTTTAAAGCAATATAGGGGAACATGCTGTACCTTGGACCACTTTTTACATTTATATGGTTTCTGGAGAAATGAGATGGTGAATTTGGTTTATTTTTTTTGAATTTCCTAGAACATGCCTTGTACAAACTTTGTTAATTTTATTGTATATGGCACTTTACAATTATTGCTATAAATTAACCATTTTAATAATTAGTGCAAAGTGGTCCAAGGTACAGCATAGCGATGTACCTTGGACCATGTAATTCGTACCTTGGACCATGTAATTCGTACCTTCAATTATGTACATAAATTACATAGAAAATTGAAGGATAGGCCTTAAGCCTAGGGTACTTAATGTTTTCTTTCTTGTTAGTACTTCATATTTTAAGAGTGGGAGTGTATAGTTATATTTCTATTGACAAAAATATTATTAAGGCCAGCTATTTTGAATTATAGAAAAAAATTGGGTAGTTCTCCAGTGTAGGGAACCCCCCCTCCCCCAAAAAAAAGGAAAGTAGGTTAGGGGGTTGGGGGGGAAGCATCAAGTGCGTTGCCGTGGTCAGCTAGCCCCCCCCCCCAAAAAAAAAAAGTGAATAGTAGGTTAGTGGGGTTGGGGGGGAGGGTGGCGCGAAGCGCCGTGGGGGGCCTAGCTGACAACGGCAACATATTTTATGCTTCCCCCCACGGCACTTTGCGACCCCCCCCCCCCAACTCCACTAATTTCACCCTCACTTTGCCCTCTTACTTCGTGACATTATCTAAAGAAACAAAACGAATTGGCCTACCATGGTATAGAAAATGCCATGTTAAATGTACCTTGGACATGGTCCAAGGTACATTACTGTTAGGTGATCCAAGGTACAACCAAGCACATAAATTTTTGATTTCCCTCTAATTTAGTTTGAGGTTAAGTTGCCTGTTTTATGTAATTGGTATAATTATACATCAAAACATGGTTCTCAGACTGAATAAAGTGTTTTAGCAGTAAAATATCATTCAAGGCTTTAAAAAGCAAAATAGTAACATGCAAAATATTTACTTTGAAAGGTTGAAAACACAAATTATTTTTTAATGATGTTAGGTTTTCTACCACCATCCCAGTTTGGTATAGTCTGACACCTAGTGGCATAATTGATAACAAGAATTTTTAGTTATTTTTTTTACCACAAGATAGCAGAGATATCTTGAATGGTCCAAGGTACAACTATGTCCAAGGTACAGCATGTTCCCCTAGTGATTGAAATAGGGAGATAATCAGATAAGTAATGGACAGAAAAGTAAGTAGCTATATATAGAACCAAAATTATTATCACTTTATTGATAGGCACATTTCATTGATGATCAGATCATTGATATTTATTGCTTGATTTTGCACTTTGAAGAAGTTTCGAATTGCCTTGTACATAGTTGAAAAACTCTTTGCAAGTTAGGTCATAATTTATAGCTACTTTAAGTTCGGCAGAAATAAGTTCTTGGGAACAACGGTTTCTTGTATCTGTCCATTTATTGTTCATAAGAGAAAACACTCTCAGTATGCGCATTTGAACCCGGAATACTCATGAAGAAACAGACAATTTTTTTAAGGTTGGGTACGCTCCTGACACCACACATTTTAAAAACTTGCACCCACTTTTCACCAGCATTCCTATTCAAGTTGTCTTGTCCAACTTCTTGTGACACTTCATTGAGCGCGTCCTTGCAGTCACACCATTCTTCATACAAATTATCCATGTTTACTTCTTACTCAAGCTTAGAACTTGTGTAGCTATTTTACACCCACCACCAGCAGGCAGCAGCGGCAGACTGATCAGGCACCAAGGCCGGCCGAGGGGAAGGGATTGGTAACTATACGCCCGCGCGTATTGTTGAAAAAGCGCACACGGACTACTTTATTCTAAATACGTGATATACTGATCAATGGGTTAGAGCATACGGGACGCGGGAAACACCCATCAAATACGGGATTTCCCGGGTAATACGGGACACCTGGCAACCCTAGTAGAAGATAATAACTAATGTAAATGAAACTTTACAGGACTGCGATTCTATAACTCTGACGGAGTTGGACCCGGGCGTTTCCAACGGTAATCGTCTCTGTTGTAAGTGATCGACCCAGATGAGGTCGATATCGTTGCGATATAATCCGTGACAACCGAGTCCGACTCGGTTATATTTGTATAAAATGGTGGATGATAAAGCCTTGGCCTACACGTAAACACAACCAGATTATTAACTTTCTCAAACGAATAACAATAGTATGCTCAAAGAAAACCTACCTCTAGTAAGGGCCTACCCCTGAGAGTCCCGTGCGTTCCCTTTTTTCATAAAATTATACCATTTAAATCCAATTTCTCCCCGATTGGAAATAATACACACATCTATGTCATTTCGAATATTTGACAACTGACTGTGAATCATTTGTTCACATTTGACCGTCCACTGCCATGTAAATCATACCTTTCGACCTCGACGGAGTCGGTCCCGTGACAGAGTTGAACCCGTGAAGTTACTGAATAGGGGCCCAGGCATGATAAGTGATAACATAAGAACACTGCATCACTCCTTAAAATTTAAAACTCTTGTGAGGGGCGTAAGTGTTCCTAATTGTAAGTTTAGTCAGCCGTAAAATTGTGATATTTTACACATTGCGATAGTTTTTCATCAAAAGTCTGCTATCAATTTTGCACTATCACAACGAAACTCACATACGACTTGCCTCGATTGTTTGTTAATTAGAATACTACAAAATAAATTTTCCTGACGTTATTTGTTGCGAATCCACGTGTGACAGAAAAATTCAGATTACGAAATCAAAAATTTTTGCGCAAACGTTTTGCCAAACTTTACGATGATATTGCCAAATTATTCCAAAATGCAGGGAGGATGCGATTAATCATGTACAAACAGTTGTGTATAGTGCCAAAAAACAATTAGTTTTTTTATTCAATAGTTTATCAGGGGTGTCAAATCAAATTATGTTTTGGAGCACGTTTTGATCAGATTCAGATTCAGAAAAATTTTTATTCTCAAGAAAATAAATACAATTGGTACATAAACAAACAAGAGAAGAGAATAGTCAAGAGAAGCCCACATAAGCACAGTGCTCGTGTGTGGGCAGTTATAATACATGTTAAATTTAAAACAATTACAAGATGTTAGCAAAGATAGAGTTTAAATTAATAGTAGTTTGTACAATATGAAAAGATAAAAAATAAATAAATAAAATAAAAATGAAATATATTTATGCAAGGAAGCAATTTATATGGTAAAATTCTTAAAACTAAACTAAACTAAACTAAACTAAAGAAATAGACTTGTTTGAGATTTTTTTTTTTTTACTTGTAGAAGATTGAAAGATACGTCAACGACGTTTTGCATGGTGGATTTACTATTGTAAAGTATTAGTAGGCCTATGTAAATTTGCAATGAAATCGGATTGTACGAAATTCCAAGATGTTGCTTAATATAATCGTAAATGTATCATAATCTCTTCACCCCAATAGTTAATTAGTCATTGTTCGCTAGCAATTTTGAGTTAGCTCAATGTTACTTATCAAAATTTATGCCTTGATCTTTTGACTATAAATTGGCATTTAACTTATTCACCTGATGTTTGTATTTGAGACAATACGAATTTTAATGAAATATTTTTGGAGTGTCATTTTTGAGACGCAATGTTTGAGCGTGATACGATCAATTTATTTATTTATATCATTTATAATTCGCTAGAAGGTTATCACCTGTGTGATGGAATAACCTGTAAAGTTGCAATAATATAGGTTGAAAAGTAGAGGCGTAATTTACTTGAGATAACCTAAAATTTCTTTTTACGAGTTCATCGTATAGCTTTTTCTACACACATCTGCTTCAAATGTGGAATTATCACTCACAGGCTCTGTGCATTGCCTCGCGCGAGCTGCAGCTGGGTGCATCGCCTAGGGGCCTAATGGTGATGGCCATGTGTTTAGTGTCGGCTCGCTCATAAATTTCACTATAATCGTCTATATTGGGCTACCGGTACCGCTCAAACCCAAAAATAAATTTAAATAATGTTTTGTCATTGTCAGATGATCATAAATGATAAACTATGTACCTGTTGTTTTTATAAACTATTACCTATTTGGGAATATTTCCATTGTGCCGATAGATTCACCCTAATGCCTTGCCTGTGTCCATAGGGGAGATTGGGGTAATAAGGAATTGGGGTAATTGGGAACAAGCCCTATAATTAAGAAATTTGAAGATGTAAATTTTTATGAAAAATTGTTTGGTAAGGAACATACCTTCTTCTTTGATAATGTAATCAATTCTACTGAAAACAATAACTTTTGATTGGTGTTTTAGGACTCTTGTAAGGTACTGCAAAAAAATGTGTAAAATGTTTCTAACAATGTTTTAAAAATCAAATTTTCCTTTCTTATAAGAATTAATTGTAGTAAAGACTGTATGCTTATTTTACTGCTTACATATGAGAGTGCCTTATTTTGATTTTTGTAATTTTTTATCTCTTTCCTCTCCTAAAAGTAGGGGGTAATTCCTATTTGCCCCAAAAACTTAATTTTTGGGGTAAAAGGGAACACCCATGAGGGGTAAATAGGAATACTAGGGGAAAATAGGAATGAGTCATATAGTGTAATGCTATATCATAGGGGTAAATGGGAACAAACATGTCTCGTCATGCAGGTAGGGTAATAAGAATCCACAATCATCAACCACTGGAAATTGATGTAAAATTCCTAGAGCATAGAGGTAATATCTTTGCTTGGCCCTTGAGTGATGACTTTGACATCATTCAAGAGGCAAATCTTTTCCTAGGCCCAATTAAGCTCATTGGGATCACTAAATTTAATTTAGAACCAGATCCAAAAATAATTCAATCATTTTGGGAAAAGTTTAAAACACAACAAGTAGGCCCTGATGAAAATCTGGGTTAATTAATTAAATGTGAGGGAAGTGTTCCTTATTGCCCCCACTTAAAAAGTGTATATTTTTCCTATTAAATAGTAATTCATGCATAACAATTTCTATATTTGTAATTCTTCATGAAACAAATACTTTTTTTAAATATTAACATCATGCTATGAGAAGCTTTGTGTAGTTTTAAGACAAAAATTACAGTTTAAAAAAAACTGTAATGTCATGTTTCTAGCTATTAAAAAAATACTACAATTTGCATCTGTTCTAACTTTGTCAATAAGCAAGATATCAAGATGAATTCTTTTGCTACTTAATTATACTACAAATACCTATGTTCCTATTTGCCCCATGTATTTTTAATGCACCTACCTTGCTTCTTATAATGCTTGTTCCTTATTGCCCCAAAATGTTGGGGTAATAAGGAACAATATGCGCGTGTAGAAAAAAAATCATTGCATCTAAAATAACACATGAATGCAAAATATTTAATTTTATTAAGAAAGCCAATGTTTCAATGTATCTGATACCACTAAAACATTTATAATATGTTTTTCTAGTTATATGTAAATTGAGATCATAGGTCAACTTACACAAATTTGTTCCTAATTACCCCAATCTCCCCTATAGGACGTTATGCTAGGTTTACCCTTGGAATTGAATAAATTATTACTTATTAGGTATTGGCCCAAAAATTTCGTATAAAGTTGACATTTGGCAACATTGTGAAGGCACACTTTGTCATTCTACATTTTCGTGCGCTAATATACCCAGGGCAAACCCAAGGCATTGTCATTTTCACTAAAGATGGCTGGATTGCCTATCGATGTTTTATTGTTGGTTTGTGGTTTATTGGCTTCATTGTTGTATTAAATCGGTTAATCTAAATTAATTTACTACAAAATATATTTTATAGCTTTTATTCACATGGTTTGGTGTTCACCTGGGCCCCGATTACATGTACATTTTTATCCCGGTATAAGCCGAGTTAGGTGGTATTAGTGCGGTATAACTCCGAATCCAATTCATGAAGACTTATCTCGCCTCGACCGGGGATAAGAAAATACGTAAACAGATGGCGGACATTTTAAATTTTGCATCTATGTGTAAAACGAGAAGAGTTGTCATTACTCTCATAAAACAAATCAGAAACCGTCCCGGGCCTAGGCCCAGATGTAGAAAATTATTTATAATACAACAGTGTAGGTCTAAAGTTCCATTAGGCTATAGGACTAGATAAAATTATTACTTACATTAGGCCGCGTTCCCATAACTTTGTTTTAGTCTTAAGAAATTGTTATTGGTTGTTATGGTAACAAGAAATCCGATATCCTGATTGGTTAGTAATGTTTCAGTGGCCTGTCATAATGAAGTTACTCCTTTTCATTGGTCATCGTATAAATAACAAAACGTCTGATTGGTCCGTCATAAGAATTATGGTTTTGTTATAACAATTTCTTAGGACAAAAACGTAATCAATTTAACACGTATTTCCTATCCCTTTATAACTAAACCAATTTGTGGGAACGTGGCTTACACGTTTGACAAGCCCTAGGCCTCTTCTAGCCAACCCTAGGCCTGCACGACCTTGTTCTGACACACATCCCGCACAAATAACTAGTCTTGATTACTAAAAGCCTAATGCAGATAAACAATGGTATGATAGTCTTAGGCTATTCCAAAATTTACGGCAATAATAAGCCTTTTCTTTTCTTTTAATGAACTCACGCAATCTCCTGTCACTAAATTGTGAAGCCTACGAGTTTCTCCTAATTAAAACGCCCCACGTTGATGCGTCAAATGACGTGATGTGAGTGACGTGATGTGGATTCCACACAACACTCGCGTAATCAACGTGAGGTCGAATCAAGGATTGTAGTTCTGCTTGAGAAGTTAGCCGCACAATTTCGTTTGATGAAACCAAGAATTCTTAGTGCTTTTTTAGAAAGTTCGTTCTCTTGGTAGCTCAGAGAGCAGATCAAATTTCTCTTCTTCGCATTCTCATATAACTATTTCTCAACTATATTCCATCAGTGCCAAATACAGTGCATCAATTCATCTCCGTTCTCACGTCGCCCGACTTCAAGACCATTCACCAAGCTCTCACAATACGTTTGCCTTCCAGTTTCTACAGCAGTCTTGGGTTCCTATCTCGTGGTGTGCACCCTAACTACGCCACCATGCCAACCATGCCCTGCACCTCATTATCACGCCCGCATTACATCTTGGGTAAGTGCAGTTTGTTGCTATACAGTCCACAAATTACCACTTTTCTCAGGGCCACGGCCCAAACATATCTTTCTGAACTAATTTAAAATCCATCTGGCCTGGCCAGTACCTACAATATATATACTACTAGTAGCCTAGTAGGCCTACATAATAAGTAACATGGTGTTTAATCCAAATCTCGCTGGTAATTTGTTGCAGTCAAAGGAAAAGATTTTTCTTGGGATATCAATTTTTTCAACTTAATATTTGTTTTTAAGAATGGTTTACCCTAACATTAAAACAACAAAACGGAAATATCATGCATCCCTACATTCTTGTTTCAAAATCTAAGTCCGAACATTTATTCCGTCAGCACTCGTTCAAGTCTAGATGCGGACGGGACACAATTGATAAATTCCATAAAAAAATAATTTACCAACAAAATTTGTTTAAACTTTGTGTACTTCATAACTTATATGTAAGTAAAGAGAATACAAAAAATCAAAAGTCTAGCTTCAGTTTTGATGGAGTTTTACAAAAGATTAGCTGGTAATCTGGTTCTCGGACGTAGCAAATTATTTAAAAAAATATATATTTTCATGGGAATGTAATATTTTTTCAAAATTTTTGTGTTTTAAGTATATATACACACACACACAATAATAATTAAAAAAGAAATCATCAAAAAAATACACTCACTGTTATCAAAATCAAAATCTGAATGTTTGTCCCGTCCGCACCCATTTTCCGATAAAATGTACACATATCATGACTTTGTTGCTTGGTGTGCCAAAAACACGTTATATCTTTGTAATACTAAGATTCTTCAGACTTTCTTCTTTAAAATGATATATGACATGAAGTAGTGAGGTACAAAAAATATTTTGCAATTTCAGTTTCACATTAGTGGAGAATGACCCTTTCACAGTTGACAACAATGGTTTTATTTTATTGACCAATGAGCGATCTTCCCAATACCACTTTCCTAGAATCCGCTAAAATATTACTACAAGCTTTGCTAAAAGTCTGTCGTCTGCACAGGTTGCCTACGTCGTCTGCTTTAATCTGGTTTCTGACTCATTTCTTTACTTGGTTCGTGCCCAGACCTAAGGCATTTAGAAAAAAATACTATTAATATTCATTTTGGGGAGTCGGGCTATAAATACTAGGCCTAAGCAGCTAGGCTACTATACACTACCTGGGTTGGGCCGATGCTAGGCTACGCGTAGCCCTAGGCTAGGCCTTGTTTATTAAAGTTTTAATTTAAAGCTGGCCCCAAATTAAACACATCACAAGAATTTTCCTGTTTTATCAATGTAGGCCTAGATCTAGCTAGCCTAGACTGCATATTGATGCTAGACCTAGGCTTTTGCCCCCCAAAGAGAAATTGCCTAGGCCCATGGGCGCCGGCAGGAATTTTAGCAGGGGGGGCAACAATCACAATTTGTAGTTTCGTTTGGCAAGCATGGGGGGTTTGGGGGGCAGAGCCCCCCAACAATAGCGCTGCAGGCAAAATTTTTTAAAATCAGGTTTTTAGAATGCATTTGGTGGGTTTTAGAAAACGTAGTGGGCTGAATACGATACCGAAATTATGTAAATTTTGTGCAGTAGATACTAGAAAGTAAACAAAAAACATTGTGTCTCAACTTTTATAAGGTTACTAAAATGGGTTACGAGTTAAAAATGAAACACTTGTTTTAAAAATAAAGGCTATATTTTAATTGCATAAAATTCTAATGAATGTGACTGTTTTGATCACATTTTCTTTTCTTACATAAACTGCAACTTGTAAGTTCTCTCCAGCTGCAATGCAATGTGGAATAAAAATATAAAACATAAACACGTTCTTAGAGGTCTTCATCGACTAATAATATACTAGCCTACAAATCATAGAAACGATATCTTGTTACATTATTATTATTTATTTCAATAAATCATACACATATAAAATAAATGGAAAACGGGCGTGATTGACTAGACCCAAAAAGGAAAATCCAAAATTTCAATGCATTACTAAGTAGCCTACAAACATAAACACAAATTTCTATTTAAATAAAGAATAAATTATTGTAGACCTACCGTGTTCTGGGGGTCTATTTACTTAACTCTAAACGACATGCTAAGTTTCATCTAATTATCACTTGTGCCTTCATTTCTTTCTTTGAAGAAAAATTTCAAACGCCTTGTGTCCGAAGCAAAGTTATTAATGACTTTATCGGGCTAAGTTGGACGCGTTGATAAGCGAGCACGTGCTATAGCTAGACCCACATTGCACATTTTTTTAAATTTAAAAATTTGCGACGTTCGCTGTCCACGGGGCCATATTTCCAATATTATTTATTATTGGCAAGGTATATGGGTAAACCCGTGCGTAAACCTTCACTTTGTTAATAAAATCCACCGCCATCTAGAGGACCTTGACATCATTTCTTTGGGAAAACTATTGTAACTCTTTGGTAATAATAAATAATACACTGCTTCCTCGATAGTATTTTGATTCCTTCTAGGTGGCAGTGCATAGTGACCAGAATTCTCGTGTGAATTTTCGTTGCCATGGTAACGTTACTTTAAATTTAATTTAATTTTTTTTTTTATCATCGAATTTTGCTTTAAGTTCGCGATTCCAGAGAAAAGATGCCGATTTCGCAAGAACACACTTTTTTCGCGATATTTCGTTAATTAATTTCAACGCTGGACGTCATGTTATGACCTAAAACACCGACAAATGTTTGAAATTTTCAATAAAAAACAATTTGGTGAATAAACACGTCGCGAAAAATCCTTGCTTCTAGCTATAGCCATTCCTGAGAAAAGGTACATCAAAGTTGATTAATTTAACATGGCTAGTATAGCCACATATGGGTGCCCTTAAATGTAAATGTATCCTTAGGCTTGATTTATCTGTAGGGCCTAGTCTATATATTTTGATGTAACACTTATGTATTGTTGGCTATTGGAACTATGTATTTGTTTCATTCCGCCCCGTTGTCGAAGCTTCCAGAAGTCAGCGAAGGCGGGCGTGACTTAATCTTCTCTATAGACAAGACATCAATCACCATCAACAGCAGCAACTTGAAGATTACAGTATTGTAAGTTAGCTAATTAGCCTATATTTATAAACTAGGAAGCTTTGCAAACGCTTTTTTTAGTCACGTTGATGGATGAGCTTTTTTGTAAGTTTTTAGTTTGCGTGTTGTCTCTTTACTTTTGCAAGAGCTTTTTGAACGCATTGTAGGTGATAGTTGTCTAGTTTCTATTGTTGCTTGTTAATTGTTATTATGTACCTCAAAAAACTCATATTAAAACCTTTATTCTATGGATTCTGGCTAACTTTTTCGACTTTTTCTTTCATAAAGCAATACATAACCATTACTTTTATGTACGTGTAAAATATGAACGTTGTAGCCCCACCCGTTTGGTCAGAATCGGCCCAAATGTCACGAAAATATCGCACTAAAAATCGAAAAAATCGTAAAAGTACGATATTCATGAGAAATATTACAATACAATACAATAATACAGGTTTAAGTTCAGAGATTTCGAAGATCCACTCCTATTTTCATCAAGATCGGATATGCCGTTTGCCTAGTAGAGAGCAAACAAACTGAAAAAAAAAAAAAAAAAAAAAAATGGAGCTAAATTTTTTAAGGGGTCGGTGACATTGAAGTCTTTGCTTTGCTCATCAAATAAATACAACTAGGCTCTACTTTAGACACATCTATTTGTGATTTTATATAGGCCTAGGCCTAATTGTGTAAAACTTAATTATGAAGGCATCTTATCATAGCTCTTTTCCATTAATTTATTATCCCATCGGCTTACTCGCCGGTCGAATCGCGGGGCTGTTTGGAATGACCGCCGACTTACCTGGCCATCGGATCGACGGGCTGGAACTGCGCGCTACATTATCGGTCGTTGTATGAGAATGGTTTATCTAATCACCAAGAGATTGCGCTCGATGTACTCTACGCACTTCGCTGCATCCAACGATGTGTTTGGCTCGTATCTCGGTCAAGTTTTAGCCTGTCTATGCTTGAAGGAAAGATTATGTTTGCATTCGTAGGCGGTATGGCGGCTACGGCAATTTGCAATATTTTGAAGGATATGACGAAGATGAGGGGTGTGATATTTTGACACCAAGAAAAATTTGTAGGAAAGTTCATACACTCTAGACATTTATTTAGGCTATATTTTAGTTTTTATTTCAAGTAAATCGGGTTATTTTTGTAGGAGCAGTGAATTTTTCACTGAGGTGCGCTCCGCACCCCATTTTGTAAAAAAATAAATGGATTTGAGGGGTCATGCGCAGCGATTTTTAATGGTAAGCCGATGGGTTAAATAGAAAATAAACAGAAATAAATAAATTCCATTTTCTAGAATTGATGATCTGTCTAAATGGTCAAAAACACCCAAATAACTTTGCATTTTCTGATTGATCTATGATAAATATTGAAAATCTAATATGGTAGATGTCCTTCATTATCAAATAAATAAATTTGTATTTAGAGTCTACCCACTCAAGTCATATAACTGATGTTCAGTGGGGACAGTAAACCAAAGTGACCAAGCCGACCCTGTAGGCCCCGACGCAATCGACGAGTGAGCAATACGATAACCAACCAAAGATCAATATTTTTTTAATAGGAAATATAGCAATCAGTGGTATGGACCATGCGAACACTCGCGGATCAACGCCAGAATGAACAAGGCCGATTCAGAACAACTTTGAATTTATTATTATGTGCCTCGTTGCTAGGACGGCTCCAAAGTCACCGTTTACTAATTCCTAAGACAAGAACTGATGGACTGAAGTCCAAATCAGAAGTTAAAAATCTTCTGGCTTTAAGGGGAATCGAACCCTGGACTTACTGCATTGGAAGCAGAGAGGCTAACCACAAGACCAACAAGCCAAGTTGTATTAAGATGTTGTAATGATTTATGGCTGCAGTACAAGGAACGCGCCAAACATCAAATCACGTCGCCTTCCTCTTTACTTCCAAAAATAAGTAACTTGCAAGTTACCGGTCCTGAAATATTTAAAGTTACTTGCAAAGTTAACAAGTAGAAACATTTTTAATTTTGGCTTGTTGGTTTTTGGTAGGCCCTACTACATTCATGGAGATCTGATGAATGGTGTAGTAATGCATAAAGGACAAACGGACATACATTCGTTTTGATATATATATAGATGCTGTACAATGGGAATCCTGGGAAAGGAAGAGGATTGAAACCTACAAGGCTATATGTCAAAAGTCATTACAACAAAAGTTTTTTATAACAAAATAATTAATTAAAAAAACTGATTTTTGGTTGCTTTAGCTGCTTTCACATGATCAAACCTGACCATTATAACAAAATGATTACTACAACAAACTGAACAAAGTAATCTTTCAGACCCTTATTGGAGTTTGTTGTAATGACTTTCAACTAATGAATGGTACCTGACGTCTACTAGAAGTAAAACTCAACATAGCTTGTTTGCCATTTTTAATAGTAGGTAGGTAATAGAGGTAAACAAATGCATAAAGAGGTTGTAGACATACGTGGGTCATTCTCATATTTATTTCACAAACCTTGTCCCCTGACTTTGACAATAAATTTACCAGGTAAAAATAATAATACCTAATGTAATCTATACAATTGTGTTAAACAGATTAATTGTGTATAATGTGCAATAGTTTATAATTTTCAAATGCAATAATTTAGCCACACATTTAAGACTTTTGTACATTGAGGTGCATGAAAAATGCTGTCACTTTGAACAAACTCACAAGACTTTGAACAAGAAAACATAGTAACAGTAATAATTCCAATAAAGTAATGTAATAGGTAGTTATATTTAACATCTAGTATCATTAAATCAGTAGAAAACTTCAAGATAGTATACATAATTTCAACATTTTATCTCACTTTGAGTTCGTCCCTAAACTTCTGTCCATTCCATAATGTCCATTCCATAACAGTTTATTTTTCTTCAAATATTTTGTTAATATCATGGTTGGCTATCTTGTTTAATTCCACATAGGGTTTTGGTTTGTTTTGTTGAGGTCAGACCATGTTCTTTTATTTGAAGCCAACTTTACAGTGCTAAGAATGTGCTATGCATATGGTGGGAAAATAGTTTGTCCTTTCCATAATGCATGTTAGTACAGTTAAATAAGTAAAATATATAAATAAATAAATTGTATTTAGAGTCTATCCACTCAGTTATATAACTGATTTTCAGTGGAGGACTTTAAATCAAAGCGACCAAGCCAACCCTGTAGGCCCCAACGCAATCGACGAGTGAGCGATAACCAACCAAAGATCAATATTTTTTAATAGGAAATATAGCTATCAGTGCCAATTATGAACTACTTTTATGTACTTGTATCTATTTTTAGCTAGGAATGTCCATTCCATAACATGTCCTTTCCATAACATTATTTTGCTACGGAAAGGACATTCAGTCATTCATTAAAGTCAGTTTTCTATTCCCAACACAATGTTCGTCAGTCTTCTTTTATGTACACATGCTCATTTCCATCAGTTGTGGATGTTTTTGAGTGTCAGTAGCTACAGTATGTTGTTCGATTATGATTAGAGTTGGTGTTTTATAGCATTAAAAAAATAAAAAAATAGCATTAATTATTTAAAAAATAGCGTTTATATAGCATTAATTTTTTTTGGTTGTCTTTTGTTGAAAAAATATATCTATATTTTTAAGATTACGGTAGCTAAGTATTGAATCGAAATTCTAGTAGACGCTAGTTGTGAGCGCAGACCTCTAGCGGTGATTTTGGGGACTTTATTGAGACTGCAGCTCAACCGCCCACGGCATCAAAATAAAAAAATGCGTATTTTACGAAAAATTACCAGAAAAGCCATTTATATACAACTTTTTTTTTCACAAAATTAACCAATTTAACGCGTATATTGCAATTAAGCAAGTTTATCGCGGTTAAAGCCGTTTATTGCGAAAAATTGCGAAAATAAAGATGCCTTTAAACTCGCGCATTTTAAGTGAAAGGTCGAGAAAAGTGGGAAAAAAAATATGAAAAATACCATTCTTGTTTTTGTCGCTTTTATAGTTAATGCTATAAAGCACCATCTCTAATGATGATAACCATGTCCATTCCGTAACAATTTTGTCCTTTTCGTAACGTCAGTGTCGTTTCCGTTTTTTACCAAATCTAAAGATAATTCCTAATAGCAAATCGTATCTACTATTAATTTACATTTGTTGTGGACGTTTTTGAATGTTAGTAACTTTACATTGTTCATATATGATTAGCGTTACGTTAGTGTCCTTTCAGTAACGTCACGGGAAGTTCAAATATCTTAATAATGTACTACTTTTTAATTATTTTGATCATTACATAATACATACTATGCAATGCATCTCAAGTAATTAACTTCATTTGATTTTATCATCTTAATTAGATCTGTGTTTTCTGAAATTTTAAGTGTTACTAAGTAACAAAATTATACACAATTTGTAAGAATGACTTCAGAATCATGATAATAACAATATAAATAATCTTAAGTTTTTTAAGGCATAATATAGTTTTGTTACTATTTAATCATTTTACAATGCCAAATGGAAACATTAACAATAATTAACATTAAATTAACCTTCATTTTCCTGTCAAGGAATGGACACTTTTCAGTTCCATCCACTAGATAAAAGCCAGGAAGTACCAAATAATCCAAATGTTAATTGACCACATATGTGATTACAAATAAAACAAACATATTAATATAAAAATTAAAAATAAATATCTGAGAATCTTATTTTTAAAATTAATTTAGGCCTATGAAATTTTAGTTTTGAAATGTGTAATAAATATGAGAATGACCCACATACTAATAAGTGCAAAATAAACTACTAGTACTATAATTTACAGTCACTACATATTGCAAACTTAAGACTAGTAAATATTTATTACAATTCAGAAATTACAAAATCCATCCCGATCGGCGATCGGGTACTAGCTTGGTCCAAAAAAACTTTTTGACAAAGAGTATTAAGGCATTGTCATATCCCAGCCCTAGTTAACGAGTTTCCATAAAAATATACAAACATCACGTATTGACCAATTTGAAGAATCGATCAAAAATCCAAACCCACAACAAAGCCATGAAAATTTAGATTTTAAAACTAGCCGTTTTCAGCCAATAATAAATACACCAAAACGTGCATTACATGATTGTGATAGCCAGCCCTGAGATCCATATCAAACAAGATTACCATGAATTAAATATTTATTTTATTTCTTTAAAACAAAGGTATTATTTGAATATTTTAATACCTACATCACAACCTAAGTTTATGCAACAGCAATCAATAATGTGTGCACATTAAATCAAATATCATTTGCTATGTCGAATATACTATTTCATCCACTGACAAACAACACATAACAATACACACGAAATAAATGTAAATGTTTGTACGACAAAAATATGTATTTGGTTAGATCGTCTGTAAAAAATCACTAAACTATAAAATAAGTTCTGCTTCAAATTAAACCTTGTTGAAATACCTATACTGGACATGAAATAGGGTAGCCACCTGCCCCAGAATAACCGGGACAGTCCCGTTTTGAAGAGAGTGTCCCTACTTCACGCTGCCGGGACGACAAAAATAGGCCTGTTCGGTGTAAAATAACCGGTTATTTTGTATTAAAATAATGGTATACCGGTTTTTGGTATTAACCGGTAGACCGGTTTTCAGTATTAACCAAGTTTAGGCATGACTGGTTATTATATCAAGCCGGTTTTCTGTGTTAGCAGGTAAGGTATATTGATTGTCATTTTAAACCGATAGCCCGTGTTACCGGTGGAATTGGAAATCGGTGAAACGGTATCACTAGCAATGTGCGTCAGCATACCAACGGCTACCAACGATGATAGAATTATGACAAAATGCAATGCACCGTGCGTGTGTGCGTAATATTATGATATATTATGGCCATTGTCAACACCGTGTGCGTCGGTGCACTGTGATGTCTTAAAAAATAATCTAAGGGTGGGCCTGATTTGCTTTGCATGTGCGACAGCGGACGGACAATCTGTCGCGTCAGTTACGACTGAGTAAGGAAAAAGGTATTTTCCAAATATGTAAAAACAATAATATAATAATTGTAACCTGCTAAGTGCTAACATAACAGTAGCCCGATAATCGAGAATATACTAGTTCACTTCATAGATAGAAGGGCTTACTAGGAGCAACGTTGATGTATGCAATTAGGTTGCATCGAATTCGAATATTCGGTTGTTCTGTATAAACCGCTCATTTAACGTATTCCGGTTATTCTGTTTAAACCGGTATATCAGTAAAAACGTTCCAGTTATTTGGTAAAACCTGTATACTGATAAATACAAAAAATCTGGTTAACCAGTATATATACCAAATAAACGGTATCGGTATTTTGACCGTTTACCAACGCCTACCTATATTTTTATTTTCAGATACCGGTACGAAAATTTCGGGACCGAACGGGCCGAGACAAAAATCCCAGTCTTGAAGAAAATTTAACAAAACCTCTAAACAAACACAACAACAACAAAACGTGTAATAAATTGAATTGAAAATGATTGCTCTAGAGTTGTGTGGTAATTCGTTGACGATGGGGCCGACCAAGACGACGCTACTAGAATGGTTTGCTTGAATGCTACATGTATTTCTTGGCAACTTTTTTAAACTTGTTTCGTTTAGGTTTGTACTAAACTTCATTCATAAATTCAACATACTTTATAATTACACTTTTTGTAACATACTAATTATTTAAAAAAAATTTACAACAATCATAAAGCCACAAAGCAATTTGACAACTGTTGTACAACTTCATGGCTGTCCAAAACGGGGAATAATCGTTCTGGTGTTGATGTAAACCCGGACTGGAAAGAACTATAGTCTAGCAGAGTTTTATCAAACCTCCACTTTTTGCTACCAATACTCACTAAAAGTAAAGATTGTGATGGGATACACAACCCTCAAACATACTTTAATTTACAAATTTCAAACTAATGGCATTATATTATTAATTAACATTACATATATTTATTTACATATATATACAATACAAATATTAATATTCTTGATATTAATGACGGGTATGTACAGCTTTATGAAAATGTGTTAGCATCGAATAAGTTCTTGGAATGTATTACCTTTCCTACAAGAGAGGAGTATAATTTAGGCAACCCTTCGAGAACGTGCATAGACCACGCATATATTAGGTCGAACTCTAAGGTAGAAATAAACTCAGCTGTATTCACAACTAAAGAAACAGATCATTACATGATACTAGCAGTGGTTAATTTCTAAAATAATAAGTGGGCGGACGCTCGACGATCTCCTTCCTCGTGTAGGGCGAGGTCATGGGCAGGGCACCATATTTCAAAGTGAAGTTTGTTGGACAAGCAATTTCAGACAAAAACAGCTGAGGGTTTGTGGGGCGAGCCCCCCCAACCACAGCGCCGCAGGCGAAAGATTTTAAATCAGGGTTTTTAGAGTGTTTTCTGAGCGTTTCAGAAAAAATACGGGACTGAATGCAATACCGAAATACTATTGTGTAGTACAGAAACCAGAAAAACTTTTTCCAAAAAAGAAGTAGGCGCCCACGAAAAAAGAGTGGGCGGACGAGTCCGCCCGCGTCCGCTCTGAAATTAACCACTGGATATTAGTATCTATGGGTTTCAATGTGTGTGAAGAAGCAGGTTTAAAGAATATGCAAAATTGTATTAATGAAAGAGTTCTCACGACTAATCGAATAGATATTAATTGGAATAGTTTACTCTCAATCAATGACAGTTCTTCCCTATACAATGAGTTATGCAAACTTTTTGAAGGTTGCTATAACAGGGCTAGATATACTAAGCAAACTTTTATCAACGATAAAAAGGGATTACAGAATCAATGGATTAGCAACGATTTGGTCAAATTAACAAATCAGAGGGATAAATTGTTCAGGCTCTGGAAAGATTGTAGTGCTCTAAATCCATCCAAAGAGACCTATATAAAAGAATACGTGGGGTAAAGAAATTTTGTAAACAAGTAGGTATGGTCTACAAAACAAGCTTTTTACCGACAATCAATGAATAATTGCAGTGGACCTAAGGAATTGTGGCAAACCATAAATGCAATCTCGGGCCGCAAAATCAAAGACAGTTGATACCGTTGTTAACAAATATTTAGGCAAGAAACGCACCGATGAGAGCATTGCAAATGAGATTGCAGACAACTTTGTAAAGCAAGTGGAGGAGATTCGTCATGTGTGTGATTTGAGGTGTGCACAACACGTATTTAAAGATGTTGCTCCGCAATCGTTGTGGCTGCCTCCGATAACAGAAAATAATGTAGAACGCATTATAGATGAGATAAACGTAAATAAGCAGCCCGGTTATGACAGAATAAGAGCTGTCGATGTAAAAAACTTTAGTAATGAATTAAGTCCCATCATTCCTCACTTAATAAATTTGTCAATAAGGGACGGTTGCGTGCTAGAAAAAATGAAAATCTCTGTTGTGAGACCAGTACATAAAAAAGGTGACCATATGTCTTTCCAAAAAATAATCGTCCAATTGCATTGCTGTCGGTGATCGAGAAGATAATGGAGCGATACATATTATCTACTTGTTTAAATAACTATCTAAGTAAATTTGGCATTGTAAGTGAAAATCAGTATGGTTTTTAAAATGGGAAAAGCACCCAGGATGTTTTATTAAAGTTTTCAGATTTAGTAAATAGTAGCTTAAACAATAACATGCACGACGTCGCTACGTTTGTTGACTTTTCCAAAGCTTTTGATGCTTAGAGGAAGTAGGTATCCGAGGAAGAGTATTAGATTGGTTTCGCAGTTTTCTTGAAAATTGCTCGTACAAGGTTAAAATAGGCAATACATTTAGTCAGTCAAAAAAGTTCACAACAGGAGTACCTCAAGGGTCAATTCTAGGGCCACAATTCTATGTTAATACGTTAATGTTATTGGCAAATATTTGAATTTTATTTTATTATTAATGTATGCGGATGATTTGGTGCTAAGCGTGGCGACCAAATTTATGAACGATGATTTTAGGAATTTGCAATGCTGGACCCATGATAGGGAACTTGTTATCAACGTGCAAAAGACAAAAATTATTCACATGTGCACACCATTAAATTTTGATAGGAACGTGGCAATTAGCGTAATATTTCATGAAACTGCTTGCTTACATAGAAGGGCTGGGAACGATTTCGTTTGTGAATGTACATGATGATGGGAGATGGGGATGACGCATTAGTTGCGAAAAACTCGAATGAAGGTACATGCATTATTACACAGGGCGCATTTAACCTCGTTTGCTTGGCCTAGCGCTGTGGCACATGCTTGACAAAAGCAGAAGTGGCCACATGGTGTTGCAATGTGGTCAATTTCCACATCATTGTCTAGGCACACAGCACACCTTTGCCTCTCAAGATCATGGACGCCCTGACCCACCCAGACAATTTCTATTTCTTCTTCCCTGGCCACTTCCATGTTTTCTAGATTCAATATGTCTGGAGGGGCAATGTCATTTCTTTCGTCTACTACTTGGTCAGGATGGGCCACCAAACGATTTTGGAGTGCCAAATTATGTTGCAGCCGCTGAAAATGTCCATCATACTGATGGGCCATTCTGGCCAAAAAGTCGATTATGGTTAGCCCTAGGATAAGCTCACCATTCGCCTCGGTTATTTCCCTTTCGGTCACCAACTGACGAATTCTTTTCCGACGTCGGATCCGTTGATCACCGTTTACCAGACGGAAGTCCCGTCCCTCTGTCCCGTCGCAGTCGACTAGGCGCTCTGAGGACCAACATCACACAAATTAGGCCTGCATTAATTATTGTCTTTACACATTTTTAATTAATTACTTATTTATTTGTATAGTTCAGTTTGCCTACTAGGGATCAATCATTCACACACACATGCACCCACTGTATAATACTTGATAAGTGATTAGTAACTAGGAAGCTTTGCAAACGCTTTTTTTAGTCGCATTGATGGATGAGCTTTTTTGTAAATTTTTTGTTTGCATAGGATCTTTTTGCTTTTGCAAGTGCTTTTTGAACGCATTGTAGGTGATTGTTGTCTAGTTCTATTGTTACTTGGTAATTGTTATTATATTCCTAAAAATAACTCATATTAAAACCTTTATTCTTTGAATTCTGGCTAACTTTTTCAACTTTTTCTTTCAAATTGCAATACATAACCATAACCTACCGGCTTGAAAAACATCTCAGTTCTTCATGTGGTAGACAGTGAGTCTCCCGTTCATTTGGATCTGGCTTCTTCATTAATTAAATATGCAGGAATGGTTCTATTAATAAGCTAGGGTACTTGCTTTGCTACTATCAAAGACAAGCCAACTGAACTATGTAAAATATACCTTATGGATAGTATTTCTTATTGAAAAAGCCTTTGAAGAATATTTCCTTGTGGACAATATTAAATGTTAATTCAAGCTTCATTGATTCAAATTTCTATTGGTTTGTGCTGGTAATTAGGTTCCTCAAAGACTAAACAAATGGGTAATGCTTGTTTGAATGCCAATTTTATTTTAGTTCCTACTAGATTAAAGTATGTAGTATGATTAAAAGTATCTTGTATTATAATAGTAAAGGTTTACTATTACTATCTATAAAATAATGTGTGGTTATAAGTACCGGTACTTGGTTGTATTTTTTAATGTGAATTAGTATTAGTATTTTGTATTTGTACTTTGTTGGATGAGCAAAGCAAAGACTTCAATTTGACTTTGTGTTTTATTGTTTGTTTTTTACTTACTTTACCCCAAGCAGAATTGCTCGGGTTTTTTGTTTTTGTTAGTTTTTTTGTCTGTTTGTTCGCTCTCTGCCGGGCAAACGGCATATGTGCATCTTGATGAAAATTGGAGGGGACCTTCGAAATCGCTGAACTTAGAGCTGTATTGTTTTTGGGTACAATCAAAGAAATATTTCTCATAAATATCGTACTTTTACGATTTTTTTAATTTTTAGTGCAATATTTTCGTGATATTTGACAAACGACTACTCTGATATTGATGAAACTTTATAGGAACGTTTAAAATCACTGAAATCATATATGTTATGATTTTAGAGACATTTGAAAAAATATTTCTTATAGAAATAGTACTTTTACGATTTTTTCTCGGGTTTTTATTACGATATTTTCGTGATTTTTGGGTCGATTTTGACCAAACGAGTGGGGCTACAACGTTCATATTTTACATTGGCATAACGATTATGGTGATGTAGTGCCTTATGAAAGAAAAAGTTGAAAAAGTTGGTCAAAATTCATAGAAATAAAGGTTTTAATATAAGCCTTTTACAGGTGTATAATGAACTAGTAATATCAAGTAACATAGAAAAAGTAAGGAGATTCCACATAAAAACGTAATCATTGGACAGAAATATTCCAAAAAAAGCTCATCCATCAACGCGACTGGAAAAAGCGTTCGCGAAGTGGCCTAGTGTTAGTATTGATTGATTTTTTGAAGTCTTAGTCTTTTGAAAAGACATGTTTGATTCACCTATGTAATGAATTAACTTCATCATCAAGTACATTATATTATGTAGGAATAATGTAAAACAAGACGATAAATTAAATGAAAATTCTGAGTTACTGATTCAGTGATTCATAGAACTCATTGAATGCTTTGGATATTTGTGCTGGGTTTGTTACTACAGATTGTCATTATGTTTAATTGCATTTATCTGGCTTGGCACTTTACTATTTAGTATGGATTTATTATACTGCCCCTATCACTATTTATCAATTCCCATAATGCTTTTATACAGTTAATCATTGTGTTATGAGTTGAGCATACCAGTGAATATCCATATATTCGGTGAAATTTTAAACCTCCGCCGTAAGTTTCTATGGAATGATTCCACACAGTTATTAGTGCGACGCGGGAGATTGTTAACTGACCACTGCTGAACCCCACCGACCCCTAACCCGCATCTTCTTAGGTACTGCATTAGCTGGGTCAGCAGTGGTCTGGCAGCCTCTGGCAGAATTGTTTCGATCATTTCCTGAAAAAGTAGAATATTTATTTATTACAACCTATTTCATCCCGATCCTTACGTATGCAGCAGAAACCTGGACAATGGGAGATAGAGAGGAGATTTCTGATGAGCACAGTGGGCAAGACATGAAGGGACAGAATAAAAAAAACACGGTCATTAGAGAAATGCTGGGTGTACAGAAATTAATTGACAGGATGGGAAGGACACGGTTGAGTTGGTATGGACTTATAAAAAAAATGGGAGAAGATGGGATGCCCAAGAAAATGTATGAAAGACAAATTGAAGAGGAAGAAGAAGATGGGGTAGACTAAGGAAGAGATGGAAGGATACCATAGCTGGAGACTTGGAGGCAAGAGAAGAGGGCTGGGAAGAATTGGGAGGATAGAAAGAAGTGGAAAAATAAAATTAATATGGTTGCTATTTACCCAAGCTGACCCTGCCAGAAGCAGGAAACAATGATATGGATAATAATGATGATGATTTATTTTCCCACTACCTATTAGTCAAAGTAGAAAGGTTAGCAGAAAAGGTATCCCCCAAGTACAAGGTGTCTGTTAGCCTCTACACAACAATTTGAGAATAAACAGGCACTTATAAAACAATTAATTTTATGCTCATGATAGTTTACAGTAAGGCTTTTTCTACATTCTACAAATCAACAACTGCATTGCTGGTACACCAGTTGAACACGGGTAAAATCCCCATATCCTCATATGCATTTATTTGAATCTTCAATATAACAACTCGAAAAGATTTGTTTGAGTTTGGTATAGAGCACACCTATGTTAAACTGAAAAAAGATTAAAAACTAATGCAATTCAGACAAACCATTGATTTGTACTATGATGTATTTACTATTTAGTATGGTATTGAACTAATCCAGCCCACTTGCAGCTATTTTTTAAGTTGTCATTTTATATTATAACAAAAGTTTTTCTAGAGTTTTTAATTTATCAGAAAACTACCTATAGTATGTATATGTACTGAATATTGATAGTTTATCAATGTACACTTATGGATGGGGTACTGTACTCTAAACAAACAATATTTATAATGTTTGCGACTATTCAAATCGAGAAATATACCCTCGCTAATATCTGCGTAAGGTAATGGCATTACAAATAATGTTTGTTTGGTCAGTTCAACAGCAACAGTTTTTGATGCTTTATTGTTCCATCCATTCAGTTCTATAATGTAACTTCATTTTTTTTTTTAAATGTATGCAGATTACATGGTTTTGTCAGTAAAAGAGTTTGCCAAGATGAGATGTTAAGAGAAATGAAAAGTGTACAGTACTGGAAAATGTTGCAATATGTTAAGAATTAATGTTAAAGTTAAATGTAAACAAATCGAAAAGTATTCGACTAGGGGTTGGTAAATATGTAAATTATGTATGTAATAATGGTCAAGGTACTGGTATTGCAATTAATGGCAAACAGCTTAGGAATGTTTAAATCATATAAATATTTAGGAATATATATACATAATTAGTTAAATTTTAAGGACCATATAAATTATACTGTTAAAAAAATAGGAAAAAAGGTGGGGTACTTAAGGGGAAGGACTACCGCCAACATTAAAACCCGTGCAAAATTACTGTATTATTGTAATATCTCACAAAAAGCCATGCAAATTCGAAAAAGTTGATAATATCCCTATGTAGTTTTGCTACAATTATACCCTGCAAGATTTTTTTTTATTGGAAATTGGACGAGAAAGGTTGAGATGGTATGGACATGTCAGAAGAATGGGAGAAGAAAGGATTCCAAGGACCGAATTTGAAAGTGGGGACAAAGATAAAAGACGAGTCGGTAGACTAAGAGAGAAGTGGAAAGATCAAATAAGAAATGATATACAGGAAAGAGGTGAGAAGTGGGAAGAAGTCGAAGCAAGGAAACTGTGGGAAGACAGAAGTGGATGGCGTGAGCTGGTGGGAAGAAGTGCGAGTGAACCTGAAGAGGACATGACAGGCCTGGCAAGCCGGTGTTAACAACTCATAAAATGCCCTAGAAAATTGGTGGCTATAGCCACCCCCTGACCTAACTCAAGTTGGAAACAGGAGTCAGAAATATATATATATATTGTTGTCAGTGGTGTTTTTAATTACAGAATAAATTAATTTAGTTTAATCTGTAATAAAAATCCCTACTCATCAAAATATTTTTTGAAAACATTTTTTGCCGGGTATAGTTCTAACAAAACTACATGGGGACTAGTATCCACTTTTTCGATTTTTCGTGGCTTTTTGTGAGATTACAAAAATACGGTAATTTCGCGTTGTTTGAATGTTGTCGGTAGTTGTTCCTCTTAAGGAGAATAAGTGAACATCTCTCGTTATGGACCAGGCTTATGGTCTACCTTAAATTAAACCTCACTTTGAATTTTGTGGATCAATAATCTGTCTCAGGCAATACAAGGAGATGTAAATAGACTTCAAATTATACAAAACTAAAGCTATGCGATGTATTCTGAAATGTAGAAAGTCTGTTCCTATTAGAGAAGTGCACTTGATTGGTTGTCTGTCGAAAACAATAATAGATTATTATCCATGGTTTTCATACATAAAATATCTATTGGCATGTTGCCAAGTTATTTGTTAGGAAAAATTGATTATGTAAATAATGTTCACAAAATTGGAACAAGGAGTGCAAGAGGCAATAATATGTTCGTAGGAAACTGTAATTCAAAACGATAGCAAAAATCTATATTTTATTTAGGAAAAAGACAGTACAATTGGATGAGCGTAGCGAGCAAAGCGAAGATTCCATTTCACTACATTGGAGAAAAAAATCCGAAATCTTTTTTTTTCTTTTTTTCCGTATTTTTGTCTGTTTGTTAACACGATTCCGGCTAAACCGTTACTTCCAATTGCAATGAAATTTTCAGGAGGCCTTCGAAATCTCTGTACTTATTAGATCTGCCACTTTTTTTTAGCGCAATCGAAAAATTATTTCTCTTGATAATCGCAATTTTACGCTCTTTATCGTTTTAAAAAAATTACGCTCATCCAACAACGCGCCTGAAAAAGCGTTTTCCTAGTATGTTACCAAGAGATATGAGAGAGATCAAAAGTGTTGGAATGTTTAAAAGTAAATGTCGTGAGTGGATATCGAAGAAATAATAAATAAATGTAAGTAGGATGTAGAATAGCTCTCAAGCTAATAATAAAGAGCATACAAAGAAGTTAAATAGTTGCCGTCTCGCTGGTCAAGTTGGCTAAGGCGCCTGCCCGGAATGTGGGAGACTCGGGTTCGAGCCCCGATCGGGATGGATTTTATAATTTCTGAATTTAATTCAATATTATGAAATAGATTGGAGAAGGGTTGACAGGTTGGGAAAGCAAAGAGAACATAAATCCCAGCCTGAAGGGCTGGGGGCGACAAAACTTTTCACCTGCTGATGACAACTGCAGCTAATTTAAAGTTGTTACCTTAATCCTAGTAGCCGATAGGCATTTTTCACACTAGAATATTATGAAATAGTATGTATAAGAAATACACAAGACGTTTTGACACAATGTCTTTCTCATGAGTGATCAAGACATTGTGTTGAAACATCTTGCATTTTCTGCGTTATATACATTATATATATACTATTTCATGTTGATGTTTATCTAAAAAATTCGGCAGCCTCCGTCTCTTCGTAAAGCTAAGTTGATAGATCCAATCCTGAAACTCAATATTTAACATTTAACTTCCATGCTTACCTCCAAAAGATCGATTGCAGCCTCCATTTGTTCTGGTGGCAAAAATGGAATTGCAATTACTTGCTTCACAAAACGCTTTACTTCAATGTTTTCTCCATCATCATAAAATTGTGCCAAACCCAGTTTTTGACATTTTTGCCAGATTGCCTGTAAAGAGAGAGGAAACAACTACTATATAAGTTACAGACAAAAATAACTTACTTATATTTTATATTATGTCGTATATTGTTCTCAAATTGGTGTACTTGTAGGCTTACCCCTAGTTAATAGTATAAATAAAAAATTTATTACGTTTCCAGAGTAAAAATAACTGGTGTCTTTTGTACTGAGAAGCGTAAATTTTTCCCACAAAAATAATATTTTTTATAATGATTTGGAGGATTTAATTTTAAAAGGTGATTCAAAATCAAACCAGTATCTTCTTCCATGATGACCCGGATGTTCCACTTGGCGATGATTGTTGATTTATTTTGAGCATGTGTGAAAAAGTTACTAGAAGTTTACATTTTAGAAACAAAACTAAAATTTAAATTTTGTATGAAATTTTGCTACCAACATTTGGATTTAAATTTTTTTTTTTTACGAAAATTATTAATAAAAGTAAATGTTTTTATTCTACTATTTTGCCACGTAGACGTAGGGGATTGAAGTAGCATTAATATGAATAAAATGACAAATTATTTATATTGAGGCTAATAAATTGCAGATTTATTTATATATTTAACACTTCAGATATCTAACCAATATCTTAAAGGTCATAAAGGAAGAAGATGGATATAAAGTTATCTGAATGAAAGATGAACTAGAATATGTCATTGAATCATTTAGAAAGTCATTTTTGGACATAAGTGTACTGGTGTAATATTAACAGAGGTGTATCAATGTTATCTCTGACGACACGAACTATTTCTTTTTCTCAACAAGTCCTGAACTTTTAGCAGATATTAATTGGGTGTTTCTTTGTATAGGTACTCGGAACTTTACCGCTCCACCCTAATCACTCTAATTAATTAACGAATGTCAATAATATTATTTAATTAAACTTTAGTTAAAATAGTCGCCCCCAGATTGAAGTCTACATCCTACATTCTTGGTGCACCCCCCCCCCCAAACCCATCCCATCGCATCCCATCGCACCATTGCTAAACCTGTAACCTGTAAGTGTAAGTGAAGTCTATGAGAGAATATGAGAAAACATGATTTATTGTTTTGCACAAATGCAATATTAAAATTACAATGAAAGTGTAATTAATTTCTCTGAATTTTCCAGGTGGTTACGCGGTGTTTGTTGACTAAGCTTTAGCCACCTCTGCAACACTGAATAGTCTTATTTACTACAATCTACAGATTATAGCTTTAGGATTTTAGGTTCTAATATCAAAAATTGAGAAAAAATATAATTACTAGCAACATGATTGTTCAGCATACCTGACCATAATGAAAGAAACATCCGTGTACTTCTGCAGCCGGAAACGCTTGCTGCAGAGCTCTCTGTAGAGCCCTCTCGTAGTCAGTCATTATCTTCGCGGGTGTCATGTTTGGTGCCAACGTTTTTATGTACTCGAAGAGTCGAGAGTATGCCTCCGTCGTTCGCCTCTCCATCAAGGCGTATATCACCGGAAACGACTGTACATTGGGCACAAGAAAGATAGAATATTAGCATTGCAAAGGATTAAGGATCCAAAGGTATGGTCCTTGCAATGTTTGAGAGTTTGTGACCAATGGCTTTGACGGAGAACAATCATTAGCATTCAAAGCTTGCATTATTTTATTATTAATGAAGCGAGCGTTTCCATTTGACTCTGCCGGAAAAATTAGTCACTGGTTTTGTTTTTTGTTTGTTTGTTTGTTTGTTTGTTTGTTTGTATGTCTCGCCATAACGTTCGAACGGAGGCTCGGATCGAGTTGAAATTTGGACCATCCGCAAGCTTCGTTCTTGATTGAATGCCATTAGTTTTGTGGCAAAATCGTTCAAAAAGTTAAAAAGTTACATTCAAGTTAATCGAAAGTTTTTTTTTCAAAATAAACGGCGACAAAATCTGAGATGGCCAAATCATTTAGAATGTTTGTCGGGTCTTTAATATGTTAATTTTATTTTGATCCGAAAAGTAGTGTAGATGGAAATTACATTATAACAAAAGTAACGTTACCATGGCAACGGAAAAGTCGCACGAGAATTATGGTCACTATGCACTGCCACCTGGAAGTAATCAAAATACTATCGAGGAAGCAGTGTATTATTTATTACCAAAGAGTTAAAATAGTTTTCCCAAATGAATGATGTCAAGGCCCTCTAGATGGCGGTGGATTTTATTCACAAAGTGAAGGTTTACGCACGGGATAACCTATTATACCTTGCCAATAACTAGGAAATGCTCGGTTGGACGCGTTGATAAGCGAGCACGTGCTACAGCTAGACCCACATTGAAATTTTTTAAAATTTTAAAATTTGTGACGTTCACTGTCCACGGGGCCATGTTTCCAATATTATTTATTATTGGCAAGGTAGGCCTATTTGGGTAAACCTTTACTTTGTGGATAAAATCCACTGCCATCTAGAGGACCTTGACATCATTTCTTTGGGAAAACTATTTTAACTATTTGGTAACAAATAATACACTGCTTCCTCGATAGTATTTTGATTACTTCTAGGTGGCAGTGCATAGTGCGAACTTCGTGCGACTTTTCGTTGCCATGGTAACGTTACTTTTGTTATAATGTAATTTCCATCTACACTACTTATCGGATCAAAATAAAATTAACATATTCGGACCGGACGGACATTCTAAATGATTTGGCCACCTCAGATTTTGTCGCCGTTTAGTTTGGAAAAAAAACTTTCCATTAACTTTAATGTAACTTTTTAACTTTTGAACGATTTTGCCACAAAACTAATGGCATTCAATCGGGAACGAAGCTTGCGGATGGTCAAAATTTCAACTTATCCGAGCCTCCGTTCAAACGTTATGGCGAGACATACAAAAACAAACAAAACAAACAGTTTCTATTTTTTCCGGCAGAGTCAAATGGAAACGCTCGCTTAATAAATAATATTGGAAACATGGCCCCGTGGACAGCGAACGTCGCAAATTTTGAAATTAAAAAAAATGTGCAATGTGGGTCTAGCTATTGCACGTGATCGCTTATCAACGCGTCCAACTAAGCGTTTTCTATTCCTAGTTATTATTATTATTGTATGCATCCCAAGAAAAAGCAGTCTATAGGCCAAAACTGTGGTAGATTTATTTTATATTAGTCACACGCCCTTTGTGAACAATTTGTGGGTTCTGTCTATATATATATTGTTTAGACTTGGCTTTATGTAGGCGACTATGACGCTGTTATGTTAGTACTTTAGACAAAAATTAAAAAGTGACTACACCGGGGTTTGAACCCGGGACCTTAGCTTATTGGGCTATGCTCTTACCAACTGAGCTATGCGGCCACCAATTTAAAACTGTGTAATTTTTGTGTAGGTATAGTCACTTTTTTAATTTCTGTCTAAAGTACTAATATATATATATATATATATATATACATATATATATATATTTACTAATTTCAAAAGAGCGTCCCGATAAACGGATGCGGGGAAACACAGACGGTATGTTTACATCTGGGCATGCGTACTGTTTTTATATGTACCTATTCTTGATAAAGCGTTTGCCCCAAGTAGGAATTATCCTAGTCCTTAAAGCGGGCTTATGTTTAAAAACCTTGTAAAATAAGTAGTAAGTTGAATAAATTTGAAGTGGCTTGCTTGATACCAAGTCATAACTCACGTAATCACGATTCACGGCGTGGATCGTCAGAAGCTGATGGATTCTTGGTTGCCGAGGTACTACCTGGAAAATATAACGTTATTGAGTATTAGTTATGAAATCAAAATAATATAACTACTTTCGTATAGCTCTATATTCTTTTGTGTCACATCAAATACTGAAAATCCGTAGCATAGAAGGGATCCAGCAAAAGGTCGTTAAGCATGTCTGCTACAAGAGTAGGCCTAATGTTTTCTATTGTTGGTGCCTCTCTAGGGTGCCGCAGCCAAGCCGCAGTGAGCTACACAATCGGGCACCTTATATACATCAAGCAGAGTTGGGGTAATTTCGAGGTGTCACTCAGCTGTCAGGAAACATGTGAACTTATACTAGGAAAACGCTTAAGTCCCGCCGCGTTGTTGGATGAGCGTAATTGGTGAATTGAGTTGTTAAGTGTTATGCGGATTTTCTGTTGTACTGTGAAAAAATCATTACTTAGTTGATTTTTTTTAATTAATTTAAATTAAATAAAAAATAAACTTTAATTTTAATTTTTTTTAATTATTCGTAATTTAAAAAAAGAAAAAAATCGTCAAATTTCGATTTTCATAACAAATAATTTTTCGATTGCGCTCAGATTTCACACGAATATATAAATTCATGAAATTAAGGTTCTGTGAAAAAATCATTACGATCGGATAAAGCATGTAGGTGCTATAAGCCAAAGAAATTTGAAAATCAAAAAATTCCAAAAATTGCGATTTTTTTAAAGAAATTTATCTTTCGATAACGCTCAAAATTCACACGAATATATCAATTCATAAAATAAAGGTTGTGTGAAAAAATTATTACAATCGGACAAAGCATGCAGGTGTTATAAATCGAAGAATTTTGTTAAAAATCGAAAAAAATCGTAAAATTGCGATTTTCATGAGAAATAATTTTTCGATCGATTTTTCCCCCCGTGCAGTTCTTCGTTCAGAGATTTCATAGACCTCCATAAAATTTCATCGCAATTGGAGTATTGGTTTAGCCGGAATCGTGTTCACAGACACACAAAAATACAAAAAAAAAAAAAAAAGAAAGAAAGAAAGAAAAAAAAACATTCCGGATTTTTTTCTCCAGTGTAGTGAAATGGAATCTTCGCTTCGCTCGCTACGCTCGCTACGCTCATCCAATAAACTATCAAAATCGTAAGGATTTATGTACCTGACAACACATGCCAAAGCTGGTTGGGGCACGAGCATTCCTTCTGGATGAAAAATCAAAATCAATTTTATGATGTTATAGTTACTACACTGCCTTAAACGTCAATTTCAACTGTCCGACGATTCTGACAAAACCGATAAGTGTTCACGAGACTGACATGTACACGGCACGCTCGAAAGCACTCAAATTCAGATGTACAACGCTCTGGGGCAAAAAGATCTAAAAGAAGTGCCAAGCTTATATTCCCTTCTACATTTTCACACTCTTAATACATATTTTCACTTTGCCCCGTGACTACATCCTTGCAAAGCTTGGCCAAATAAATTTGCCCAAACTTTTATATTTATTACAATAGTAGCAAATAAAATTTTGACGCGCTTTGCAAGGATGCAGTCACGGGACAAAGTAAATTTACGTATTAATAGTGCAAAAATGTACGAGGGTACGTAAGCTTGGCACTTCTTTGAGATCTCATTGCTTTTGAGTGTGTTAGTTTTGGCTGTTTTTTTACAAGTTGTTTGTTATGTGTAGATAATACCACAGATAATATACTTCACTTGCGTGATATAACTATTCAACTCTATGCAAAAATCTAAGTGTTGTTTACCTCGAAAATCGGCGCAAGCTATGCCTAAACTGATCTTGGGTGGGGGGGGGGGGGGGGGGGGTGAGAGGCTCGACCGCTCCCTCATGACGAGGACTCAAGACTCTACTATTTTCATTTCATACACTCATGAACCACCAATTATCACGTTTATGTAAGATTCCTAAGATTTATGATTTTTGAAATTAAATTTAAATAAAATAATAAAAATTATATTATATTAATAATATTTTGTGCGCACCTTGAACGTAGCATCAACATGGAATTCTGTCGATGTCTCTAACAACTCCAACAATCTAGGGGAAGCAAACACAACCGTGTTACCCTCCCCGTCAGCTTCCTCCACGAGCATCGTGCGGAAGAACGACTGTCTTTCGCCGCCATCCTCCATAGGTTCAGCCAAGCCGTATCGTAGCACGTTCTCTGGGCGTTGCATTAGATGCCCATACTCCAATAGTGTAGCTGGCAATCTAGGCAGGGACTTTTGCCTACATTGTGCCATCATTGATACATGAGTCCTGAAGTTCAGGGGAGGGTCAATGAGTGGATATCTATAATTGAGAAATAAAATTGAGTGAGACAATTAACACAGAAACTCAGTTTTGTAACAAGGAAGCAGTGGCGGCCCGACCATACAAATTCGGGGCCATGGCCCCGTGGAAAATAGGTGGGTGGGTGGTCACAGCTCAGGGTGGGTGGGGCTGAAGGGTGGGGGGTGGACGGTCGTTGTGTGGACGTAAGTAGACCAATTTATCATTGAGTGTTTGCTATATAAATATGAGCTATAAAAGTAATAGTATCGTACCTATATGATGAAAACTTCCCAAACAAGCCAATAATCGTGTCATATGGGAATGTCATTGTGATGGTTTTAAAATGCGCGCTCAAAAGATCGTGTCAAATAAACTAAAAAAGAGCAAGGTCTCCCAAACGCGCCCGGTGGGTATGGGTGTCCGCAAGGGGTGGTGGTGGGCCAGGGGGGCAGGTGCTTCCAAGATCTCTAGCCAAACTTTTAACATTTGATAGTCCTATTTTCTTCGGTTTCTTCTTGAGCCAACATTTTTGTTAAAAACGAAATGCATGAATTAAGACCCAACCCCAATCGAACTCAAAGACGAGACCTTTCAGGACAGTATAGCGCCCACCCCACGGGAGTAAGTTAGCGGCCGCTCCAGTAGCCTGGGGGGGGGGGGGGGGGGGGAAGGGCAAAGAAAGTTATTATTGAGAAAAAAATATGAGAGAGGATAAAAGAAAAAACACGGCAATTCGAAACAGGGTGTCACTGTAATGGGGTTTCATACAAGAAAACCACACCAATGTTTGTGTATGAACCTATTATATATTGCTTGCGTAGACACAGGAAAAAGTGTAATACACTGATTTGTATTAGCGCTGTGGTAAGACAATTAATTAAAATATTTAAATACATTAAAAATAGAAAATTACAACACCCCTAAAAATATAAATAACATTATTGGATATAGGCCTATATGTGGACATATCCAACTTCTGCTATCTCCGATGAAATAAAATAAATGTACAGGTAAATCAACTCCACTCTATTATTTATATGCATATGTTACTCTAGAATAGTTTAAATTGTGAATTAGAATATTCGTTGCATCTTTATAAATAAATAAATAAATTGTATTTAGAGTCTACCCACTCAGTTATATAACTGATTTTCAGTGGGGGACAGTAAATCAAAGCGACTAAGCCTACCCTGTAGGCCCCGACGCAATCGACGAGTGAGCGATAACCAACCAAAGATCGATATTTTTAATAGGAAATAAAGCAATCAGTGGTATGGACAGTGCGAACACCCGCGGATCAACGCCAGAATCAACAAGGCCGATTCAGAACAACTCTGAATGTATTATGTGCTTTGTTGCTAGGACAGCTCCAAAGTCAGCGTTTACAAACTCCTAAGACACGAACTGATGGACTTAAGTCCAAATCAGAAGTTAAAAAACTTCTGACTTCAGCGGGAATCAAACCCTGGACCTTCTGCATTGGAAGCAGATACGCTAACAACAACACCAACGAGCCACACAAATATAAATCAATATTAAAAATTGAGAAGAGTACACACGTCGCCTAAATATCCTGGTCGCCAAAGTCATTGTTAGACGAGTGAGAGAGTCATGTGTTGAGTACGCGGGAACATTTGCATTTAAGTTTGATTATAATATTCGTATAAATAATAGGGTATTTAAGTTTAGGTCATAGTTTAGGCCATAATGCTCCACTGTAGCCTATGATAGGCTAGGGCGGCCTAAGGTAGGGGGAAGAAAAGGAATACTACCGGGTACTCAACACATGGCTCACTCACTCGTCTAACAACGACTTTGGCGTTTCCCTAGTAGTTGCAAATTCAATTTTGCCAAGCTTTTCAAGGACGTTGTTACGGTGCACCGTTGAGTCACTCAACGGGTGCACTGTACGTTAGGAATGCGCAAATGTGGAAGGGTAGGCTAGATAGAGATGAGCTTGGCCCGTATTTTTAGATGTATTTTTACAAGTATTTGTATGCGTTGGTTATACAGAGAGTTATGTTAGTGTAAGTTGGTCTGAGTATTCTTAGCCAAGTTTTGTATGATGAATTTAGCTGTAAGTTTTATGGACATTTACTGGAGACATTGATTATAATATATGATAACAGTGGTGTATAGTAGAGATGGGAAATTTGGCCGGGCCGGATGTTTTTGTTATTTTCGGGCTTCGGGCCGGGCCGGGCTCACTCGTTCAATAATTGTCACAAGAGGTCTTTTAAATATTACCTATACTTGTTGAATAAGCCTTTGGTCTTCATTTAATTAGGGTAAATGAATATAAATAGGTGTTTGAGAAAACTAATTATCCGGTAAAAAATAGCTAAAACTTTTTATTTATTTATTTGTTTATTTACATATATTCCAATTAACACAAAAATAGTAAATTAAAATCTTCAAAATTAAGAATTTGTTCATGATTTCGTTTTTTACTTTTGTCAAGATATACGTTTTAGGTATTGAATGTGCTTTTGTTTATAGAATACTAGGCTGCTTCGCTATAACGCTTTTTCAGTCGCGTTGATGGATGAGCTTTTGAAAAAGATCGTAAAAGTACGATTTCTATGAGAAATATTTCTTGAAATGTCTGAAATCATAACATATAGGCCTATAATGTTTGTGATTTTCAACGTCTCCATAAAGTTTCATCAAGATCGGAGTAGCCGTTTGCCAAATATCACGAAAATATCTCATTAAAAATCGAAAAAATCGTGCAAGTACTATTATCATAAGAAATATTTCATCGATTGTACCCAAAAACGTGGCAAGTCTAAGTTCAGAGATTTTGAAGGTCCCCTCAAATTTGTATCAAGATTGCATAAGCCGTTTGCCCGGTAGAGCGCGAACAAAAAGACAAAAGTACATAAAAAAACAAAAAAAAAACACCCGAGCCAAATTTTTTTAGGAATGAGTGAAATTGAAGTCTTCGCTTCGCTCATCCAATCAATCTTTGTATTTCAAAAACAATTACGTGGATGGTAGGCCTAGGGCTAGCCTAACTGTTAATATTGAGGCCCTACTTAAAAATCAACGTTTCGAAAATCGGCATTCATTTCCGTCACCAATGCTAATAAAAATCAAACAAAAATAAAAACCTAGTTATAGACAAAAATACTTACGACAAATCAAGGTGATATAAAACTATTGGCCTCTACTTGGGGGGGGGGGGGGGGGGGGAGTAGGGAGGGCTAGGCCTACCATCCTCAAAATAATATTGTTTCAATGAAAAGGGGACCGAAAAGTAAACAATTATTATTTCTTGTATTATGATAATTACATACCGGTAGTCATACTTGATATTCACTTACCTTCTGGTTTCTTCTTCGAATATGTCTTTCAGCGGCCGATAGGTTGTCGAGGCCAATCTTTTCAGATTTGACATCACCAGCTTACGTTCACGGAGAAACATATCGGGCTCATGGGTATGAGGTATTGTTATCACGTTAATATTATTATTTACACATTTCAATCGGCCTACACACCGTGATAGGGAACATTTGAAATATAAAGTACGCCTGTTACGTCGCGCACTTCCAACTTGTTTGTATGAATACCCATTTAAGTAAGAAAATACTGAACCTTGTCTCTGACCAGGTAACCGTTCCATGATGAAAAGCTAATCACTAATGAACATTTAATAATACCGGTAGTTTCCCTTTTTGGACAGCCGATAAGATCGTACCGAAAAACAACGCAGCACATATAGAGTGGGGTAGATCACCTAATACCTAGACACAACTTGTGAAGAACGCCTAGCCTAGGCCTACTAGCTCTTCTCTAGATACCACACCCTGACTATCCTAGTTCAACCTGTAGCCTTTGTATGTAGGGAAGGGGTGTGTCGTAGAAGCGGAGCGATTGGTAGATGGGTGTTCAATTGTCCATTCCTTATTCTGTACAAATGGCCAAGACACAATATAATACTTTCTGGGTAAATTCTTCTCATTACAATATTTAATTCAGCTCTTTCCACGTCGTCGTCAGCATTCATTTTGATTGCATGATTTGATACTACTAGGCCGCTTCGCGAACGCTTTTTTTAGTCGCGTTGATGGATGAGCTTTTTTAATAAGTTTTTGTATGCGTGGGATCTCTTTACTTTTGCAAGTTCTTTTGGAACGCATTGTAGGTGATTGTTGTCAAGTTTCTATTATTAATTGTTATTATAAACCTCGAAAAACTTATATTAAAATCTTTATTTCTATGGATACTTTGCCAACTTTTTCTTTCAAAAAGCCATACATTACCATAACGTTAATGTCCATATGCAATATGAACGTTGTAGCCCCACCCGTTTGGTCAGAATCGGCCCAAATGTCACGAAAATATCACGCTAAAAATCGGGGAAAAATCGTAAAAGTATACGATATTCATGAGAAATATTTCTTCGAACGTACCCAAAAACTTAGCAAGTCTAAGTTTTTAAGTCTAAATTTTTGGGGGTCAGTGAAATTGAAGTCTTCGCTTCGCTCATCCAATTAGACCGCTTCGCTAACGCTTTTTCCAGTCGCGTTGATGGATGAGCTTTTTTTAATATTTCTGACAATTAATGATTAGCCTACGTTTTGAAGTGGGATCTCATTACTTTTTCTATATAGTTACTTGATATTACTTGTTAGTTGTTAAAAGTTATTAACTGTAAAAGTTATTAAAACTTTTATTTCTATGAATTTTGACCAACTTTTTCAACTTTTCTTTCAAAAGGCACTACATCCGTTATGTCAATGTAAAATATGAACGTTGTATAGCCCCACCCGTTTGGTCAGAATCGGCCCGAATATCACGAAAATATCGTATTAAAAACCGTGAAAAATATCGTAAAATTACGATTTCTATAAAAAAAATTCAAATGTCTCTAAAACTAAAATCATAACATATATAATTTCAGGGATTTAAACGTTTTCATATAACGTTCCATCAATATCGGAGTAGCCATTTGCCAAATATCACGAAAATATCTCATTAAACGTTGGAAAAAATCGTAAAAGTACGATAATCATAAGAAATATTTGATCGATTGTACCCAAAGACGTGGCAAGTCTAAGTTCAGAGATTTCGAAGGTCCCATCAAATTTTCATCAAGATCGCATATGCCGTTTGCCCGGTAGAGAGCGAACAAACAGACAAAAATACGAAACAAAAAAACAAACAAAAAAACACCCGGACTAAATTTTTTTGGGGGGTCAGTGAAATTGAGTTCTTCGCTTCGCTCATCCAAATATCAAGGAAGTGGAACTGTAGGGCTCTACTCGTGACACTTTTTGAAAAATGGCTTTATAGGTGAACGCAACAAAAATAAATTGATTTTTACAATTTTGGATTTATCTTAAAAAGTCCAAAATAAAACATTTTCGCAAATGATTTCTGCCTGACAAACAAACAATATTGATAATCTATACGACGGAGGGCTGTCCTATGTATGCTTTTTTGACAAATGTATAATGTTCCTTATATCGGATTCTTTTTGGCCGAGCGAACAGCTATTTGATGATTAGTAGGCCTAATAGAGTGTCCTATCCAGGGGCGTAGGGTGAACCCGGGCGAAGCCCGGGAGCTGGGGCCCGCCTGCGGCCCCGATAATGCATAAAGTATATTCACTTGGCAATTTTTGATATTTAAAAATAATATGAACATTAAATTGATAGCCTTATACTATGTCCAAATTGAAATGTGCATAATTCTGTGCAAAAATGTTCTGCAAATTCAATTTTTAATTTCTCACAATCTGTGTCGGCGGATGTCCGTTATCACTTCAAAGACAATAATAATTATTAGCAGTCACAAGTTGTTGTAAATAAGAGTTTTTAATTCACTTGTGATCACCGTCGTCGTCGTCACAAAAGCTGATTTTTTGTCTTTAGTGACATTTTTATTCAAACAACAAACTGGTTTTAAATAGTGTACCTACCTGTAATGCAAACATGCTTATGGAGCTATAAGATCATTTGCTCTTTTGTTTGATATAACAAGTGTTTTGAAGATGTTGTGTTTTTCGAACTCCACCTTTCAGAGAAATATAATTTCCACTTTGTCCATGAAAAACAGAAGTGACAATATTGTCTTGTGAACGTGAACGGGAAAGTGGCCGTTATCTTCCTGTTGCAAATTCATGGCGTTAATTATCAAAATAAATCCAATCATAATTTAACTTAAGCAATTGCATTGTCGATCGAGAATGAAATTGACGAAACGAATTTGATTACCGTAGGCCCTATCGATTACCGTTGTAATGTCGTCATATAAGGCCTTTTTACCGAGATAATTACAACTGTTATTGGGTGCACCGTGCAATGTAGGCCTATGTCCCGCTTCAGGTGAACTATTATAGTTAGGCCTATGTTGCAGACAGTGGCGTAACTAAAATTCCAGGGCCTCCCGCAAAAAAAATATGCCCCCCCCCCTACCCATCACCACTGATTATTTTATGTTTGTCATATTTTGTGCTTACCTTCAATTCAGAATCTTCTTGCGAGCTTTCAAATTTGCAAACCGGTCAATTACTGCATCGACATCCATTGTTTTCGCCCGCTCTGCTTCTATACTGAGGAGCCCTAGACCTTGAAGACGTTCTTGGCCCATTGAGCCCATTTTGAAAAAGATCGACCTTTCTCGTCTTTCGGATATGGTCCAAGCGGTCTGCATGATCCATTGTCCACTACAAATCTTTTAACATGTGGATCGTAAATGTTAATCGGAAAATTGTTTCTATCTGTAGGATGATCACTAAAAATATTGGCAGTAAGTTTGTCCTCGTTACAGATCTCAACACTTTATTCACAATCACTATGACGAATATTTATGTCGCCACTTAGGCCCTATACCACTTCGTTGGTAAAGGTTCCTATTAAATTTCCGACTCTTCGAGTCTTGTTCACACACGGATGTTGAACTCGAAGGTAAATTTCTGGTGTTTGAGTTTATGACATTCACAGAGGCCTACTCGATTCGTATTCTATATTCTTATTAATAAAGAATTAATCTAACTTTTTACACTTTCGCACCAGTTTATTTATTTATTTATTTATTTGTCACTAGTACATTACATGGTAATTGCAACAGGTAAAAGATATATTCTAGTGTGCTGCCCTCAAAAACATAGTTTGAACGAGAGCAGTTCCTAGAAGTAATTGTACAGAGAATTTAATGTTGGTTTTAGTAAAAAGTAATACCTAAAGAGTAAAAATGTAAAAAGTAAAAAGTAAAAAGTAAAAAGTAAAAAGTAAAAATTAAAAGTAAGATGTAAAAAGTAAAAAGTAAAGTAAAAACTAAATTACTATTATTAGTTTATAACAACTCATTTCACATATACTATTTATTTTGATATGAAATTATTGCTATGATGCATAAAAATTAAAAACAAAAAACCGTTCGATAACAATCTGTTACATTTGAGGATACATTATAATTATAACTATAACAATAGGATATGTACACACAGATAACTTTTTTTAAACAATACTAACACAAACAGAATTAATACAATGTTGGGTATAAGTCATAAATAATGAAGAATTAGAACCGCGGGAATGGCAAGCAGGAGTTATAATATGACTCTTATTTAGATAACACGTTGTTGGTTACATCTTCAATATATTGTTGTGAACAGCAGGCCAACCATTTCGTTAGATCAATTTTGAATCGACTGCTTCGTACAGTGGTTCTTATTGGTAATGGGAGGGAATTAAATAGTTTGGGCCCTAAAAATACGGCGTGTCTTTGAGTTAATGTGAGTTTCGCAAGTGGGGTTATTAGGCTGACATGACAGTGTCCGATAACTTGACGGAGAATTATTACAAACAAGAATAAGCTAAGCTTGTTTGTGCGTCATATCATATGTGTTGTGTGCTAGACCCAAAATTCTTTCATTTTTTTTCAACAGTCGACGTCGACTCTACTTTCGAAGCCAATGTTATTCGTATTTCGTAAAT
Organism: Sweltsa coloradensis; assembly: GCA_024449915.1. Lineage (NCBI taxonomy): Eukaryota > Metazoa > Arthropoda > Insecta > Plecoptera > Chloroperlidae > Sweltsa > Sweltsa coloradensis. The sequence goes on along the minus strand of JAMZAV010001129.1, from coordinate 436,131 downwards.
CCTGTTGTCAATGAAGAACTCAAGTTTTTTAAATTTGCCTTTTTCATTTTTGGATGAGCGTAGCGAGCGTAGCGAGCGAAGCGAAGATTCCATTTCACTACACTGGAGAAAAAAATCCGGAATGTTTTTTTTTTTTTTTTTTTTTTTTTTTTTTTTTTTTTTGTGTCTGTGAACACGATTCCGGCTAAACCAATACTCCAATTGCGATGAAATTTTATGGAGGTCTATGAAATCTCTGAACGAAGAACTGCACGGAGGGAAAAATCGATCAAAAAATTATTTCTCATGAAAATCGCAATTTTACGATTTTTTTCGATTTTTAAAAAAATTCTTCGACTTATAACACCTACATGCTTTATCCATTGTAATGATTTTTTCACAGAACCTTAATTTTATAAATTTATATATTCGTGTGAAATTTGAGCGCAATCGAAAAATTATTTCTCGTGATAATCGCAATTTTACGATTTTTTTCATATTTTAACATTTCTTCGGCGAATAAAACCTACTTGCTTTGTCCGATTATAATGATTTTTTCACAGAACTTTAATTTTATGAATTGATATATTTGTGTGAAATTTGAGCGTAATCGAAAAATTATCTATTAAAAAAATCCCCCCAATTTTACGCTTTTTTCGTTTAAAAAAATTACGCTCATCCATCAACGGCGGCGGACTTAAGCGTTTTCCTAGTATTTCATTTCATTTATTTCATTTTTATTTTTTATTCATTTTTTCAATAATTTTTGGGCACCTTAGAGCGCTGGGCCCCCCCGCGACCGCGGTCCCGGCGGGTCCTTTGTTACGCCACTGGTTGCAGAAAGGACGATTGTGAAGGGATGACCAAGGGCTGTTTTAAGAGGACTCAATCCATTGCATTCGCATTAATGACTGAGAAAACCTCGGATTAAACCTTTATTCCAGGATTGCCGGTCACGAAGGGATGCGAACCCAGGACCTCCCGAAACAGAGTCATATGCGCTTAGCGCTCGAGTTTACTGTCGGTTCAATACACAAAGAATGTTAACATAGGTTAATAGGCTGTTTTGTGTACAACCCTCTTTGGCTCTTTCACTCAGTCTACTACACTACATCTTAAAATTTATTATTACAATTCAAGTCAAACGGCACTTCTGTCATTCTGTGTAAATAAATAAATAAATTGTATTTAGAGTCTACCCACTCAGTTATATAACTGATTTTCAGTGGGGGACAGTAAATCAAAGCGACCAAGCCAACCCTGTAGGCCCCGACGCAATCGACGAGTGAGCGATAACCAACCAAAGATCGATATTTTTAATAGGAAATATAGCAATCAGTGGTATGGACATTGGACAGTGCGAACACCCGCGAATCAACGCCAGAATCAACAAGGCCGATTCAGAACAACTCTGAATTTATTATGTGCTTCGTTGCTAGGACGGCTCCAAAGTCACCGTTTACAAACTCCTAAGACAAGAACTGATGGACTGAAGTCCAAATCAGAAGTTAAAAAATCTTCTGATTTTGACGGGAATCGAACCTAGAACCTACATGCATTGGAAGCAGCTACGCTAACAACGACCAACGAGTGTGTGTGTGCGTGTGTGTGTGTGTGCGTGTGTGTGTGTGTGTGTGCACGCCATCGCCTGACAGATTGAGTTGTAGTTTTCTTTACAATTATATTAGCTACAATTTACACTGATTTATGATGGGGTTTTCAAACCTAAAAAGCCATTTATGTCAAAACTATCCTTTTTGACTTGTGTGGTATTTCACAGCACCAAGGCTTCTCTGTCAATAAAAATTGGAAAGTTTATTGCCAACTCTTCAAAATCTTTAGTGACGTCCGTGTCGAAGTTGTTTATTACTTTTCTATTTCGTGTTGTGCAAGTGAAGCGAGTTCAGCTTTATTGACGCAATGCTACAAATTGAGGTCAGACAACCTCTTTCATTTCAAAGTGGGGGTTCTCTTTACGATTTATGGTGTTTACACTAGTGGTCTTGTTAGACTCACCAGAAGGCAAGGGGCGGGTTGGTTCGATTGTACGCCTCACACTTGAGTACCTGTACCTCCCAAACACATTTGAACACTCAAAATAAAATAAAGAGGATACTCATCAACGTGAAGTCAACTAAACTCAATAACCCCGGAATACACATATTATACATACAAACATTCACATCGTGTGTGGAATCAAAAAACGACAATTCGCGATGATTGAGGCACAAAAGATCACACAATTCCTGTCCTATATAATTTGGTGTTAACTTTCTTAGATGTTCAATGTTCAACACAACCGTTGGCCAGTGCAAGTACAGCTGTCACGTTTTCGATTATCGACTTTTATTTTTCGTTAAACCATCCATAGAAAATAACAGTCAAAAACTGTTTTACACGATATTATTCTCGCTGAGATTGGTTGATTAGCAATACACTACCATTCACTCATCACTGTTTCATTTGCTAGGTGTGACGCAACCTGAATACTATAATTCTGTGTAGGTGTAGGAAGTACACCCACTTAAGACGAGGGAGCGCATCCGCATACTTAAGTCTAACTACAGATAATTGGATGAGCTTAGCGAGCGAAGCGAAAACTTCAATTTCACTGACCCCTCAAAAAATTTAGCTCCAATGTTTTTTTGTTTTTGCTTTTTTTTGTTTGTTTGTTTTTCTGTCTGTTTGTTCGCACGATGTCGGGCAAACGGCATATGCGATCTTGATGAAATTTTTAGGGGACCTTCGAAATCTCTGAACTTAGACGTGCCACGTTTTTGGGTACAATCGAAGAAATATTTCTCATGAATATCGTACTTTTACGATTTTTTTCGATTTTTAGTGCGATATTTTCGTGACATTTGGGCCGATTCTGACCAAACGGGTGGGGCTAGAACGTTCATATTTCACATGGACATTAAGGTTATAGTGATGTATTGCTTTTTGAAAGAAAAAGTTGAAAACATTATCCAGACACGATATAAATGAAGGTTTAAAATTAAGTTTTTTGAGGTTTTTAATAACAATTAACAGGTAACAATAGAAACTTGATAACAATCACCTACAATGCGTTCAAAAAGCACTTGATATGTAAAGAGATCCCACGCAAACTAAAAACTTACAAAGAAGCTCATCCATCAACGCGACGGGACTATAGCGTTTTCCTAGTAGAGTACACTACGTGGTCGAACCATTCAACTCAAACGGTACAAGATCTGTGTTTTTGTCTGTGAGCTAAACAGATTCCTTGTATACAGGCGCCTTAGCCAACAATAGACTAGAAAAACGCAAAAAAGTCATTGTAAGACGAGTGAGCGAGTCATGTATTGAGTAGGAAAAGGGTTTGCCAAAGAAAGGAAAATTAACCATGATTTTACATGCAATGCAATTCGTAGACTGTTAAATTTCCTACCCGGGAACATTTTAGGAATAAGGGCGCGTCAACTGTAATGCCATAATGCGACACCCTAGCCTATTATAGGCTAGGGAGAAAAGACCTGGCTCCATCCAGCCTTATATGTAGGGTGAGGAAATGGAATGTTTCCGGTTACTCAGTACATGACTTGCTCACTCGTCTAACAACGACTTTGGCGTTTTCCTAGTTTTATGTTTTTTGTTTTGTTTGTGTGTGTGTGTGTGTGTGTGTGTGTGTGTGTGTGTGTGTGTGAGTGTGCAAACCGTATCAAGTGAGGTCTTGCGCATGAATACACAACGGGGCTCTGAGGTCCTTTTCAAACCGAGGTCTTTGCCAGGACCTCGGATTGTTTTAGCATCATAGCTGCATAGCAGTATTGTTTTTAAGACTTTTCGTAAAATTTGAGCAAAGACCTCAGAACATGCTGTTTGCGCGTTTTTTGCAGTTCATGTGTGTAACCACCAGAGCGCTCTCAAATAGCTCATACACACTTCATACACACTCTGGGTGAATTTTATCGACTATGTGAGGTCCCATTCAAACTGTGGGGAACGCCCTTGTAAAGTGATAAGCCAATGAAATCGCAGTACCAAAATTTTGAATTTCACACACTTATTTGACGGTATAAGGGAAAAGGGGGGTCCTAAAAATTCACTAGGTCGTGTAGCTTCTCTGTTTACGAGTTTGCAATTTAGTTATTTATATTGTACCAAATAAGTTTAGAATATTTTATTGAATTAATTTACATTCAATTATGTTATGTCACACGTTGTTTTGTAAAATATATCTCAGTGCATATAGCGTGCTAGCCTCTAATCTGGGAGTGGGAGGACACTGGTTCAATACGCTGGTATTTCCGAGTTTTATTCCCTCGGTATTCATCTAGGAGATTGAGGATGATGAACTCCATTGTACAACCCTATACAAAATGCCTTGCCATCTATCCAAATAATAAAATTACTTAACAATATCCCTTTTTGTCTTTGTTTACAAATCTGATGCTCTTTACATTTTCGAAATACATATTTTAAAAAATAACTCCACTAAACTAACTGGTCGTTTGCACTGAGTAACAAATACGAAAACAAGATTATTAATAAAGAGCTAAGAACACAATCTAATTGGTTATAATTGTTAGAGGTAAACACTTATGGCAAATTTAAATCTTGATTGAAATAATTGCAAAATTTAGAATTATTGTTTAATAAGAGGGTAATTGTGGGTATTATATTATATAACAAGCAAGCTTCGCAAACGCTTTTTCTGGCGCGTTGTTGGATGAGCGTATGTTTTTTAAACGAAAAAAGCGTAAAATTGCAATTTACATGCAAAATTATTTTGCGATTGCACTCAAATTTCACACAAATATATAAGTTCATAAAATTAAGGTTCTGTGAAAATATCATTACAATCGGATAAAGCATGTAGGTATTATAAGTCGAAGAATGTTCTAAAAGTTAAAAAAAATCGTAAAATTGCGATTTTCATAAAAAATAATATTTCGATTGCGCTCAAAAATCACACGAATATATGAATTCATAAAATTATGGTTCTGTGAAAAAAATTATTAGAATCGGTTAAAGCATGAGGTGTTATAAGTCGAAAGATTTTTTTTAAATCGAAAAAAATCGTAAAATTGCGATTTTAATGAGAAATAATTTTTTGATTGGGCTAAAAAAAGTGGCAGTTCTAAGTTCAGAGATTTCGAAGGCCTCCAGAAAATTTTATCGCAATTGGAGTATCGGTTTAGCCTGAATCGTGTTAAAAAACAGACAAAAATACAAAAAAAATGAAAGAAAGAAAGAGAAAAAAAAACATTCCGGATTTTTTTTCTCCAGTGTAGTGAAATGGAATCGTCGCTTCGCTTATCCAATAAAGGGCGCTATCATTGGCAGATACACAAATCTTAGGTTTTTACTTATATTTTTGATTAAATGTAATTTAAACCTTATTTTAGTACGCACTTCCGGTTGATATTTTTGATAGATTTTTATGCGCGTAGGTATTTAAAGATTCATAAACGAAACACTTGCACATTGTCCGAAGTATGGCTAGTTTTTGTCTCCCTTGTCAGGTCTACATGTGACTTGGCAGTTATAGCACAGTTTTTAGGTTTTTAGCCCCTTTAACATTTAACATTTAACAATTTACAGACAAATTAATCACGACGAAGCCCGATCGAGTAGCGTTATAGACTTACGTTCGCTACGCTCACTCGTCTGATTACACCATATTATTAATATATATTTTAGTGATCCCAACGAAAGAATGCAAGTAGCTCGAAATTGTTTTCCCAACATAACAACTTTGTCAATTCTATTCAAACTAGCTCAGCGTGGATCTTGCACACGGAGGAACTCTGTGATATAGCACAGATAATTTTTGCTTGCGTTGGTGAACGATATTTCTCTTTCATACACAAAGGCGGACATTCATTTACCGCGCACATTCATTCTACCCCACTACCAAGCATCTGCATCTTTAGTTGGAGCCAAGATAATCAATCAAACTTGTATGCAGATTTCCGGGGGTACTAAAAACACATGAAGCGCTCACTCGTCTAACAAAGACTTGGCGTTTCCTAGGTCTAGTTGGCTAAGGCCCCTTATACCCGAAATGTTTGAAGGCTGGGTCCAATCCCTGGTCTGGGAAAGATGTTGTAATATTTATTTTTAAATAGGAATGCTCGCAAAACGCTTTTCAGGCGCGGTGGTTGGATGAGCGTAATCATTTTTTAAACGAAAGATTTTCACAAGAAATAATTTTCTGATGCGCTCAAATTTCACACGAATATATAAATTCATAAAATTAGGTTCTGCGAAAAAATCATTACAATCGGCTAAAGAATGAAGGTGTTGTAAGCCGAAGGAAATTTAAAAAATCGAAAAAAGACGTAAAATTGCTGTTTTCGTCAAAAATAATTTTTCGATAACGCTCAACATGAATATATCAATTCCTAAAATTAAGGTTCTGTTAAAAAATCATTACAAACGGAGAAAGCATGTAGGTGTTATAAGTCGCTAAGAAATTTTTTTAAAAAATCGTTAAAAAATCGTAAAAATTAGCCGATCTATGAGAATAATTTTTCGATTGCGCTCAAAAACGTTGCAGTTCTAAGTTCAGAGATTACGAAGGCCTCATAAAATTTCATCGCAATCGGGAGTATCGGTTTAGCAGAATCCGTGTTAACAAACAGACAAAAATACAAAAAAAGAAAGAAAGAAAAAGAAGTGTAGTGAAATGGAATCCTCGCTTCGCTCGCTACGCTCATCAATTATTGATGGGATTTGATTGGATGGCTAATGGATATGCTTAACGTTCTCATATTAATGCACTTTGGCTATTCGAGGACGATGAGTGGTGATAGATGAGATGAAGTATGAAACAGAAGGGAAAGGAGAGGAAACCCGGTACCGTCACGTAGCCCTACTCAACTTTCAAAAAGTACAAGGAGGACCATCGGCTTAACGTCCCATCCGAAAAGGCGATGAACCTTGACAGTCATAAAGGTTCCTTCAAGAACTTGGAATGCGAGCAGGACGTCGAGGAGAACGAAGCGTTTACACTAGCACTCGACCCTCCATCTGCTCGAACCAGCGTTATACGTGAGTTTCAGGGCAGAGGGTCATCACTTTACCCTGGACCACGCAGAATGGCGCTTAACTTCGCGTGTTCGAGTGGGAAACTGGTAAAAGACCTCGCGCTAAACGCTAGCTTAAAAATTAGGAAACAAGTTTTGAACATCATATAAACGCCGTGGCTATCATCTGTGGACATATATGGATAAACAGTAGCCAGTAGGTACGAAATCCGTGTAAAGATTGCAAGGTTTTATTCAATGTCCCAGCTCTTACTTGGGGGTACTGAGCGTGCAAAATTCGATACACCTTTCACACTTGCATTTTCACAGCTAGACAAATACATAAACAAATTTTTTTTTTAAACAAAACCATTGTCTTAAAAAAATTCCTACACATTTAGCCAGGCCTATTTTTCATTATTTTCTTGTGTAAATCGCAATGTAATCTAGCTTATTTTGTAGCGTTCTCAGTGTAAACTCGTAACGGATGTCTTTAAAAAAATTTCAGCGACCCATCTGTTCAGAGATCGGCTGATTTTCGAAGTAAACACACACATAAATCACGGAAAGTGACATATTTCTGGAATTGTTATCCTCAAGTTGCGCTCTGCTCCCTCGTGAATTGAACTACAATAATACTGGTATAATAAGTACTATTATTACCATTAATGTTTCTTTTTTTTTTTCTTTTCTTTCCTTTTGGAAAGGGTTGTGAAAACCCATCTAAATATATATTTAAAAACATAGCAGAACAAGTTAAAATATTGATAATATAACGTGTATTTCGCAAGTTGTAATTACAAAAAGAATGATGTAAACGAGCACCAAGCGGCTCTAGTCACTAGTGTGTATGCAGTTTTTACACGTTTATTCGATATCTGAGGTCCTAAATAGGAATTGTCATATTTAAACAGCACTACTTCCTCAGGCAAAGCTGACTTTAAGCTCCTGCTCACAGAGCTTTGCAGTAGTGTTGTCATGGCAATTCATAATGTTATCGTTGTGGGGTCATACAAAACATGCAAAGTATGGGTTTGTTTATGTAGAGACAGTTGCTCTCAAGTTTAATTAAAAACGTTTGATGTATTTAAGTTACTCTTCGTGATGGACTAGCTTCAGACCCTTTCTTTTCCCCACCACACACAATTCTCCAATCATGTGTTAGAACTCCTCGCGTTTATTTATCATTAAATATTAATAATAATTATTTATTTATTTATTTATGATGCTTATACAATCACATATTTTTAAAATGGTAAGGCTTAACCCGAAGTTGTCCCCCCCCCCAAAGTCAGAAACAGACCTGACAAGGATATGCAAAGACATAACATTACCCCGGATATATTGCAATAAAAAATGGTTTTTTGTTCTGAACTGTCTTGCATGTGTAGGATCTTCGCTGGTAGGACGGGCCTACCGTGAATTGGCCTTAACCTAGGAAAAATGCATCATAAGCGAAATTGGGTTTCAAGGGATTAAGAAAGAAACATAATCAGCACAAAAACATCCCCTTCATTCCGTATTGGGTGAGGTGGGGACGCTGAACTTGGGCCCAAACTCAATGTGCGCGCGCAGGTAGTTAACGATTGCAGCTAAACGGTGGATAATAATATCAATCACCAAATTGCATAAATATTAATAGAGTTCCCTTATATTGTAAACACATTTGTTTGCCAAGCATAAGCATTAAAAAACTCAATGCGAGAAGTAGGCCTATGTTACAAAACGTGAAAATGAAAAACCTGATGATGCGTGTGAAATCCAGCGAAACGTCGGTCATGGACAGTAAACGAAACGTCATGTGTTGTATGAATGCTGCGTTGAACGCGTAGATTGGAGTGTCGTGTCGCGACGAAAATACAGGGTGAGTGCAGGAAGAGTGTTGTAAGAGTAAAACGATGTTCTATACGACCCTGGGATTTACACACGACGCATAGGTCACGCTGACTAAACGTTATATGCGATCCACGGTCTTGACCAGTAAAACTTTGGAAGTTACTATGCGACATCCTATAGAACAAACGTGATTGTGTTTTGTAGTATAATTTGTTGCAATTTTCCATTAAAATGTTAAAACATATTTTAAGATAATTTATGTCATAGTATTTTATAAGTAATAGAAAACGCTTAAAGTACCGCGCGTTGATGGATGAGCATTTTTTTGTAGTTTTTGAGTTGCGTGGGACCCTTTTTCTTTGCAAGTGCTTTGTCGAAAGCATCGTAGGTGATTGTTGTCTGCTCAATTGTTACTTCTTATTTGTTATAATAAACCTAAAAAACTCATATTAAAACTTTATTCTATGGATTCTGGCTAACCTTTTTCAACTTTTTCTTTCAGAAAGCAAAACATAACCATACCTTAATGTCCATGTGAAATTATGAACGTGTAGCCCACCCGTTGGTAAGACATTTCGGCCCAACTGTCACGTAAAATATCGCAAGTAAAATCCCCCCGCAAAAAAATCGTAAATGTACGTTATTTATGGATTTGGTTTAATTTTTCATTTGTTTTTCACAAGGTACTACATCATCCATAACCTTAATGTCCATGTAAAAAATATGGAACTTTGTGCACCACCGTTTGGTCAGAATAGGCCCAAATGGCCACGAAAAATCGCACTAAAAATCGAAAAAAAACAATCGTAAAAGTGGATATTCATGAGAACTAGTTTATCGATTGTACCCAAAACACGTGGCAAATCTAAGTTCAGAGATTTCAAAGGTCCCTTAATTTCATCAAGATCGCTAATGCCCGTTTGCCCGGAATCGTGCGAACAAACAGACATAAAAACAAACAAAACAAAAAACAAAAAAAACTTTGGAGCTAAATTTTGAGGCGGTCAGTGAAATTGAAGATTTCGTTTCGCTCGGCTACGCTCGCTACGCTCATTCAATTACTTCATTTTATTTATCGTATATCTTAATCAGTTATAGAACGGATTACAGACGAGGAATATTAACAGAACCAATTCCATAAGGGCCAGACACACTACTGAATAGAGTTAACAAAAAGTTGAAAAAAGTTAATGTAGTTACTAACAACTCTTTTTATGGAAATCAATCCCAGAAATACAAAATCTATCCACAGCGGGGTATCGAACCCCTGATCTCTCGATTGCACGTCGATAGGCTAGGGGGTAAAGCAAAGCCGGCAATCGCGGAGACCGTGGTCAATACCCCGCTGGGAGTAGGCCCTACTTTGTAATTCGATTGATTTCCAATTAAAATCAATAACACCTTACGGGAGTATTTTCCCTACCATGAAATTAAGAAACAACAACAAAGTTGCTGTCTTTATAATCTACACAACACAAATAATACATACATTACAATTGGATGAGCGTAGGCCAAAGCGTAGCGAGCAAAGCGAGGATACCAATTTCACTACACTGGAAGGAAAAAAAATCCGGAATGTTTTTTTTCTTTTTTTTCTGTATTATTGTGTGTTTGTCAGCCCACAATTCCGGCTAAAACGATACTCAATTGCATGAAATTTTCTGGGGAGTACCTTCGAAATCTTGAACTTAGAACTGCCACGTTTTGAGCGCAATCGAAAAAATTATTCTCGTGCAATCGCAATTTTTTCGATTTTTCGATTTTTTAAAAAATTTCTTCGACTTATAACACCCTACATGCTTATCCGATTTTTAATGAGTTTTGCACAAGAACCATAATTTTATGAATTAAGATTATCGTGTGAAATTTGAGCGCAATCGACAAATTATTTCTCATGAAAATTCGCATTTACGGATTTTTTTTCTATTTTAAAACAATCTTTGACGTGTAACACCTACATTGCTTTAACATTGCAAATAATTTTTTCACATAACCTTAATTTAGAATTAATATATTCTTGTGAAAGTTGAGCGCACCTCGCATAATTATTTCTTCGTGAAAATCGCAATTTTACGATTTTTTTCTTTTTTTAAATACGTTAATTGGATGAGCGTAGCGAGCGTAGCGAGCGAAGCGAAGATGCCATTTCACTACACTGGAGAAAAAATCCAGAATGTTTTTTTCTTCTTTTTCTGTATTTGGTGTGCGGTTGTCAGGCACGATTCGGCCTAAACAATACTCCATTGCGATTGAAATTTTATGGAGGCCTCGAAATCTCTGAACTAGAAATGCCACGTTTTTGAGCGAATCAAAAAATATATTTCTTATGAAAATCGCCCAATTTTACGATTTTTTTCCGTTTTTTTTGAAAATTTATTTTACTTGTCAACACCTACATGCTTTATCCGATTTAATGATTTCACAGAACCTTAATTTTATGAATTAAAAATATCCGTGGAAATTTAAACGCAAATCGAAAAAATTATTTTCATGGAAATATAAAAAATTTTGGGGTCTTCTTTTTTAAAACAATTGTTTTCTTATAACCACAAAACTTACATGCTTTATCCTATTGTAATAATTTTTCAAAGGAACCTTATATTCATGAATTTATTATTCGTTTGTGAAATTTGAGCGGCAATCGGAATAATTATTCTTATAAAAAATCGCAATTTTTCGATTTTTTCTTTTTTAAAAATTAGTACATAATTAAAAAAATTTTTAAAAATTTAAGTTTATTTTTTAATTTATTTATGTATTTTAAAAAAATCTTCAACATTTAATAATAAGTTTTTCACAGAACACAGAAAATCCGCCATAACACTGGCAGCTCAATGCACCCAAGTACGTCATCCAAAACAAACGCGGCGAGGAGCGTTTTCCTAGTTAAAAATTTTTTTTTTAAAGTGTATTTTATTTAATTTAAATTATTTTTAAGACAAATCTTCAACTTAGTAAAGATTTTTCCCACAGAACAACAGAAAATACGCGTAACACATGGCAGCTCAATGCCACCAATTACGCTCATCAACAACGCGGCGGGAGCGTTTCCTAGTAAAATTGTTTTAAAAAAGTTATTTTTTATTTAATTTAAAAATATTTTTAAAAAAATCTTAACTTTAGTAAATGATTTTTTCACAGAAAAACATGAAAATCCGCGTAACACATAACAGCTCAATGCATCAATTTCGCTCATCCAACACGCGCGCGGGACTTAAGCGTGTTTCCGTAGTTTAAAAACATCATGCAGCTCTCGTGCGATGAAGATTGATGAATGGGTTGTTGGGAAGTTCAATAAATAATGAATGCTTTTGATTGTAAGTGAATGATGTTTGATGGATGAGCGAGCGTAGAGCGAAGCGAAGATTCTATTTACTACCAATGGAGGAAAAAAAATCCGGGAATGTGTTCTTTCTTCTTTTTTTTTGTATTTGATCTGTTGTTAAACACGATTTCGGCTAAACCAATACTCAATTGCGATGAAATTTCTGAAGAACTTGAAATCTCTGAATTTAGAACTGCCACGATTTTGAACGCAATAAACAAATTATTTCTTATTAAATTGCAAAGTTTATGATTTTTGTCGGATTTTTAAAAAAACTTTCTGAGACTTATAACGCCACATGCTTTTTCGATTGAATTATTTTTTCACCGAACCCTTATTTTATGACATTGATATATCATGTGAAAATTGAGCGAAAATCGAAAAATTATTTCTCATGAAAATCGCAATATTACTATTTTTTTAATTATTAACATTCCTTCGACTATAACACTAATGCTTATCCGATGTGATAATTTTTGACTGAACCGTATTTATAAATAAGATATTATCTGTGAAATTTGAGCGTACTAAAATATTATTTCTTCATAAAAATCGCAATTTTACGCTTTTCGTTTTTTACGCTCATCACAACAACAGCCTGGAAAAAAAACCAGAAGCAATGCAATTCAGGTAAATCTTAAGGTAATACGCAGTATATAATTAAAATCTTAAAACTGACCTACTTTATTCTAAACTAGGAAAACGCCAGAGTCGGTTTAGACGAGTGAGCAGGCCAGGTGTTGAGTAACTAGGTAACATTAGAATGGGGGAAGAAATACCCATGTAGCTAGATCAAGCCTAGGATAGGGGAAGAAAGGGGCTGTCCGGGTACTCAACACATTGGCTTGCTCACTCGTCTAATTTATTCATACAGTGTAAAACTGTAAAGCATGCATACAAAGCATACAAAAGCACATAAAGCGGTTACAAAAGGGAGGAGATACTCAACGCGATTCCTCACATGTCAAGCTTTCATTGTCAACTGAATGTGTGTCAGTTAAAAATAGTAAAATAAAAGAATATGAGTACAGAGAGCGTACTCTATTTTTGTACTTTCAGATAAATGAAAGTTTACAAATCATATATATAGATACTATATATATATATATATATATATAGCACGGGTTAGATAAGGTCCCGGGTTCAACCCCGGTGTAGTCACTTTTTTAATTTCTGTCTAAATTACTAACATAACAGCGTCATAGTCGCATACTATAAAGCCAAGTTAAACATATATATATATACATTGTGATCGATATTGTATTTGGTGTGTCCAGTGAATAGCTCGTATGAAGGTGGAGTTTACTCGATCACCATTTAAACTTCCAGCTGGACGTTTTGATAGAACACACGTCCATAGAGATGAAATAAATGAAACCGGCGCTATTAGAACACATAATAATTTTCTCAACAGTGACGCATGTTGCCTCTCAAAATTATTTTTTAAATAATTGATTATGTAATCCACAGCAGATTTCTTTCATACTGGCACATCAATTTTGTTGGAGTTGTGATTTTCGTTATACACTTCAGTGGGGTACTCGTTAATAACAAAATGAAAAGACTATTAAATCGCAATGAATATAAAATTTGCTCCAAGTGGTTATGGACTAGTGATCGCAGAGAACGAAGTCTTACAACACAAGTCGAACGGGTCTTGAACGCATTCCTAAATAATTTGTCTGTAAAATGCCTGTCTTTTGGTGGTCCCCATACGGCCGAACGATGAACAAATGAAATCGAAATTGTTAACAGACATCCCGGTAGCAATAAAACTTAGAACTGATAACAAAATTATCAACAAATCCGATGTGATTTAAACCTACAAGAAAATAAAAAAATTTAAAAACATAAGCTGACAATGTGTAGGTTCTAATTTAACGACAAATGCTTTGGTTCTGGAATTTTTTTTTTATGACGAATCAATTTTTGAAGACAGCGGTGATCAAGGTGTACGAATCTCACCACGCCTCAATAATTACCCAAATCCGAAGGGAGATGAGTAAAACTTGCAATATTTACAACGTATTGGTACTGGCTGTTCATGCATTTCAAAATATTATGTACATATTGTAATTTTTTTAGCACAATCAGAAATAAAAATTTATCCCGATTGTTGTTTGAACCCGGGGTCCCTCACATTCCATTTCGGGTCAAAGGCGCCTATTACAAATAGACAGAAAAACGCTTAAGGTCGTTGTTAGACTGGAGCAAGCTCTTGTGTGAGTTCCCAAGGGAAAATTTTGCATTTTAAGTTGATGATATTATTTCCGGTATTGACTAGAGTATTGGTATAAGGGCGCGTCAACTGTAAGGGTCATAATGCGCCACTTAGCCTATGATAGGTATAGAGGATAGACCATGCTGTCTGATTCCAGCTGTAGGAACGGGCAGAGGAAGAGGAATGTTACCGTGTACTTAAACACATGTTTCACTCATCTCATCATCTTACGACTTTGGCGTTTTCCTAGTTTATTAGATGAGCGAAGCGAAGACTTGAATTTCACTTATTCCCGAGAAAAATAGCTCGGGTGTATTATTTTTCATTTATTTTTGTCTGTTTGTTCGCTCTCTACCGGGTAAACGGCATGCGATCATTGAAGAAAAATTGGAGGGGAAATCGAAATCTCTGAGCTTAGGATCTGCCTTTTTGGTACAATCGAAGAAAACTATTCCTCATGAACCATCGTGCTTTAACGATTATTTCGATATAAATGTGATATTTCCGATGATTTTTGACCCTGCGACCGGGCAAAATAACTACTCCGATCTTAATGAAAACTTTGTGAGAACGTTTAAAAATCACTGAAAGTTAGATATGTATGGATTTAAGGGACAATGCGAAGTAAATATTTCTCATAGAAATCGTACTCTTAGGGCAACGATAATCAACCCATAAAAGTCATCCAGCAACGCGGCTAGAAAAAGCGTAGATGAAGCGTCCTAGTATTTTTTACACCGTGCGTAAAAAAATAGACTTCTTACCAAATTAGTTGATTTTAAAATCTTAGGTTTTACTTATATTTTTTATTAAATGTAATTAAACCCTTATTTTAGTACGCACTTCCGGTTGATATTTTTGGTAGATTTTTTTATGCGCGTCGTAGGTTTGAAGATAATAAACGAAACGCTTGGACATTGTCCGAAGTATGGCAGTTTTGTTCCCTTGTCAGGTCTTCATGTGACTTGGAGTTATAGCACAGTGGTATGAAAACGTTACATTGCAAAATGTAATCATATGGCATTAAAAATATAATATATTGACTACAATTAACAATAACAATTCAATATAAAATCATAATATGGGAATATTGTAAATATGTTCAAAGAAAAAACGCGAGAGATTTGCTATGCACAAAGAAATGGGGGAGGTGGGCATTCATGAAGTTTCATTTGTTACTTGAAAATAGAACAACGCATACCTGTTAAAATACCTGAGAGTTTACTTGCATATACAAAAATTAAAAAATAATCAAATTTGCATGTATGACCTCACAACGATATCAAATGTGACTGGCAGGATACACAATGATATTGAGAGCTCTGCGTCAGGGGCCTCAAGAGAACGAGGTCGGCCCGCCTTGACCATGTGGTGGTGGCAACAGTGTAAGCGAGCTGGCAACAGAGTTGTTCATAGTTTATCAACCTATTCAGGACCTCGGATAATCGAATAAACGCGTAAAAGTGCATACACACCAGAGCAAACTGAGTGCACGTGTTACTAATTTTTGATTAAAAAAAAAAACAACAACTGTGAAAGCAATAATAATTTATGTTTTTGAATTTGTTTTGAGTCCTGGATAGAATTTGGCCAGGGCATCGCTCTGCTAAATCGTAAATGACGAGGAAAGATAAAAGGTATACATCTCGCAAATAGATAGCTGCTAAGTAGAGGGTTATATCACTCCCCGAAACTAGGGCGAGCTCTGGCTGGACTAATCTTTTCCCTTGACGACCTCACGACGACGACGACAATGACGACGAGACAATGACGACCACGACATGAAAACGCTTCTCCTTTACTCACCTATACCCGTTAACTGGTTCTAACTAGCAGGCGGACCTTCCTCCCGAATCCACATAGGCTAGAGAGCGCATCATGACCTAACAGTTGTTTTGACATAACTTTACAAATAATCTACGGAAAATAGGTTTTCTACCTAGCTATATGTTTATGTTCTTCGTGCGTTACCTATTTTTCAATTTCACTGAGCTATTAAAAAAACACTAGCTCCGAGTGTTTTTTTTCTTCTGACTGTCCGAGCTCTACCGTGAAAAACGGAATGCGATCTAGAAAATTGTAGGGGTCCTTCGAAATCACTGAACTTAGACCTGCACGTTTTTGGGTACAATCGAAAGAATCATTTCTCATGAATATCGTATTTTACGATTTCTTTTCTATTTTTAATGCGATATTTCGTGGACATTGGGTCGATTTGACCAAACGGGTGGGGCTACAACATTCATATTTTACATGGACATTAAGGTAATTGGTGTGAACGTGCTTTTTTAAAAAAAACGGTGAAAAAGTTAGCCGAATCAATAGAAATAAAAGTTTTAATATAAGGTGTTTTGAGAGTGTTTAATAATTAACAAGTTAACTATAGAAAACTGACAAAAATCACTACAAACGCGTACAACAAGGCAAATCTAACGCCTCCAGATAAATTAAAGTCTATATGATTAGGACAAAACAATAGCAACTAATTGCTTCATTAAAAATTGTTCCTAATTTAACAAAAATATTTTGTAATGGAACTGAAAAAGTTAAAGAGACCTACGCATACTAAAAACATTACAAAAAAGCTCACCATCAACGCTAACCAAGAGTGTACGTAACGCGGCCTAGTGAAACACATAGTAACAACAAAACAATGTACATTACACATTTTTACTAAATGTTTAAATAAATAAATAAAAAATAAATTGTATTTAGAGTATACATACTCTGTCATAAATTGAATTCATTGGCAACATTAAACCAAGTGACCGAGCCAACCCTGTAGGCTCGACCAATAGACAAGTGAGCGATAACCAACCAAAGATCTTTTTTTATAGGAAATATAGCTAGCTTATCAGTGGTATGAACAGTGCGAACACCCGCGGTCAACGCCAGAATCAAACAAGGCCGATCAGAAACAACTTTGATTTATATGTGCCTCGTTGTTAGGACGCTCAAAAAGTCACGTTTTACCAAATTCCTAAGACAAGAACTGATGGACTCCAAGTCCAAATCAGAAGTTTTAAAAACTTCCTGACTTGGCGGGAATCGAACCCTACCTTCTGCAATGGAATAATTCAAAATAAAATGTATAAAATAGGTCATTTGCAGATTGAAGGGGCTATACAAAAAAAAAAAATACCACATAATCTACAGCATAATACTTCACGGAAAATGACCGTTTCAAAAAATAAATCTTGTAGCTGTGATGTTTTTAAAAGAATTTTTAAATTTTGATATCATGAAATTTGCGAAAATGAACATTTTGGTAAATTTATTAAATCAGCTTTTGACCGCCTTCGTTTTTATCCACTAGATACCAAGAGCATCATACAATCTAAAATGGGTCTTATACATGTCGCTTCAAACTGTGCCACAAATATACAACCCAAACACGCAAAATAGCATTCCAAAATCACACACCTTCTATGGTAATCAGTTCATTTTGACCGAACCACTTGCCCAAAATACAAACAAATATCTGACTTACCGAAAAGTGCTATAGATAGGAGTACGTCAATATTGGAAATATTTTGGATCCCAAAATTCTCCAAGGTCATGGGACTAAAAGATCGTCCGCATATCCTAGTCGAAAAATACCAAGTTTAACATTTTTTGGGGTGGTGGGTTCATGGTGGACACAAATTTGTTTCTGAAGTTCTAAATTCATAACGATTTTACCTGAATGAAATGTATTGCTTTGAGTTTATAACGGGTGAATCCCCTTTAGTGTTCTAGGTAGTGTACACAGTTGTTATCACCATTGAGAATTGTTATTTTATCCTGGAAACAATATGTCAAGATTCAATACCTGAGTATTATGTTGCAATTTTTACCAAATCTTATAGACCATCTCTAGCCGTATCACTCCTCCATTTAAAATATATCGCAGAAAATATTATTATAATTATAATTTATTTAAGACCCATACTCAACTATATTCCTACCGACAATATGACTTGAGCGCTAGCGCTCGACTTTGATTCGGGAGGTCCCGGATTCGAATCCCGTCGAGACCGGAAATCCTGACTGAAGGTTTTTTGACTTTTTTCCGAGGTTTTCCTCAGTCGTTAAGGCAAATGCAAAAGGAGATGAGTCCTTCTTAAATAGCCTTCGGTACATTCCTGTCACAATTGTCCTATCCGCAATATCACATGGTTAAACTGAGGTGTATCCCCTACAGCGGGTTAGGCACCTACAAAAAAACTATTAAATTTATCATATTCCTGTTACCTCGGTCATAAAATATAAATTTAGTTACCTTTCGATTGATTCCTTAAAGGAATGTTTACCCTCTCAATCAAAAAATATCTTTTCAATCAGGCTAACTAGCAATGAATTTAGCAATTATTAGAAAAATTATTGTGCGTCCCATCCTTCCCCCCCCCCCAAAAATCTCCCATAACAAATACATGGGGACGATCTTAATGCCCGTGATTGGAAGGATTTGTTGAACAAAAAATAATTGGAACCATTTTTGACGTAAACTATACGCTTTCTGTAAAATCCTCTAATTTTGTTTTGTTATTGGGCAAGTGGTCGGTCAAAAATACGATGATACCAAGAATAAGTGTGATTTTGGAATGCAATATTTTTCGTGGTTTGTGTGATACTTAGGCACAGTTTCAAGGACACGCATTATAAAGGGCCATTTTAATTGGTACGATGATCTTGTATTTACATGAACAAAAAAGACGCCGATTAAAGCCGATCTAAGAAATTTCCTTAAAACGCCAATATCGCAAATTTCTGGATAAAAACATGAAAAAATCTTGTAAAATACAGTTACAAGCTATAATTTAACGGTTATGTTTAGTGTATCATTATGATATAGATTATGTGGTAAAAAAAAATAAAAAAAAGGGGGTAATAGCCCTTTAACATCATCATCTTATACACGTCTCTTTATTCAGAATCCAGTAAATAATAGTTGGATTGAGCGAAGCGAGATCATTTACACTACACTGGTGAAAAAATTCCGGAAGGCCATTTCTTTTTTTTTTTTCTTTTTTCTGTTTGTAGTATTGTGTGTTTGTTAAAACGATTCCGGCTAAACCGATACTCCAATACGATGAAATTTTATGGTTGCCTTCGAAATCTCTGAACTTTAAAACTTGCACGTTTTTGAGCGCAATTCGCGAAAAATATTTCTCATTAAAATCGCAACTTTACGATTTTTTCGATTTAAAAAAAAAATACTCAGCTTAAACACCGATACAACTTAATCCGATTGTAATGATTTTTGACAGAAACCTTAATTTTATGAATCTTGGTATTCGTGTGAAATTTGAGCGCAATCGAAAAAAAAAGCTATTTCTCGTGAAAATCGTAATTTTAAGATTTTTTTTATTTTTTTTAAAACAATTCCCCTTTGATGATAACACTTACATGCTTGATCCTAGTGTAATGATTTTACCACAGAACCTAATTTTGATGAATTTATATATCCGTTGTAAAAATTACGGCGCAATCGAATATTAATTTCTTATGAAAAGTTCCATATTACGATTTTTTCCTTTTGTAAAAATTATGATAATTAAAAAATAAAATTTAAGTGTATTTTTAATGTAATTTAAGTTAATTTAAAAATAAACTTAACTTAGTAATGATTTTGTACAGAACAACAGAAAATCCGCATAAACATGGCAGCTCAATGCACCAATTACGATCATCCAACAACGCGGCGGGACTAAAAGCGTTTCCTAGTAATTTTAATTATGGTGATTCGAATTGAATAGTAAATTCTGATATAATGCTATAACAATAAACTCTGTTGAATCATGTTTTGACTATCGAGGGTATTTGATGCCCATAACCCTACACTGGCTATCCTGTCCCGGCATGGGACAAGTCAACCACAAAAAATAATTATAATAGATCTCGTCGGATGGCAGAAACGCTAGACGTGCCTAAACAATGTAATGATTTCATGAGAGGACAATAATTAGGGCAAGTTTAGAGATTGGTCCAAGGTGCATAGTTTAGCGAAACGAGATGACACAAACCACCTATATGAAAATAAATTGTTCCGAGATAAAACAATAACTGTATTTCTACCGGCCTAATAAGTGGCCATGGTGATATCGAGTTATTATATAATCAATAGTATGGTCGTTCTGAAGTTTGAAATTTCGGGCTCATACACTAATTTTTAAATAAAATTTGCAGGTTATTGATTATTACTAATAATAATCTAATTAATGCACAGAGCCATTGCAAAGACGTCACATGCTTAATGAATGATTTAAGTCTAGAAAAGTTGTATGATGAAGGACCCACCAGATAAAATTTTTCACTTTACTGCCGTCATGTGTATGACCTCACATTGACCGATTTAGTTTAACGGCTTTGTGTAAAGACCTCACTTGTAATGTGTGTATTCCTCGGGACCTCTATTGTTTTGAAAATTCACGGACCTCACTCCTTATTTAGTATTCACCCATACACCAAACGCATGTTATCGAAAAATGATTATGATATTCGTGTTCCCTGACGTCATATTAGTCAAAGTCGTCATTGCGCAATTCTCTATCTCTGCTCGTTGGCGTGTCTCAAGAATGTCTGTGTGTATTCACGGACCTCACTTGTTACGTGATTTGCCAGTATGTGTGTGTGTGTGTGTGTGTGTGTGTGTGGTGTGTGTGCTGTGGATGTGTGTGTGTGTGTTGTGTGTGTGTGGTGTGTGCGTGTGTGTGTGTTGTGTGTTGTGTGTTGTTTTTAGTTTTTTTATGATGTTTGTATTATGTTGTTGTTTGTTTTATGTTGTTTATGTTTTATGCGAACAGTATAGATGCATAATGTTCCTCCCAATCTAGCTCTATAAAATAGGCCTACCAACGAGTGGACTAGAATTCTGTTTTAGCGGTGGTTGGGGTGGTGGTGTTGGTGTGGTGGTGGTGAATCCGACTAAATGGACTGGAAAAGCTGGCTGCCTGGGGCAACTGGCAACCGGCACGCGCCCCAGGTGTTACCAACCACCAGGCTTTTACAAATATGTACAGGTATATAGTAAACAAGCAGTAAAATCCACTCAATCCACTCCGGTCATTAAGTTAGAAAAATAAAATCTTTGCGATTGTATGTGTGCACGCAATTTTACATTTAAAAAATATTGCAAATAAAATTTTGCCACGCTTTCCAAGGATGCCAGTTCACAGTGCAAAGTGAATGATGTATTACGATTTAGATTGCGAAAAAATGTAGGAGGGTACCTGAGCTTGCATTCTTTTAGATCTCATTGTTTTGATTCTGTAAGGTGTGGCTGTATGTTTACAAGTTTTTTTGTTATGTGTGGGTCAAACACTCTACTACAACAATGATTAATGAAACCCAATAAATCGAAACGAAGGACACCTTCCCTTTCCCTCTCCCCATCCATTTACACAACTCTATTTATGTATTTATTTTTTAACACAATGAATGCGTTAAAGGTTGCTAAAAAAGGGCATAACCCTTTTATTCACATTTACACAATAATTTATATGAACGTGTTGCGATAGACCAGGTTACTCAAACCGTCAAACGTTGCTGACAGCTGGATTTTTCCCAAGAACAGGTGTGACGCGGACCAGACACATCACATAGTGAGAGCGATTAGCGGAAAAATATTGTAAATCTGGTTACCAGCGCGAAATTTGGCATGGGGATAGATATTAATACCAAAAATTAAAACCCGCCGGGATGCAAGAGATACTTCACCCTTAACATTCCCTAAATCATCCCCTAAAATTGGAATAGAACCTAAAATATTATATTTATTAAAATTAATAATTAAAATTATGATTTTATGTTTTCATCTAATCGGCCAACTATCTCCTCAACTACGTTTATATTCAACCCCACCCCACCCCTGATAGTGTATATTATTTTTACCTTGATTTCCAGCACTCACCATTTGAAGCATGAGGTATTGGCCATGGGTAACATATTGCGTATAGGGGCAGAATGCTACGGGGTGATTTATAATTTTACGGCTTTCCACCCAAAAGCAAATGTTGGGTCATCCATTTAGTGCAACACAAATAACGGTAAACGAATGTTCCGTTTTTTTTGTTGACCCAAGTAGAAATACACCCTTCTCATTACTATTTCCGAAGCTTGCTTTGTACGATTGAAATGCCAAGGTCTCAAGTATGGCTCATGGCTGTATGGAGAGGAAATGCAAGATTAAAGAAGTAGTGTTTCTTAAAGTAGTTACTTATACACTATACAGGATTCACGTAATAAATTACTCCTATAGCTGGCCTATGCCCATTCATATAGAATAAGAATTATATAATACTTGTAAGTGTTATAGTCTGAAGAGCAAGATGGCCACGATAAATCGGCCACGACCGTACACATCAGAAAGAAAAAAAAGCATCTACAAACAATATAAATAAGATTAAGATTTATTCTTCTCATAGTTTCATTACAGGAACCAAACCATATCTCTTACAAGATGTCTGAAGAGTGGTTGGTATGACTCAACTCACATTACATTATTATAAGACCTGCCTATCTGCCTATGTATAAAAAAAATACTCTACATCATGCAATACATATAAAACACAGTCAAAATTCACTTTAAAAACAATATTCAAATACACAAAAAAAAAGTCAGATAGTTACAATAGTTAATGGAAACACACGTATACAAATACACATACATACATAGGAAACACTCACTATTGTATGTATGTATATAATAATTTGTGTGGGAAACGTGCCCAGGGTGCAATTCATGCCCTCTTCAGAGGGAATGTGATACATTCAGCAGTTAGCAAATAGCTATTCGCTCGGCGAAGATGCATCCGACGTATTTGAAACTTAGCAAAGTTGCCATAAAGCGTATACATGGACAGCCCTGTGGTCATAGATTTCAAAATTTTTGTCTCAATCAGCCAGAATAAAAATAACGAATATATAGTCTATTGGGAGTTTGTAACGAAATCAAAATTCATGAATACAAATTTATTTTTTATAAATTATTTCAAAACAAATTAAATAAAAAAAATTATATAAATAAATATAAATGTGTTACTGTAGAGCCCTAACCCGCAAATTAAAAAAAATCGTAAAAAAACGGCAGCCAAGTTCTCCTTCAAAAGTCTTCAGGTGAATGTTGTGAGATATAGAATTTGAGGGTTGGGGGTGAAAAAAAATGTTTTTTTGTGTGAATGATTTGTTGACTGGGCTATAACACATTGATTGACGCATAATTTTAATCAGCAATTAAAATATTCAAATTGTATTAAATACGACCTATAACGTCTTTCCCAAAGTTAAGGAGATGTTTTACTGAAAATCGAGCAAAAAGTCTCCAAACGGATCATTTTCATTTTTTGTACAATTATTCCAAGGCTATGCGGGTGTGCAACAGTACAACAGTACAACAGTACAACAGATAAAATTACTTTAAATTTTAAAAATCCACCTTTTTTTTCTTTCTTTCTTTTTTTTTTTAATGTAACAATACAAACTAACGCTATTAAGTTTCCATTGTTGTTGACAATAATGTATTTTTAAGGTAGGCCTAAGTGTTAGTTTCTTACTGCCATTTAATAATCAAAATCATTTTCTTGAGATTCATATTAGGTAGGCCTATTATATGCATGGGAGCTTCCAAATTGTTAAAATATACTCTATAGTATTTTACCCAAACTTTGAATGGAAATAACTCGTAACAATTATTTTACCACTTTCCTTGGAGGTTTTCCCTACTTCTTCCACAAAAATGAAGATAATAACTTAAGTTTTTTTTTTTTATAAAGAAAAGTACCATCCTAACACAATCTTGTGGGTAAATGTGTTTTGCTTTTTACTTTTTGTACCAAAAAAATTTAAACTTGAATTTTACTGAAAATTTCAAAAAATTATTATTATCTACAATGTATACCATTAATGAATAGCTTCAAGCTTAAATCCCCACAACGATCTCTTTATCTGTATGTCTTGAGAAAATATTATCAAATTTTTTTGAAATCCGACATAAACTGCAAAAGCCTTAGCATTTTCAATATTAAGGTGAAATTAACACTATTTTTAATAGTATTGTTGCCAAAAAAAAAAATATATATATATATATATGTTTTTCTTAGATTCATGTTACCAGTCAATATTGCACAAAATTTGAAAACTTTACCTTCAGTGGTTTAAAAGTTTTTGATTTCAGTAAAACATCCCCTTAAATAAATAAATAAATAAATAAATAAATTTTATTTAGAGTCTGCCCACTCAGTTATATAACTGATTTTCAGTGGGGGACTTTAAATCAAAGCGACCAAGCCAACCCTGCAGGAACAGTGGGTGTGAAATATCGCTTGCCTCCCGGAGGATTATTATTTTTTGGATGAGCGTAGCGAGCGTAGCGAGCGAAGCGAAGATTCCATTTCACTACACTGGAGAAAAAAATCCGGAATGTTTTTTTTTTTTTTTTCTTTTTTTTTGTGTGTTTGTCCGCACGATTCCGGCTAAACCGATACTCCAATTGCGATGAAATTTTATGGAGGCCTTCGAAATCTCTGAACTTAGAACTGCCACGTTTTTGAGCGCAATCGAAAAATTATTTCTCATTAAAATCGCAATTTTACGATTTCTTTCGATTTTTAAAAATTTCTTCTACTTATAACACCTACATGCTTTATCCGATTGTTATGATTTTTTCACAGAACCATAATTAGACGAGTGAGCGCAGCGAACGTAGTCTACAATGCTACTCGATCGGTCCTTGGTCGTGATTAATTCTGTATGTTAAATGTTAAATGTTAAATGTTAAATGTTTAAATGTTAAAGGTTAAATGTTAAATGTTAAATGTTAAATGTTAAATGTTAAATGTAAAATGTAAAATGTCTGTCTGTCCAGTCTAATACGGCTGAACGGCCAAATAAACTGAGCTGAAATTTTAAACAAACATCCGTGACCAGGTAACTGAGAAACTGCTAACAAAATGAGCACAATCTGTTGCGATTTAAACCTGCAAGAAATAAAAAACTGAAAAATACGTTGAAATGTATAGGAATTATTTTAACGACAATGGTTTTCATTTTGATATGATATTTTTTGTTTGTTATTTACCTGGCTGTGAAATGCCGTGTCCAAGGTTAATCGAATGTTGGACGTCAAGGTACCCCCAAATTCCACTCGTAGATTGAGTAAACCTTGCAATATTTTCACGTATTTCGTACTGGCTATGTTTTCCATAGTATTGCCACAGATGATGGACTACACTGCGTTATGCATTTCAAAACATGTTAAATTATTTAATATATTCAATCCAGTAATTATACAATCTTTTCCGACCGGGGGTTTGAACCCAGGTCTCCCTCATTTTGGGTATAAGGGCGCCTTAGCCACCTAGACTAGGGAAACGCCAAAGTCGTTGTTGGACGTGTGAGCGAGTCATGTGTTGAGAACCCGGGAACATTTGCATTTAAAATTGATTATTATATTTGTATAAATAATAGAGTTTTTCAGTTTAGTTGGTATAAGGGCGCGTCAACTGTAAGGCCATAACGCGCAACTGTAGCCTAACATAGGCTATATAGATAGGCCTAAGGTAGGGGGAAGAAAAGTAATGTTACCGGGTACTCAACACATGGCTCACTCACTCGTCAAACAACGACTTTGGCGTTTCCCCAGTTTTATGAATTAAGATATTCGTGTGAAATTTGAGCGCAATAGAAAAATTATTTTCTCATGAAAATCGAAATTTTACAGGTTTTTTCTCTTTAAAACAATTCTTTGACTTATAACACCTACATGCTTTATCCGATTGCAATGATTTTTTCGCAGAACCTTAATTTTATGAATTAATATATTCGGTGTGAAATTTGAGTGCAATCGAATAATTATTTTTTATGAAAATCGCAATTTTACGATTTTTTTTTTAAATTTCGATTATCTAAAATAAAAAATTAAAGTTTATTTTTTATTTAATTTAAATTAATTTTTTAAAAAAATTTCAACAGTAATGATTTTTTCACAGAACAACAAAAAATCCGCAAAACACATGGCAGCTCAATACACCAATTACGCTCATCCAACAACGTGGCAGGACTTAAGCGTTTTCCTAGTATTATTATGTACCATCATGCCAATTTTCATGCTTCATGGTGAATGCAGGAAATCAAGGTAAAAATAATATAAACTATTAGGGATGAGGGTTGAAAAAATGTGGTTTAGGAAATGAGAATAGGCCGATTGGGTTAAAACTCATTAAAACATAATTTTTTTAACTAATTTGAATAAAAATTCAATTTTGTGTTAGAGCTATGAATTATTCCAATTTTAGGGGGTTTTGGGGGTGGAATATCGCTTGCCTCTCGGCGGATTATTAATTCTGATATTTTTATCTACCCCCATGCCAAATTTCGCGCATGGAGCCCATGTGTTAGATATTTATTAATGGTTTTGAATTTAAATGGTTTAAATGGTTTAAATGGTTTTGGTTTTGAAAGCAAAAGTAGATGAGTCTGAGGTACATCTAAGTGTGGCCCCCTTCCTAGCGAGAGTGGCTTGCTATTGATTAGTAAATGATATTCATTTCCTATGAATAAGCAAGCAGCTCTTGTTATTCATTGACTTGGGCATCTCTCTGACCTTATCACCCGTTCTTCCTAGATAATACCTAAGCGTTGACTTCAATTCATTTTTTTTTGTGTTAATCATCGGATTATTCTACGCAAAACGGTGAGTCACATTATGTTACATTATATCAATAAGGTAGGACATACTGTGATCTCCATTATGTTGGCAATTACATGTTTTATTTCCAATAAATTAACAATTTAAAGGTTTCATTGTGTATTGCATATGCTTTACCGGACCACCTCGTGGCCCAAGATCCTACGTCCTCCTAAGTCCTAACTCTCTTAATTCTCTACAAATGTCAAGTGCTCTTCATATCGCCTTCCCATAGCCAGTATCGGTGTTGACCAGGCTTTCCCTCGAAATACCAGGAACAGAACTCTGGACAAAACATTTCCATCTTCCATTCTTAATCAACCCCTCGCAAAGAAGAGGCGATAGTAAGGCCCCGGGGCACCTACGCCTATAGTAAGCTTCGGCTGAATGGTTCGCCTAGTTGTCCCCGGGTGTCCGAACTCACACTCTTCTTGGTGTTCTGTCACCACAGTAAGATCACACCCAACTATTATTAAGCGAGCGAAGCGAGCGTTTCCATTTGACTCTGCCGGAAAAAATATTCACTGTTTTTTTTTTTTTTTTTGTTTGTTTGTTTGTTTGTTTGCTTGTTTTTTTGTATGTCTCGCGATAACGTTCGAACGGAGGCTCGGATCGACTTGAAATTTTCACCATCCGCAAGCTTTGTTCTCGATTGAATGCCATTAGTATTGTGGCAAAATCGTTCAAAAAGTTAAAAAGTTACATTAAAGTTAATCGAATGTTTTTTTTTCAAACTCAATGGCGACAAAATCTGAGATAGCAAATCATTTAGAATGTATGTCCGGTCACGAATATGTTAATTTTATTTTGATCAGATAAGTAGTGTAGATGGAAATTACATTATAACAAAAGTAACGTTGCCATGGCAACGAAAAGACGCGCGAAGTTTCTAATGCACTGCCACCTAGAAGTAATCAAAATACTTTCGAGGAAGCAGTCTATTATTTGTCAACAAAGAGTTTAAATAGTTTTCCCAAGGAGTCAAGGTCCTCTAGATGGCGGTGGATTTTAAAGTAAAGATTTAAACACGGGTTTACCCAAATACCTTGGCAATAATAAATAATACTGGAAACGCGAACGTCGTAAATTTTTAAATTTAAAAAAATGTGCAATGTCGGTCTAGCCATAGCACGTGCTCGCTTATCAACGCGTCCAACTGAGCGTTTCCTAGTTCTAGATATTAGTTTTTATTTTTCTTTACTGATACAAAAAAAGAGTTCTCTCCACAAAGACACATATAAATTCTTCCAGTGAGTGTTCAAAGGAACACGGTATGGACCTCCAGCATAGGCCAAATTGGGCTTAATGCACCACATCAAGTATCTCCAAGTGTGTCTGGTTGCACACTCTAAATAATTCACCCAGTGGTGGCAGCTTCCCTTCTCATGGTTTAGTGGGACAAACCACTCACAACATTGGTGGGTGGTGGCACACGGTGGGATATGTAATTTAAAATCAATTCTACAGTAAATGCAAGCAAGATACACAAAATAAAAAAAAAATCCCACCCATAAATTAATTCAAAATTCTGTGCAATTACCATTTCTAAGTATAATATGTTAGATTTTGTGCATGATCCTAATTCTAGATCAGGTTCGATGTGGATTTTCAAAGGAATGTCAAATGTGCTCTAAATATAAAATCATTAATTCCTTGTTCATTTAAATTCAGTGTAGTATTCTTGAATACAATAAATCGCGAGAAAGATTAGAGATTTCCACAAAATTAATATGAATTAATTATCAATTAAAATCATTCAAACTCGCAAGTAAAAATCGAATTCAATATTAAAAGCACATTTCGCCTGCAAAATTTCGTGAGGATATAATAAGAAGTATGTTCAAATCAGTGTTAAATATAAAAGGTTTTATTTTATAAATACAGATAGTTCATTTTTTAAACAAAAAACAAACAATGGCATCCAACGATCCTGTTTTAAACGAGACTCAACCCGCAGCAGACCTCACCTCTGTAGGTTCCCCTAGCTCCACAGGACACCCCCTAGAACAAACAAACAGGAATCATAGTACAAATGTTCAGCACATGTCCTTAATTCAGGAATTTTCGGGAAAATCGAGTAGTACAACCGTAGAACATTTTTTTTTAAACTTTGATGAAATCTCGACAATCGCACAATGGACACCAGCTCAACAAGCTGTATAATTGCACGATTGAAATTGACTGGCAAAGCTAGGGACTATGCAAATAGTACTCTTGAATTGAAACAGGCATCATAATATGAAGTATTAAAACAAAAATTGATTACATGGTTTCAAGTAGCTGATTCACATAACCAATTGGTTCAAGACTTCATCGCATATAGTTCAACTCCCTAATGAGTCTGTAAAAAATTATGCTACAAAACTATACATAGCTGGGAATAGGACTATGATACAGGCAGAAAACTCAGCCGAGGCCCGAATTAGGACTAAATTATTAGACGAACAGATAATGACTCAATTCGTCCGTGGTCTCCAGGAAGATATTATACGTTTTGTGTTAATTCGTTGTCCAAATAATTATGACGACATTACGCCTTGCTCTACTCCAGGAATGCGTTGAAAAAGTAATGACACTTCAACCAAGTACAGTCAATGCATTATAGAATGATGAAGGGAAAAGGCCAGGAAAAATGTTAAATTCCAAACGCCCACTCTACCCTCAGAACCTAGAGTAGCGCCTCCACCCCCACCCCCACCCCCACCCCCACCCCCACCCCACCCCCACCCCCACAAACATTCACAACACCCCAAGTAGCACCCTCTATTCAATGTCATCGTTGTCAAGGATTCGGGCATGGGGGGGGACATTATGTCCAAACGTGTTGGGTTCGAAACCCGCCCCGGCCCCGGCCGAGTCCTCTGTTTCTCCTCTCCTCCTCTCCTTCCTCCTCATCGTAATGCTCGAGTACAGCAGGCTAGTCGCTTCAATGGTTCGCGCCAAAATTATTTCCCATGCCCGTGCTTTGTCCATTTCCCACGGATGTACTTGGACGTGCAAATCGCCCCCTCCCCATGATTATGTACTAGATCCGCCCCTGAAGCTATTGGGACTAAAGACTTAATTGCCGAAAAATTATTATGGGTAGTCATACTGAATAACGAGGTTTACTTTACGTATAGGTGGAGACTTACTATTATGTTCGTGGCTCGATTCCGGTGATCGGGCCTAGACAAAACGGGCATTTCCTCTGCTCGTAAAACACCAACATGCACACGAGACAAAAAAGATCGTGCCCGCATGGTAAGAAACGAACTCTTTTCTTGCGGCCTGAACATATTGAACAAATTTCTTCATCGCTTAGGCCTTCAACGTCTTCTTCTGGACCTGCGAACACAACAAATCCAATATGTTAGCTGTATTCGTTCGTTGTCACATTTGCTAGAAACATTATTAATAGCCGACCTGCCTCGTCATGGGAAAGGTCAATCGAAATCAAATGAACATTAAAAATTCGAAAACATGTTTCTTTGTATTCAGAATAAGGTTAATAACAGTCTTGAATAATGGTATAAATATTCTAATAGCTTCAATATGCCCAATATAAAAAAAATATATCCACACAGATTCAGAAATATTGTTTTATTAGTGCAAAACAATTTATAATCCAACTCATCAAATTAAATAGTTATAACAATCCATTCTCTCTCTATAGCGCTTGCCATCTGGCTACCATTTACCGTTTGAATTTTTCAGAAAAGTTTTAAGACTTGCATTGAACCATGATTTACATAATCGAAATGTAAATAACAAGTCATTGGTTTGCCGTAATTATTTTAATTTGTGTCAATCCACAGTTTTTCGACAAATACAAAGACTTTTTTCTTCGGAAGGGCATTGTTATTAAACTAGGCCGCTTCGCGAACGCTTTTTTCAGTCGCGTTGATGGATGAGCTTTTTTTGGAATATTTCTGTCTAATGATTACGTTTTTATGTGGAATCTCCTTACTTTTTCTATAGTTACTTGATATTACTTGTTCATTATACACCTAAAAGGCTTATATTAAAACCTTTATTCCTATAAATTTTGACCAACCTTTTCAACTTTTTCTTTCATGAGGCACTACATCACCATAATTTTTATGTCAATGTAAAATATGAACGTTGTAGCCCCACCCGTTTGGTTAAAATCGGCCCCAATATCCTGAAAATATCGTATTAAAAACCGGAGAAAAAAATCGTAAAAGTACGATTTCTATAAGAAAAAATATTTTTTCAAATGTCTTTAAAATCAAAACTTATATGATTTTTGTGATTTTAAACGTTCCTATAAAGTTTCATCAATATCAGAGTAGCCGTTTGCCAAATATCACGAAAATATCGCACTAAAAATCTAAAAAATCGTAAAAGTACGATATTTATGAGAATTATTCCTTCGATTGTACCCAAAAACAATACAGGTCTAAGGTCAGAGATTTCGAAGGTCCCTCCAATTTTCATCAAGATCGCATATGCCGTGAAGCTTACCGCCCAATAGAGGTAGCTATCTCAAATAAATACCCTTAAATTGGGTCAAATTGAAGTTAATCACTTCTTAATTAAATGGAAATTAATAAATTATGAGGATGTGGATATTGATTTCAGAGTGTTAATAAAATAAAAAGAATGTTTGAATCTAAATAATGAAAGGTTTACTGTATTAATCAAAAATACAAATTACATAAAAGATTTGCATACAAAGACTACTTTCAATTGGCCAATGATTTAGTAGTAAATAAATATGGTACCTCGTTTTACAATGATGTCTTGATGATGCTGATTAATGTTGCTGATGAATAATAATAAATGTACGAATTCGATCTGCTTTAGCACTGAATAATTAAATGAACATCGGTAAGTTATTCACTGTTCTTCATCTTCACAACTTGGTGTCGCTCGTTCAGTTCCCGTTGTAGTACAACTCCTCCATGAACCCTTGACACCTTGTCGTCGCCCACGATCCACCTCTAATGATGCAGGCACAATACTAAGTGAAGGCCTGACGCTGGAGATCGTCTTTTTATAGGGGTGGTCAGGTGACCAGTGATGACGTATTATTTTCTAGATTGATCTTGTTGTTTGTTGAGTCGACAAGGTTGGTTGTGATTCAACTACCCCAGCCGCTCCAATGTTCCTTGTGCCCTGAGGCTACTCGCTAATGGGTTCTTTTCAGAAGGTGTTGACAATTCGAAGGTATCTCAAGTGTTCCATGTCCATCAGAGGATGTCAGATTATCTCTGTTGACGCATCTTGCAACTATTTCAATGCATTCCGCTTGGACCGCATGTGTAAAGCTGATGCAACTGCATTCAATTATTGATGCTATTATTTTATAACTATATTATTTTATTATTAAAATTCATCATATTGATATTATTTATGTAAACAAGGTTAATGAAAAGGCCGTTACGGCACAATTACCCCAGCAATGAATGTTTTAAGTGTGAAGCAATTAAAATATTCATTCAAATGACAGAAACCCTTTCAATGAGAACTAAACTTAATATAAGAGTTAAAACATAAATTGTCTCAATTGACATTCATCTCAACACATCTTAACATTATCGGAAGTCGTCTCAAACACAAAATTAAAAATTACTACGAGTACATTTAACTCAGTAGTTGTACTTTATCATAAATGGATCATTTTGCTCTTACACATATCTCTCATAGTCATACGTCATTACCCATGTTGGTCCGTCTTTTATCTTATTTTATTTCCAACCTAAATTCCAAATTCAAAACGCATGTGTCATGTATATTTACTTTTAAACTCCAATATTCAATTACAATTATGTAACCTGACGTCCAAACAATCGTTCCTTCTCAAAATTCTCTTTACTTGCAAACTTTATTTCATTACTTCACTTGTGACTTGTATTAATTCATCTCATTTTACTTTACCACATTACTCGTTTAGTTCTTCAATTCTACCTTAGATTCCAATGTACTCCATAATACGTATTTAATTCACCTCGTCAAAGCTATGTGCAGCTATATCAAGCCTACACCCAGCCCAAATCTCACCAACTCAAAAGCCCTGTATGACTATATCCAGTCCATACCAAGCCACAAACACATTTCCATAAATCTCAAACTTCAACTTCTTCACATCGTTTCGTCATTGCTATCATCTTTTATCTCTGTTTACTACAGCCTACACGGAATCTTCGACTTGTTATTTTAATTACTTGATTCACAATTAGTTACATCTTCAATCAATATTTCAATTTCATGATCAATCATTTACTCATGTCCTTTATATTATTTTAAAAACCTACAATGACACATTTTAAACCGACTGGACCAAACATCGTACTATCTAGACGTAATTCTGACCTTCATCCTATTCTAGAACCTCTAGGAGAATCCACCCTTGTCTGTTGACAATCTGTCATTCCCATCTCAAATCCTACCTTTCTTCAACGAAACTGAAAGTTGTTTACTACCGAATTCATCGACCTTTCTAGACCACTGCTGTTCTCAGCTGTCAAACAGTACGTAACAAAGGTGTCCAACGTAATATTCTATCTTTTTCGGCATTCTTTATTATCTTTTGAATTACCATTACTTTATTATTATTAACTATTATTGTCTGATCATTTTTATTCACCTTCTAATTCTATATAAATTTTACAATTATTTCATTGTATTGTTGATTCACATTTAAACAAATTGATATATTTTTCTGCCATTAGCTCTTGTCCTAACCCTTAAAAGACAGATACCAAAAGCATTTGTGTTTCGGCTCCTGTATAAATGAATCGCTGGACAAAACCCCAGCAACACCCTAACTAAGATCGAACCAATCGCTGCTTACTCAAGAAGGACAATTACTTCTTCGTTCCACCAATCTCCAAAAGTCCTGTATAGCTATTCTTTCAGCCTATACCAAACCCAAACCTCATCAACTCAAAAGTCCTGTATAGCTATTCTTTCAGCCTATACCAAACCCAAACTCTCATCAACTTCATCAAAACGCCTCTCTTATGGGCAATCCCTCTAATTCTGCAATGCTATAATTAATTCGATTCTCAACTTAAATGCTGCTCAAACCTTTCCCATTATCGATTCGCCAATTCATACCGAATGAAACACACCTGATTCAATACCTAGCTTTTTCATCACTAAACTCTCACAAAAAGTGTCCCGTCTAACTTTCCTACACTATCATCAATCAAATAAAAAGTGCTGCATACTTAAAAGAGGCCAATACAACTGCACGCTTGCTGAAAAGATTCACTAACAGATGGTTCAAATCTCTGATTCGGTGATCATTCCCTGTCCTTGGTCAAATGTCCCAATCACTACCCCTACTCTTCTGCAATGCTACTTACTATCCTCATTCTAACAGTGTATGAAACTAAAAGCGATTCACTATGTTGAAAAAGTTCACCTTCCCCAACTGAAATTCATAACTGCAATTCTATTCTTCACTCTGTACCAAAACGCAATCAGACAACTAAATAGCAAATTATGATTTCAAATAAACCTGGAATAAATTATTATTGTTCTTTATACGAATTCTTTCATTACTTTATGTTAACATTGTTACTTGTAACAAATTGAAAAACCAGACAACACAAAACATTACGTTCTTGACAGTTTCGAAACCTTCCCTTTATTCTCACTATTTATTTTTTGTCGATAATTCGTAAACTTTTGATCCACTTACGTTCTATTATTTATCATTACTTCCATATTATTCTATCCATCTATTACCACCTCACACAAATCAATTAAAATCTACTTTCAAGAACGTTCTATTTCAAACTTCATTGATCCCGAGATTCTCGACCCTTCTATACCTGTTCCGACGAGACCATTCACAACTCTAATCTTTTCCGAAAACACATTTTTTTTGTCACCAGTAAACTCACTCACGTAGATAATTGACCGACATCCCACTAATGGATGTTTACCGTTTTCACTCTGAGATGGAATGACATGCCGTGTTCCACCCCTAAATATCTTCCAGTCTTTTCTGTAGATGCCATTACCTTTCTTACGTGCATAACACTTTCGATTGGCAATGAACCTGCGTTTATTTGTTTTCCATTGAACATTACCTACATCCTTTTCCCCTGTGGAACCGTATATTAATCTCTTGATTCCAAACATTTTACAGCGACCAATTTTTCTAGTCACTCCCCTCATTTTAAACCTGGCCAACAAATCCTTCTCAATCCTTTCCCTCTTCTTTAGGCCATCCACTATTATGCAACTTTCGATTTCACCTGGTTCTACTCTAATCTTCCACCTCCTACTTTTCAAACCGTACCTCATTCTTTTAAATTCTCTAAATCTCCCTTCAACCGGATGCATACCTGACGACGGACTGTTACTAAATGTTATATCTACCCTTGGCAGATTTCCACTTGCATCAATTTCCCTCTCGAATTCGTCTTGATTTCCCAATCCCATGTCAGTGCCGTTCGATTCTATGATTGCAATACAAGATTGTTTAACTTTTTTCAATTCATCCATTACTTCTGGCTCAGTAGCTAGGTGCATATGCTCTCGAACATTATCTTTTATCTCGTTACTTGCATGATCCAAATCCACTAATCTGTCTGTGTGTTTCTCGGTTTCGTGACGATTTGAGTTTAAACCAATATTTGTTTCACTGAAATGGCTATCTACTGTTTTTTCGCAAGCAATCATTTGTTCTTCATTTTTATCGACCTGACATTCTACCGTTTTATATTTATCCTCGAATTTTAATTTTATAGCATCAATCTTATCCACCAATGCCTTCGTTTGGGCCTTGATTTCATTCTTTATCTCTGTATAGCTTGTTCGAATCTCTGTCTCAATCCTAGCCTCAGTCTTAGCCTGACTGTCTAACAGTTGACGGAAAAGTAACAATACATCTGGTGTCTCAGTTTTTTCCTCAACTTTTGACAAATGTATAACATTTGCAATCTCCTCATCCTGAAATTCCGGATTATCCACAAGAGCTTCATTATAAATCGAGTTCCCCCCTTCCTCTAAATGCTCGAATCCTACTAACGGACTTGTTGTCTCTACTGGAGTTTTCAAATCTATTTCACCTTCGCTCTCCATGCTATCATTGTCAACACCATGGTCGCAATCAGCCTTCTGACAATCTATCTGATCTAATAAATCCTCACTAGCTCCTCCAACTAATTGATCCATTTTACAATTGTGTTTTTACACAGTTTGAGACACTTACAGCTTTCACCAACACTCAAATCAATAAATCCACAAAAAAAACAATTTTATTTTATTTTAATTTAATTTAAATTAAAATGACTTTATGAGACACGAGAAACTTATCAAGGGCGATTGGTAATAATTCAAAAGCCTCCACGTTGTTGCGCCAAATTGAAGCTTACCGCCCAATAGAGGTAGCTATCTCAAATAAATACCCTTAAATTGGGTCAAATTGAAGTTTAATCACTTCTTAATTAAATGGAAATTAATAAATTATGAGGATGTGGATATTGATTTCAGAGTGTTAATAAAATAAAAAGAATGTTTGAATCTAAATAATTGAAAAGGTTTACTGTATTAATCAAAAATACAAATTACATAAAAGATTTGCATACAAAGACTACTTTCAATTGGCCAATGATTTAGTAGTAAATAAATATGGTACCTCGTTTTACAATGATGTCTTGATGATGCTGATTAATGTTGCTGATGAATAATAATAAATGTACGAATTCGATCTGCTTTAGCACTGAATAATTAAATGAACACTCGGTAAGTTATTCCTGTTCTTCATCTTCACAACTTGGTGTCGCTCGTTCAGTTCCCGTTGTAGTACAACTCCTCCATGAACCCTTGACACCTTGTCGTCGCCCACGATCCACCCTCTAATGATGCAGGCACAATACTAAGTGAAGGCCTGACGCTGGAGATCGTCTTTTTATAGGGGTGGTCAGGTGACCAGTGATGACGTATTATTTTCTAGATTGATCTTGTTGTTTGTTGAGTCGACAAGGTTGGTTGTGATTCAACTACCCAGCCGCTCCAATGTTCCTTGTGCCCTTAGGCTACTCGCTAATGGGTTCTTTTCAGAAGGTGTTGACAATTCGAAGGTATCTCAAGTGTTCCATGTCCATCAGAGGATGTCAGATTATCTCTGTTGACGCATCTTGCAACTATTTCAATGCATTCCGCTTGGACCGCATGTGTAAAGCTGATGCAACTGCATTCAATTATTGATGCTATTATTTTATAACTATATTATTTTATTATTAAAATTCATCATATTGATATTATTTATGTAAACAAGGTTACTGAAAAGGCCGTTACGGTACAGCCGTTTGCCCGGTAGAGAGCAAACAAACAGACAAAAAAAACTAACAAAAACAAAACACCCGAGCTTGTTGTTTACACAAAGTGGAACTCGAAAGTTATTAGCGGCCTTCGTTCTTGTGGAGATGTTATGGTCGATTTCGATTTTATACTCATTACTATAATAATAACTTAAGATTAACCTATACGTAAACAACTTATTTACAGGAAGCAAACCAGTTATTTCGAAAAGTTCATTTGAGGAACACCGCTCAGTTATGTGATTAGGAAGGATAGTTTTTAAAATCTTTATCTGCAAGTTGGAAATTTGATTTATGTACACATTTGAGGCATTTCCCCAGGCCAACACAGCATAAGAGATGATTGACTCAACTAAAGAAATATAAACCGTTCGCAGTAAGTTGTAAGGGAGAATGTACTTTAAGTGGTATAATTGTGCTGCACATGGGCGAATCCGATTACATAACTTAATGATATGATTTTCCCACGAAAAGCACTTGTCAATTTCAATACCAAGGTACACATGACTATACACTGACTCAATAATTTGTTTACAAGTGCAGTTAATTCCACAATTACTTAAGGTAACGTTATTGTGCAAACAATCAACTGAATGTGATACGACTTCAACTAATGAGTTATGGTCAACATTTAATGGACTGGATATGTGTACTATCTTGGTTTTTAATAATAATAATAATAATAATAATAATAATAATAATAATAATAATAATAATAATAATAATAATAATAATAATAATAATAATAATATAAAAAATAAATAATAAAATCCCAATTCGACAAAAAGACGAACGAAGAACATACTGTCATCGGCAGAAAAATATTTTCGCCTGGGTGTATGTGAATTGCGTGTATCAAGTCGATTGTCGAAACAAAATAATTTCGTTAACACTTGACACTTGTTCTGAATAACACATGCATACATGCGTTTTTTTACTTCTAATCCTGTCAAATAAGATCGTATATTGACGTTTGGAGGAAAAAATTGCGATGTCGCTGAATTTTTGCAGAGACTTTCCTTATATAATACTAATCAACATACTAAAACTCCCCTACAATCGGACTGGAGCTTCGGCCGCCATATTGGAAAATGGCGGCCAAAAGGTGTTTGTTATCAAATATCTCCAAATTGGTTTGAGATAGACAAAATATCTCAATGGCAAAAATATTCCCCATTCAATTCCCTACAAAACAGGTGTCTTCTATAGTTTTGGCAGGGGCAACGGTTACGTCACAAATTCGTGGTTTATATGTTGCTCATTGGAGTACCAGCTTATTTCCAAATTTTCACGCCCAGCATCAAACAATGCCCGGTAAATCCGTAAGAAATCGATTTAAATACAAAAAAACTTTTGTACGGGGTTCATGAAAGCTTCCATTAGTATTTAAAAAAATCAGTTCTGCGAAATCGAATTTTGCATTTACCTGGAATTTGGTTTTACCATTGTTGGCATTTCCTCAAAAATGCCCTTTTTGACTGTCCATTATTAAGCACTAAATAGCATTGGAGGAAAAATTCTTGCTACGCACATTGAAATGACTCAAATAATGATCCGATTACAACCAAAGTTTAATTCAATAGGGCTGCAAATTCCTAATATCCACAACATCAAAGTGAATTATGTAACAAAAAGAGTGTAAAAACAGCACGAAAACAGTATTCACATTGTGAATATAAGGAATTAGCAGCCATATTTGATTTTAACTTTGGTTGTAATGGTATCGTTATTTAAGTCATTCCAATGTGAGTAGAAAGAATTTTTACTCAAATGTAATTTAGTGCTTAATAATGAACAGTCAAATATGGCATTTTTGAGGAAATGCCAACAGTGGAAAAAACAAAATTCCGGGTAAATGCAAAATCCGATTTCGCAGAACTGATTTTTTTAAATACTAATGTAAATGTACTAAATACTAACTAATCCTCCTATACAAAAATATGCTTTACGTACTCACTTGGCGAACTTTACTGCTGTCTGTTTTGGCACAGTAAAGACAATAACTGTAGATGTAACATTCTAATTGCAATCGCTCTAATGATTTTCCAAATGCCACAAATCCACCTTGTGGGGGAAATGACATTTTTATAACTTTTATTAAACATTCCAGTAGATGTAGGCCTAGTATTTTGATCATAACGTATATATGTATTTAAAACCCACTTTCGTTCGTTAAATAAACGGGCTAAATACAAATGTAAGAATTAATTTTTAATTTATTTATTTATATTTTAACTACTCAAATTTGTTCCTTTAAAAAACATTTTACCTGATGAATGTCTAGCAAGCATACCCTTTTATACATATTGTCAAATTTGAAATAAATGCGATGATAATGTTATTCAATTTTATACTCTTCTAGATGAACCTTGCTGCTGGCGCATATGTGGGGAGTACCACATTGCAAAATTTAATTTTTAATTACTTAATTATATTCTAACTACTCAATACTCTTTTATACAATCTTGTCAAATTTAAATTGAATGTTGCCCCCCCCCCCCCCATTTTACGAGTTGAAAAATAAGTTTACCAACCAATTTTTCAACCGGCGCCGAGCGCCTGTACCTTACGCAATCGGCCACAAAGCTATACACCCTTCGCTTGTGTAAAACAGTACAGTTGAATCAAAAGAAGCCCCCCCCTTCCGACCCGCCACAAATACAGTGCCATTGCAGCGTCCAGTCAAACGCAGTCGCCATGTGTCGTCACGAGTCCCCTCGTAGTAGCACTCAGCTGTCTTGATTGTTGCCCCCCCCCCCCCCCCCCCCGCCGACCAACGTTAACTCGACGTCGACCCTGCCACAATTTCCTTCTCGTCAACGAAGTCAACTCTGTGGATATTGCACGGCCGAGATTAATAAACATGCTCAAGTGCTTCCCCCTCCCACCCCCCTCTTTCAGCGCCACTACTTGGCTTCAAACAACACTTGAGATATAAATAGATTTTGCTTCAACTATTTTCTCTCGTCTCAGTATTACCAGAACACAGTAACCACGCAAAATATTCAATGATAATAATTTATTTAACGATTTTGAATTACAAATTAATTTTCAAGTGCAATTTCGGCGCTCAGGACCTTCGAAAAGTGAGTCGAAGTTAATTTTTTTATTAAGATAAAACTTCATATTATTTAATTAGCCAAACATGTTAGGGACATAAAAGTCGAAAGGGCCCGTTTCAGGGCATTCACAAAAAGCATGCAATAGAAGAAAATAATAAAACATTATTTCAACAACTACACAGTGATTAATGTTCGGAAGGAAAAAACACGTGCGAAAGTCACAAACCACTAAGTGTTTGTTATCGAGATGTAGGTACAGGACCCGTGCTTTCCGGGCAATATTTTTGGTTTTCCCCAAAAAATGCTACCATGAGGTACACTCGTCAAAGTGGGCATTTTGGGGCGAAATCGATGCCAGATAATGCGTGAAAATTCATTTCCGATTTATTTTTCGCCCACTGGGAGTAAAAACGAAGAGCTAAAACTTGTCTAATCGTATTGCCCGACTCTTGAACGATTTTTTAGTACAATATAATTATTTTTTCGCCCGATTGGACCCGTTTTTGAATTTTCTTCCACAGAAACAAAATGAGTACACCTGTTATTCGTTGCGGATTTATAACCCGTCCCCAAGTAACAAAGTACCAATTGCGTTATAGCACGTTGGTTGGGGATGGTCCCGTGATGTGTTGGCTGCCCTTTAGATTTTCGAAAAAAAATATTTACCATGTATTTTGGCCTCCTCAAGGTGGAAGTAGACAGCAAAACAGACTCCCGCCCGGCATTCAACATTGTACCATTACGACGGGTTCGATTCCCGGTACCCAAACCATTGTACCCCTTATACATACATCCCGGCCGAAGGTGTTGAAGCTGAATTTTTTTTTTGGAATCGTTAAAATTCGACTTTTGAACATTTCCAACTGGCAATAAATCGACGAACCATTTGGTGAATTTTTTTCGCGTTATTTTACGAATATTCCGGGACAATTTTTTCCACCCCCTTGTGCGTACGTCTGTTGGCTTTGAAAATCACCAAACACCGAAACTCTATCGTTTAAGCAAAATTTTGAAAAAAATCTTTAGCGGGAATCCGTACGTGTCCCGAAAATAAGAAAACGTGTATTTTTTGTGGTATTTTTCGTCGATGCCGATCTGCGTAATACATCCCCCCAGAGGTGACTTTGCGGAAAAAAAAATCAAAAATTCTATTCTCGTAGGAAATTGGTTGCAATGGCCGAATTGTGCGAAAATTTTCGCGAAAATACGCGATATTTTTTTCGAGTCGTATTGTTCAACGTCGCCACGGCCAAACGAAGAGAGATGGGTCAAAAGGTCAAGAGGTGTTTTTCGTCGTCGACGCGTGAGCGCCCCCGACGGTGCCGGCGCCGAGGCGGTGGAGCGCTTACTTTGGGCGCCGCGTCGTCCGCCGTTTTGCTCCGTTTTTTGGCGGGCCAAAAGGCAAGAATTTGCCGAGTTGCGAATACCACGAAAAGTGTTTTAGAAGTCGGCGGCCGACAGTGCGAGTGTATTTTTTTTGTAAATCCGAAATAAATTCCGGTCGCGTACGTCGCCGAGTCGGCCGGCCCCGGTGCGGGGAAACGCCCGTTTCGGCCCCCCAAAGTCGGGCCGCCCCAAAAAGTGCGTTAGCAGACTATGGTATTGGTAGATAGATAGATAGATAGATAGATAGAGATAGAGATAGAGAGATGGTAGAGATAGAGATAGAGATAGAGAAGATAGAAGATAGAAGAAAGATAGAAGATAGAAGAGTAGAAGATAGAAGATAGATAGAATAGACAAATTAAAAATATTTTGAGTGGAACTTCTGAGGCCCTCCTCCAACACGTCTCTCCCGCAATCCCCTCACCCATGTCCGTTTCATCTCCAAGATTATGCTTAACGCCTGTGACACCTTAACTTGCATTTTAATTACGATAAATTAAAATCGAAATAATGTTATACTTATTAACAAAATTTAAAATTTACGGTCGGTATTTTATGGGCACTAAATACATACATCGATTGTGCAAACCAATAACCAAAGATGTAATTTAATTACGATTTAATCGTATTTATATCAATTTTACATAGGTGTTATCAAACTTTAAATCGCAGGTAAACGAATCAGGTTCTGGGAATCTACTAAATAGTTAACTATTTATTGTGAACCTTGGTAACAACATAGGCCTACATCACTATCATGAAAAGTCTATTATCAACTTTTACAATATAATTATAATGAATTAAATTATCATTAAAATTATTGCATTGATTAGTGCACCATTGAAGTAGGTTACAGTATCTACGACGTAACTGTTTACTACAATATACAAACGTATAGACGTGATGTTTTGTGTCCTAAACGTTTTTGTTTTGCAAACTGGAGTTCAATCAATTATGCAAATTACCAAATAATTGTTAATTATTGTTATTGATCAATCATGGACATGTGGCGTCAGTATATTTATATTATGAATATTTTTAATTTGTGTGAAGAAAAGTTCTTCAAAGTAAGCTTATTACGCACATATTAAGTCTACCCCTGAACTACCTGAAAAATTGGCATTTTAATTATGCTGAATTAATTTTTTAATTTCTGTCTAAAGTACTAACATAACAGCGTCATAGTCGCCTACTATAAAACCAAGGTTAAAAAAATATATATAATCAATGTGGATAGAGATAGGAGTCAATAGCTTACCTGAGATGTAGAGGTGGCTTTTTATCTGTGTTCTACTATGGCAGCCACCTCTACATCTCAGGTAAGCTGTTGACTCCTCCTATCTCTATCCACATTGATTAAACCTAGCCTGTTGGCATCTACCTATTATTATTATATTAACGTACGTAGTGTAGTAGTCTTTTTTTTAATTTCTGTCTTGAGTACTAACATAGCAGCGTCATAGTCGCCTACTATAAAGCCAAGGTTAAAATATATATATGTTAGTACTTTAGATAGAAATTAAAAAAGTGACTATACACCGGGGATCAAACGTTTAACAGCGTCATAGTCGCCTACTATAAAGCCAAGGTTAAACAATATATATATGTTAGTACTTAAGACAGAAATTAAAAAAGTGACTATATACACCGGGGATCAAACGTTCGTATGTAGTTTAAAAGGCAGTCTAATCTGCCCTACACACGTTTTTAACAATGTACAAAACAGACCAAAAATAACACACTTTTAAATTGGTGGCCGCATAGCTCAGTTGGTAAGAGCATAGGCCCGGACAGCTAAGGTCCCGGGTTCAATCCCCGTTGAAGTCACTTTTTTAATTTCTGTCTAAAATAGTAACATATATATAAAATAGTTATTATATTATTATTATTTCTAGGAAAACGCTAAAGTCCCGTCGCGTTGATGGATGATCTTTTTTTGTAAGTTTTTAGATTGCGTGGGATCTTACTTATCAAGTGCTTTTTGAACGCATTGTTGTTGATTGTTGTCAAGTTTATATTGTTACTTGTAATGTCATTATAATCCTTAAAAAAATCATATAAAAACCTTTATTCTATGGATTCTGGCTAACTTTTTCAACTTTTTCTTTCAAAAAGCAATACATCACCATGTGAAATATGAACGTTGTACGCTACCCGTTGGTCAGAATCGGCCCAAATGTCACGAAAATATCGCACTAAAAATCGAAAAAAATCGTAAAAGTACGATATTCATGACAATTATTTCTTCGATTGTACCCAAAAACGTAGCAAGTCTAAGTTCATAGATTTCGAAGTTCCCTCAAATTTTCATCCAGATGGCATATGCCGTTTGCCCGGTAGAGAGCGAACAAACAGACAGAAAAACGAAAAAAACAAACAAAAACAAACAAAAAACAAAAAAACACCCGAGCTAAATTTTTTGGGGGGTCGGTGAAATTGAAG
The DNA here is from genome assembly GCA_024449915.1 of Sweltsa coloradensis. Lineage (NCBI taxonomy): Eukaryota > Metazoa > Arthropoda > Insecta > Plecoptera > Chloroperlidae > Sweltsa > Sweltsa coloradensis. The sequence goes on along the minus strand of JAMZAV010001129.1, from coordinate 391,935 downwards.
TCTTCGCTTCGCTCATCCAATTATTACTAGGAAAACGCTAAAGTCCCGTCGCGTTGATGGATGAGCGTTTTTGTAAGTTTTTAGTTTGCGTGGGATATCTTTACATTTGAAAGTGCTTTGTTTTGTTGCCTACGCATTGTAGGTGATTGATGTCAAGTTTCTTTTGTTTCTTGTCAATAAGTATTATTAACCGTAAAAAACTTATATGAAAAGCTTTACTTCTATGGATTCTGGCTAACTTTTTCAACTTTTTCTTTCAAAAGGTACTACATCACCATAACCTTAATGTCCATGTATAATATGAACGCTGTAGCCCCACCCGTTTGGTCAGAATTGGCCTAAACGGCACGAAAATATCGCACAAAAAATCAAAAAACTTATATTAAAAGCTTTATTTCTATAGATTCTGGCTAACTTTTTCAACTTTTTCTTTCAAAATGTACTACATCACCATAACCTTAATGTTCATGTGTAATATGAACGTTGTAGCCTAACCCGTTTGGTCAGAATTGGCCCAAATGGCACGAAAATATCGCACAAAAAATCGAAAAAAATCGTAAAAGTACGATATTCATGAGAAATATTTCTTCGATTGTACCCAAAAACGTGGCAAGTCTAAGTTCAGAGATTTCGAAGGTCCTGTCAAATTTTCATCAAGATCGCACATGCCGTTTGCCCGGTAGAGAGCGAACAAACAGACGGAAAAACAAACAAACAAAAAAAAAAAAAAAAAAAACACCCGAGCTAAATTTTTTGGGGGTCAGTGAAATTGAAGTCTTCGCTTCACTCGCTACGCTCATCCAATTATTATTATTATTATTATTATTATTTATATTATTATTATTATTATTATTATTATTATTATTTTTATTATTATTATTACTAATATTATTATTATAATTAAAATTATTCTTACGTAAGATGTAAAAAAAATTAGAAAAGGATGTGTTCCCTTACCATGTAGTGGAGGTACCGGTAACGGATTCTGTTCAATCAACTCATCAAGAGATAGTTGAATTGCGGCTAAAACAAAAAAATAGTAATCTTATTAACTTATTTTAGTTTTAAAGTTAGGAGAGTTCATTATGCAGTATTTAAAACACTTTAGTGGAAATTACTCTTTATGTTATTGTAATAAAACAACGTTTTGGAAACTACTGAAAACAATTTCCGTTCTCAGGTTTCTTATGAATAACAAAACATCATATTTTCACAAGTATATCAAAACAAACAAAAGACAATAGCCACGATAGATAAAATTTAACATTCTCACACATGGAAGTTGACAAAATCAAGGTGATATAAACAAAAAGGCTATTTCTTAGTATTTACTAAAGGAATCCACATAGGAGGAAAATAGGTACTCGGCTGGGGCTGGCTTATGCAAGTGTCTTTTAATGCCTTTATTAAATTCGTCTTTAAGAAGACAAATTATGCAGGTAGATTATCTTTTAACTTCATTCATACACAACACAATTTTACTCAGTGTAAAAGCAAACGATTGTTTATATTCACAACAATATGGTTGAAAATTATACATATATATATATTGTGTGTGTGTGTGTGTGTGTGTGTGTGTGTGTGTGTGTGTGTGTGTGTGTGTGTGTGTGTCCATCAAAAATCAGTCGAATCGCTGAACAGATTGCGCTGAAATTTTAAGCAGACATCTAACAAAATCAGCTAGATCCATTGCGATTTAAACCTACTAGAAATACTAAATTGAAAAATAGGCTGCCAGTGTGTAGGAATTATTAACCGACAATGGTTTTGGTTTTGAAAAGATATTTTTTGTTTATAATTTGTCTGGCGGTGAAATTCAGTGCGCAAGGTGTATCGAATCTTGCACGCTCAAGGTTCCCCCAAATTCCAAATTCTCCGAGATTGAGTAAACCTTGCAATATTTACACGTATTTCGTAATGGCTATATTTTCCATGGTATTGTCACAGATGATGGACTACACTTCGTTATATGCATTTCAAAACATGTTTAAATAATTTTAAAAAAAATACAATCTCGAAATTTACAAAATCTTTCCCAACCAGGGGATTGAACCCAGGTCTCCCACATTTCGGGTAAGGGCGCCGAAGTCATTAAGACTAGGAAAACGCCAAAGTCGTTGTTAGACGAGTGAGAGAGTCATGTGTGGAGTACCCGGGAACATTTGCATTTAAAATTTGCTATATTGGTATAAATAAAAGTGTTTTGAGTTTAGTTGGTACAGGGGCGCGTCAACTGTAAGGCCATAATGCGCCACTCTAGCCTATGATAGGTTTAGGTAGGGGAAAGAAAGGGAATGTTACCGGGTACTCAACACATGGCTGACTCACTCTTTGGCGTTTTCCTAGTGTCATCTCAAGAATATTACACTGTAGATGTTCATACCTTCGATTTGTGCGTTTTCTATGACGACGGCTTGATCGTCGTCGAAGTAATCGATGTCGTCAAAATCGTCGTTGTTGAGGTAGTCGTCGGGAAGGTTGACGGGGTAGTCGTAGTCGTTATTGTTGTCTTCTGGGTGGTTGTTGGGATGGTCGTCGTCACTGTCTTCTTTCTGCATTTTTAGTTATGAAATAAAAATAAAAATACAGTAGCGAAAATATACAGAAATATTTACTAAATCTATACGCGGACAGTACGGTATAATGCCACCAAAGATGTGGACACCACTAAAGCAACTAACAAATCTTTGCAACTAACACCCAAACCCACTCCAAACCTGACCATCAAGTTAACCCCTCCCCACCCCCCTCCACCCTTCCAACAAGCTCAGCCTTCATGGCAATATCGTCATCCCTTCGTACGGCCGCTAACCGTGAAAAACTTTCTAATTCGAGGGAAGACTAGTAAACTGCTTTCCAGATATGAAAACATGCTCTTCACCTTCAATTTGACGATATGTTTTCACTTTGCTTGATTTGATACGCACCACTGTTTATCTTTTTCTAGATGACCCTTGACTTTGAGTCAGTGCAAAAATAATTATCCGTCGACCGCCAACATTAAACAGTTGACAGGTGCGGTCTTCTAAATGTGGAAACAAAGAACAATTTTTATCCCTTTTTGGTGCAGTCATGTTTATCAAAATGTGCTACTAAATGAATAAACTAGGATAACGTCTGCAAAGTCGTTGTTAGACGAGTGAGTAAGCCATTGATGAGTACCCGATAACATTCCATTTCCTCCCCCTACCTAAGGCTGCTAGGCTGGATCTTCTAGACAGCAGGGTCTTTCCTCTCTAACCTATAATAGGCTAGAGCCGAGAGCAGCATATATCCTGGATCCGCCTTGCTTATCACACACATATTATCAAGTCTATCGTCAAAATATGATGGGAAATTACGATAATTTGCCTGTAAACTACCCATAATTAAAACTCAATTGTTTTTCCTTGGACCTGGATATACAAAAGTCGTTTTTATAGTTTCGTAGCATTAGTTGTTTATATCTCCATTATATACATTTAAAAGTAAACTAAGATTAACTTACATGCAACTCACATACAATTGAATTTTAATGTTTCATCAAGCCAACTCAGACACCTTATATATTGCAAGCAGAGTTGGGCCGTTTTCGAGGTATCGCACAGGCAACACGGGATGTGACAGGAAGTTGGGTACCTGACAACACTCATATTAATTTTGGTTGAGGTGTGACCAACTGACCATCCTTTCTGAGCGAAAACATCGGTTGAAACACGCTTAAAATCACTTTCAGGATGTTAGTTACTCCCTACTTACTATACTGCCTAATTCGTCAATTTAACAAAACAGTGATTGTGCACGAACGGATGAATCTACAACATTCAGACTTTGCATGGCTATTGAACTACAAGTTCTTCGAGAACCTTTAGGAAAAAAGTTCAATAAGTTAACGGGGAGTCATGCAAGTTGGCAATTTCATATTAATAATTGAGCATAAGGTGTTGTTAGATGTACCTAATAAAAGTGAAGATAAAAGAGATAAGACTACGTGTTATTAGTATTTTGAAAATTAATAGTCATGTAACCCGCTTTTTTATGATTCCAATGCTATATTTCAAGAGGGGAGTGGAGCGTGTGCGGGAGTGCGTGTCGTTTGAGAATCAGTCTCTCTCTCTCTCTCTCTCTCTCTCTCTCTCTCTCTCTCTCTCTCTCTCTCTCTCTCTCTCTCTCTCTCGTGTTTTGTTTAATAGTTTTAAATTTTAGACGATGTGTGGAAGGTGAGCCAGGCATCTGTCGAAAGGTGTTGGGGGTAGCAGCAAGGGTCAAACCTCCTAGGAAGAGGTGGTCAATACTGACTGTTTGAAAAGTACAATAATTTAAAATTACTTAGAATAGCAAATATAAAATATTGTAACTTTTCGGTAATTAATATAAAATAAAAAATAATTTAATAAATAAATTTGTATTTAGAGTCTACCCACTCAGTCATATAACTGATTTTCAGTGGGGGACAGTAAACCAAATCGACCAAGCCAACCATGTATAGGCCCTGACGCAATCGGCGAGTAAGCGATAACCAACCGAAGATCGATATTTTTTAATAGGAAATCTAGCAATCAGTGGTATGGACAGTGCGAACACCCGCGGATAAACGCCAAAATAAACAAGGCCGATTCAGAACTTCTTTAAATTTACTATTATGTGCCTCGTTGCTAGGACGGCTAAAGAGTCACCATTTACACATTCCTAAGACAAGAATTGATGGACTTAGTCCAATTCAAAAGTTAAAAAACTTTTGACTTTAGCGGGAATCGAACCCTTGACCTTCTGCATTGAAAGCAGACACGCTAAAAATGTGTGCAAAATATGTGGTTTTTCGGTCAATGATATCTGTCGAAAAGTGTTGGGGGTGGTAAATGCCTACGCGACGGAGAGCGTGCAGAAAGGGTCGAACCTCCTTTCAATGCGCCAAGCTTTTATCAGTGCTATTTTTTATATATTGAATGCTTTGATTGATATGAATTGACTGTAATTTATGTTTGATTCGTCATGTTTTGTACAGGTATATACAAAACGTTGAAATCCATCGCTTGGCGTTATAGTCACGGGACGAAATAATATCATAACTTTGTAGGACACAACTGCTGGATGAAACGTCGATGCTTGGCTGGCTGGCTTTTTACAAGTTTTTGTAGGTGTCGGATTACTCATACACTAACGCATGTCGCGACGCGACGCTTGTAACTACCCGTGGGAATTACAATTACGCCCTGGAAATATACAGTTTGCGAGAAAGAAAAAATATACACGGCAAGCCGCAAACCATAAAATATAAGAATACCGTTTAGGAAATAAAAATAAAGAGGAAGTATAGATGCGGCTATTGAAAAGTTTTTGGGTAAGAAGAGTTCCAATAGTAAATTTATTTGCAAATGTTTTTTTTGTGGAAGAGACTGAGCAATCATCATTCAGTTTTTTGTAAAGTGGATATAAGGAGAAAATAGCTCAATTAATGATCAGAAGCAACCTGTATTGATTCCTCTAAAAAGGGTAAAAGCACTTCCGACTAATAGAGGTGGTCTCGTGACGTGACTCACAACTTTCCTCGTATTATTATTAATTAGCATTAGTAGTTTTAGGGCGCATTAACAGCTAAGATTATTCGCACCTACCAGATAAAACAATTTCTATAAGTGTGAGTTACCACCATGTATACTTCTTTCCAAGGGATGACGCGGGGGGACAAGGGGTGGACAGGCCTGTGCTGGTCAGAACCAGCCACAAGCGTATGGGGAGGGCAGAGGTTCCCCCACGTTGTGGTCGTCTTCATCTGAGTCATCATCCGTCCATGTTGTCATTGTTGTCGCCGCCGCGGAGGTAGTCAAAGGTAAAGGTAAAGTTCCCCGACGACAACCCAAAGCTCACCATTAGTTTCAGGGAGTGAAACTCCCCAACTCACGGGCCAAACCACGAGAAGGTTGCGAGTTGGACTTTGATGCGTGAACGTGAATGCTTTGAATTAGTACCTTGACTTTGCGTGATAAATATAACAGTCACGCGTGTGTGTACACGGTGTATCGTGACACGCGTGACCGTGCGTGACACTAAATGCTCCAGCCAGCGCGGAACGAGCACCTTCTCATCCGCGAGGCCAGGCCATACCTCCTGTAGCTTGCCTTGAGTCGCACCCTGCCATAGAATTTAGCCATGAATAGGGCTTGTGTGGACGAGACAGTAATAAAACCAACAATCCCTTGCATTTATTGTGTGCCAATCACTTGTATTCATCTCCAGTTAATTATTTGTTCACCGCTCTCTCAAGAGGAGCAAGTGACGACAGGATGTCTGCCGGCGATCGGATTAGAAGGGTGCATGCTAAATGCTCTTTAAAACAATTGAGTAATCGTAAGTGCGCGTACGCGTGATTGCTTGATACCGCGAGTAGTTGTGCGATGAGCGAGTTTAGCTACTTGACAAATATTTCGTACCCGTGATCGTGCGTGAGTTAAATAAAAATTAAGTTATTACAATACAATACAATACAATAAAGTTTTATTTCCAAAGCTTAAATACAGAGTAAATCGCCTTGACCCTTGTCATGCATGGGTATTTGGAAATTTTTAAATACAACATAATAATATACAATACAATATTCAAAATTAAACAATAATAACTATATTTACATACACACTCCAGAGTTGTATCGACTCCCTGCCCGATGATATGAGCAGGTCAGAAAAAGAAACCGTTTTATACTGGATAACAATAAGAAAGAAGAATGGTTGAAGAAACCTCTTTCCACACAAGAAAAAAATAAAAATAGATAAGAGTAACAAAATATTTTTATAAACAAAAACAAAATTAGCGACTGTGTGCAAGGTAGAGGTCCTGCATTTTTTTAAAATATGTACCAAATCAAAATCAAATTTAATCAGAATTGTCTTCAAACAATTCTTGTATTGAGTAATATGCCTTTTCTGCTAACATTTGTTTCAGTTCAATGCGGACAGTATCCGTCTTCTGCAGTCAAATCTGATGGATGGATTATAATTAATGTAGGCCTATTGAATTATTCTGAGTAAGTTTTGTCTTGTATACTGTTGCGTATGATTTTTGTCCTTTGACGTGTAATGTGTCTATGAATTTGATTATTTTATAGCCTGCATTTTTGAGCTTCATTGTTTGTTTTTTTAACAAGAATTGTAGCTTCAAGAATATAAAATATACCGTACACAGTACAAGATCAAAATTTTGTGTTTTATGAAGAATTCTCTGCAATGAGGCTTTTGCCCATTTTTCTGGTACCTGAGGCCGCACATAGATCTCAGGGCGTGACTGTGCGTGATTTTGCGTGAATAGAAAATGAGGTCACGTGACGTTACGTGACGCGAGTGAAAAATTTATCACGCTACCACCTCTACTTCCGACCTCTGTGTGCGGTTTTCAAATTTGATACATTGAAAATTAAATGAAAACTTTCACGTGTTAGCTACGTTTATAAGTTTAAGAAATCGTTTGATACGTTGAACAATGAGAAACTTTTAGGGTACTTTGAAAATGTTGGAATACGTTGCAAAATGTTGAACTGTTTTGTAAGAGGATTGTGGTTAGGATATTCCATAGCACTCGTATAGTATACCGATATTTTGAAAGTCAATGGTAAATGCACTGCCTCCTAGATGTTCGTCGTGGCTCCTCGTAGCCACGACGAACATCTAGGAGGCAGTGGGTAAATGCATGAAAGTTAGTTGTAAGAAAGAGGAACTTGAATAAAAAATTAAATAAGAAAAACTTTTTTTTGGATGGGACAAAAGCTATATTTTGGCTATTATATGCAAATTTTGGGTCAATAAGAAAATGTTAGTTCTAGGTGCAATACTTTAAGCTATGATATTTTTTTATTGTTTTAACACACCTTTGTCTCCGTACTGAGTATAAGGGAAAATATTTTTCTGAAATAATGTTCTACATTCGATTATTTTTTGTCACATGATACAAATTAGAATTTTGAATCGGTGGAAGATTTAAGTATTGCACCTAGAACTAACATTTTCTTATTGACCCAAAATTTGCATATAAAGGCCAAAATGGAGCTTTTAGCCCGTAAAACATTTTTTTATTCAAGTTCATCAACTTCAGCCACTTTCCTTTGACTTTCAAAATATCGGTAAGAATGCTCTGGAATAGGGGATTCTTATTAGACGAGTGAGCGCAGCGAAACGAAGTCTATAACGCTACTAGATCGGGCCTTGGTCGTGACAATGTAAATGTCTGTTAAATGTCTGTTGTCCGGCCCCATACAGCCGAACGGCCGAATAGATTGAGCTGAAATTTTGGATGAGTGAAGCGAAGACTTTAATTTCACTGACCCCCCCCCCCCCCCCAAAAAAAAAAAAAATTAGCTCGGGTGTTTTTTTTGTCTGTTTGTTCGCGCTCTACCGGGCAAACGGTATATGCGATCTTGATGAAAATTTAAGGGGACCTTCAAAATCTCTGAACTATGACCAGTATTGTTTTTGGGTACAATCGAAGAAATATTTCTCATGAATATCGTACTTTTTACGATTTTTTTCGATTTCTAGTGCGATATTTTCGTGACATTTGGGCCGATTCTGACCAAACGGGTGGGGCTACAACGTTCATATTTCACACGGACATTAAGGTTATGGTAATGTACTACTTTTTGAAAGAAAATGTTGAAAAAGTTATCCAGAATCCATAGAAATAGAGGTTTTAACATAAGTTTTTTGAGGAATATAATAACAATAATAACAAGTACCTACAATGCGTTCATAAAGCAATCTTCGGGCCTACAGATATTTGACATTCTTACTACCGTAGCAATTAGTACTAGTTTATTAAAATTATACTTATTTTACAAAAACGATTTTGCAATGGAACTTGAAAGAGTAAAGAGATCCGACGCAAACTAAAAACTTAAATAGAAGCTCATCCATCAACGCGACGGGACTTAAGCGTTTTCCTAGAGAACTGATAACAAAATGAGCAAAATCCATTTCGATTTAAACGTACAAGAAATAATAGGCTAAACTGAAAAATAGGCTTAACAATTGTTCAGGAATTCTTTCAACGACAATGGTTTTGCTTTTGAAAAAATCACTGCCTCCTAAGATGCTAGTCGGTTGCAATGGAGGTAGTGGGAAAAATATTTGTAATGCAGTATGCAGTGACCAAGGTGCAAGCATTAGCTCGTAAGAATGGAAGATTTTGGCACTTCTTCGTTTGGTAGCCCCCAACTTTTTAACACTGTGATATTAGGGAAATGCCTAGGTTGGGGGGAGGGGGGGGGGGGGGGGCGGAGCGCGTTTGATTTACAATACACTAGGAAAACGCTAAAGTCCCGTCGCGTTGATGGAAGAGCTTTTTTTGTAAGTTTTTAGTTTGCGTGGGATCTATTTACTTATCAAGTGCCTTATGAACGCATTGTTGGTGATTGTTGTCAAGTTTCTGTTGTTACTTGTAAAAAATTGTCATTACAAACCTAAAAAAACTTAAGATCATGATGTTTTTTGGACTATACACTACTCAAAATAAAACAAAGATCAGCTCGTATTAAGTATCCACCTCTCCGCTATGGAAAGACGTAGTAAAATTAAAATAATTGTTCTCGATGTGTCTGTACTATTTGTTGTATATTTTTTTAAATTTTAAATTTTAAACTAAATTTAACTAAACCAATTTTAAGGAAAAGAGAGATGTAGTATTCATGAGACCTTGCAGATTCACAGGGCAGTGAGTTGCAACAGAGGAGAAAAGACAATGTAATAAAGCAGACCAAAATGTTACAGAAACACGTTATTGTTGTGTGACGTAGCAAAATGCATCATTTGACTTGTTGATATAAATCTTAAAGATTTTGTAATCAGAATTTCGAAAATCACTGGCTCCAGAGAACAGCAATTTTGAGTATTTAACTATGAATTGATTAATTAAATTAATTACTTATTTTGTGTCCGAAAATATTAAAGTGAAGATAAATTTGTCATTTTTAGTATCAAATGAAAGCATTTGTCACCAACAAGCGCAAACAACCAATAAGCACCAGAGCTATTTTCCTCTGGGTGAAGCGAAATTAAAGTCTTCGTTTGGCACATCCAACTATCCCCCGCTTGATGATAGTGCTAGATACCACTATTTATAATAGCGAATGTTGACGCTTAATACTCAAAACTCAGTCTGGAGCCAGTGATTTTCGAAATTCTTATTACTTAATCTTTAAGATTGATATAAACAAATGAAATGATGCATTTTGCTACGTCACACAACATGTTTCTGTAACTTTTCAATTTAAGAAAATTTGTTAGTTTGTGTAAAATATATTGTAATTACTATTATTGAAAATTGAAAAATGATACAATAATTATAGTAACCAGTTCTTTTGTGAACACTGTGTTATCATTGGTTAGAAGAAATTTTACTTTAAAATTGATCTTTTGGTTCAAAAACTAAATTCACAAAATCAACATATTTAACTACAACATGTATATATTTCAATATATTTTTTCAGTGTATTTTTTTTCATAATGTTGGTAAAAAAATGCTTTCAATTGATACCAAACACCATAAATTTGTCTTCACTTTAAAAATTAAGGACTAAATTTACTAATTAATGTTAATTAATCAATTAATAGTTAAATACTAAACACTCGGCTTGGAGCCAGTTATTTTCGAATTTCTCATTACAAAAGCTTTAAGATTGCTAAATTTTTAAGTTAGTATCACATTTTGTACCATAGTTAGACATCTTAACGCCATATTGTTATTTGTGTTAAATATATTGTAATTACTATTATTGAAAATTGAAAAATGATGTATTAATTATAGTAACCAGCTCTTTTGTGAACACTGTGATATCATTGGTTAGGAGAAATTTTACTTCGACGTTGATCTTTTGGTTCAAAAACTAAAAAATCAGGAAAATCAACATATTTAACGAAAACTTATTAAACGAGGGAGCGGAGCGACCGAGTGTCTCCATTCAACTCGAACGGTTCTCATTCTGTGATTCTGTCTGTCTATCTATCTGTCTGTCTGTCTGTCTGTACGTCGAAAATCAGCCGAACCGCTGAACAGATTGGGCTGAAATTTTAAACAGACATCCGGTACGAAATTATTGAGAACTGCTAACAAAATCAACTAGATCCATTGCGATTTAATCCTACAATAAATAAAAATGTGATTTTTAAAATATCGATAGCATTTGTTTAGTAGCACTATCGGGACCACTTACGTGGCTTGCATGGCATAGTGGTAAGCATTTAGCCTACCACACGGAGGATTGAGGTTCGATACCCGTTAGCTCGAACTTTTTTTATATTTTTACACCCACATATTATTTTTGAGGGGTGTTAAATGGGAAATAAAACTTAGGTGATTTTGTTTTATCTTGGAAATTTGTTAATGTTTCACGCTAATACGTTTTGAACACGATTCGCATTTCAAATGTTCAATTTAAATATCTAGGGAAACGCCAAAGTCGTTGTTGAACGAGTGAGTGAGCCATGTGTTGAGTATAGGGTATATAGTATAGGGGAGGAAAGGGGATGTTCCCGGGTACTCAACACTTGGCTCACTCACTCGTTTGACAACGACTTTGGCGTTTCCCTAGTATTATTAAACGAGGGAGCGGAGCGACCGAGTGTCTCCATTCAACTCGAACGGCTCTCATTCTGTGATTCTGTCTGTCTATCTGTCTGTACGTCGAAAATCAGCCGAACTGCTGAACAGATTGGGCTGAAATTTTAAACAGACATCCGGTACGAGTTTACTGAGAACTGATAACAAAATCAGCATAGATCCATTGCGATTTAAACCTACAATAAATAAAAGTGTGATTTTTTAAATATCGATAGCATTTGTTTAGTAGCAGCTAGCGGGACGAGATCTACGTGTCTGGCATGGAACAGTGGTAAGCATTTAGCCTACCGCATGGAGGGTTGGGGTTCGATACCCGTTCGCTCGAATTTTTTTTATATTTTTACACACACATATAATTTTTGAGGGGTGTTAAATGGGAAATAAAAATTAGGTGATTTTGTTTTATCTTGGAAATTTGTTAATGTTCAACGCTGATACGTTTTGAACATGATTCGCAACTAGGGAAACGCCAAAGTTGTTGAAACGAGTGAGTGAGCCATGTGTTGAGTACCCGGTATAATTCCTCATACTGGGCTAGATCCAGCCTTAGGTATAGGGGAGGAAAGGGGATGTTTCCGGGTACTCAACACTTGGCTCACTCACTCGTTTAACAACGACTTGAGCGTTTCCCTAGTAGTTAAATAGTTAGACCCCATCGTGGAGCCAGTTATTTTCAAATTTCTCATTTCAAAATCTACATAATTGCAAATTTTTATGCTGGTATCACATTTTGCACTATAGTTAGTAATCTTTACTCCACTATACTATTGCGTTCGAACTCATGGTTATATTATTTTGTCGGGCAGCTATATATAACTGTATAATATGCAAATCAACTGTTTATCATTATTTATAGTTAAATAATGCAAATACGACAGAAGTGTTGGATTGGAAGCCATGCCCGTCTACGTTCCATTCCCAGATGTTTTTTAAAGTGACGAAGTGTTTCCAAATCCTAACCGTGGGTCAAATAGTACCCAATAAAGCAATAAAATTTTCGGACAGTTGAAAGAATACTGACTTTCCCTAGTTCTTTTTAAAATCCAAACAAAGTAAAATACATTCCACACAAACAACAGTCTCGCACCCCTTACACCAATAAATCATATAACATAAGGGGTGGAAAATAAAACGAATAGAAAAGCAATACAGAATGGTTCCAAGACCATGAAATCACATTTTGTGTATGGAGTTAGTTTCCGTCAAGGGCAGGAAGACGTTAACCTCGCAGGTCATGCAAGTGGTCGATTATTTGGAATTCTTTCTTTGTGAAGGGCTTGTGGAAGGAAAAGGTGGTGTGGTATGCTTTTTTCCATTCATGTCACACTGTGTGTGTAGTGTGTACACATGATTGTACCCTCGCCATCCTAAATAGTAGGGCTGTTTGGGGAAGGATGTGGGAGAGCGAGTTCTTCACCTCCCATCTCTCCAAAATTTGATTTTCGATGTCGAACGGGTCTTCGTGATTAATTTGTCTGATTGCGCCAGTCGGGAAGGTCCTCCTGCGGCCTGCCTATCTTAAGGAGCGGATGAACTAATAATTAAATAAAATAAAATAAATAAAAATTTAATAAAAATTACAAATAAAAAATAAATAAATAAATAAATAAATAAATAAATAAATAAATAAAATAGATAAATAAATAAATAAATAAATAAATAAATAAATAAATAAATAAATAAATAAATAAATAAATAAATAAATAAATAAATAAATAATTGGATGAGCGTAGCGAGCGCAGCGAGTGAAGCGAGGACTTCGATATCACTGACCACCAAAAAATTTAGCTCCAATTGTTTTTTGTTTGTTTGTTTGTTTGTTTGTTTGTTTGTTTTTTTTTGTTTTTTGTCTGTTTGTTCGCTCTCTACAGGTCAAACGGCATAATATGCTATCATAATGAAAATTTGAGGGGACCTCAGTTTTCTCTGAACTTATAGAGGTGTATTGTTTTTGGGTACAATCGAAGAAATATTTCTCATGAATATCGTACTTTTACGATTTTTTTCGATTTTTAGAGCGATATTTTCGTCACATTTGGGCAGATTCTACCAAACGGGTAAGGCTACAACGTTCATATTTCACAAGGACATTAAGGTTATGGTGATGTAGTACCTTCTGAAAGAAAAAGTTAAAAAAATTAGCTAGAATCTATAGAAATAAAGGTTTTAATATGAGTTTTTTTTATTTTTAGTGCGATATTTTCGTCACATTTGGGTCGATTCTGACCAAACGGGTGGGGCTACGTCGTTAATATTATACATGAACATTAAGGTTATAGTGATGAAGTACCTTTTGAAAGAAAAAATTGAAAATGTTAGCCAGAATCCATAGAAATAAAGCTTTTAGTATGAGTTTTTTACGGTAAATAATAACAAATTGACAAGTAACAATAGAAACTTGACAACAATCACCTACAATGCGTAGGCAGCATAACAAAGCATTTGCAGAAGTAAAGATATCCCACGCAAACTAAAGACTTTAAAATAAGCTCATCCATCAACGCGGCGGGACTTAAGCATTTTCCTAGTTAAAAAATTGGATGATCGATGCGAAGACTTCAATTTCACTGAGCCCCCCAAAAAATTACTCGGGTGTTTTTTTTTAAATTTTATTTTTGTCTGTTTGTTCGCGCTTTACCGGGCAAACGGCATAATGCGATCTTGATGAAGATTTATGGGAAGTTCAAAATCACTGAAATTATTGGATGAGCGAAGCGAAAAATTTTTCTTCTGACTTATAACACCTACGTGTTTTATCCGATTGTTATGATTTTTCCCAGAACCTTAATTTTATGAATTAATATATTCGTGTGAGATTTGAGTGCAATCGAAAATTTATAACTCGTGAAAATCGCAATTTTATGCTTTTGTTTCCTTAAAAAAAATTCTTCGACTAATAATACCTCCATGTTTTATCCGCTTGTAATGATTTTACTCACAGAACAACAGAAAATCTGCATTACACATGGCAGCTCAATGCACCAATTACGCTCATCCAACAACGCGTCTGAAAAAGCGTTTGCGAAGCTTCCTAGTTTTAGAGACATTTGAAGAACTTTTTCTCATAGAAATCGTACTTTTATGATTATTTCCCGGTTAAAAAATAAACAACGGAGTAAATATTTGGATGAGCGTTGCGAAGACTTCAATTTCACTGACCCCCCAAAAAATTAGCTCGGGTGTTTTTCATTTTTGTTTTGTTTGTTTGTTTTTTTGTCAGTTTGTTCGCTCTCTACCAGACAAACGGCATCCGATCTTGATGAAAATTGGAGGGGACCTTCGAAATCTCTGAACTTAGACTTGTATTATTTTTGGTTACAATCGAAGAAATATTTCTGGCGAATATCGTATACTTTTACGTTTTTTCCGATTTTTTGTGTGATATTTTCGTGACATTTGGGCCGATTCTGACCAAACGGGTGGGGCTACAACGTTCATATTTTACATATACATTATGGTAATGGTTATGTATGGCTTTATGAAAGAAAAATGTTGAAAAGGTTAGCCAGAATCCATAGAATAAAGGTTTAAATATGAGTTTTTTTAGGTTTATAATAACAATTAACAAGTAACAATAGAAACTTGACAACAATCAACCTACAATGCATTCAAAAAGCACTTGCAAAGGAAAAGTGGTCCTACGCAAACTAAAAACTAACAAAAAATCTCATCCATCAACGCGGCGGGACTTAAGCGTTTTCCTAGTTTTAAAGAACATTTATGTAATCTAAACGAAAAATTAGGTCATTTTTTAACAATGTCTCAACCGGTCATCGACCTCGTTGACGTATTAAAAGCTACACAAACAAACGGCACAAGGTCTGTTTTTTTTTCTGCGAGTGAGTAAGTGAGTGAGTGACTTCGCTCCAGAAAGGCCGAACAGCTGAACAGAATGAGCTGAAATTTTAAACAGACATCCGGTACCCATCTTTAAAATTAGTTAACATTTAGCTTTTGAGCAATATCTGTTGCGATTTAAACCTACAAGAAATAATAAATTGAAAAATAGGCTGAACATGCATTGTGTATTATTCAATTTAACGACAATGGTTTTGTTCTTCAAGAAGTCATTTTTATCGAATCATGGTGTTTGTCAGGCCGTGAAGGCATGCAGTGACCAGGGTGTATGCTCAAGGATCCCCAACATTCCGCTCGGAGATTGAGTAAACCTTGCAATCTTTACACATATTTCGTACTTGCTATGTTTTCCATAGAAATGTATAATATTTCAAAACATGATCAATCATTTTTGGATGAGCGTAGCGAGCGAAGCGAAGACTTCAATTTCACTGACCCCTCAAAAAATTCAGCTCCAATTTTTTTTTATTGTTTTTTGTTTGTTTTTTTGTTTGTTTTTCTGTCTGTTTGTTCGCGCTCTGCCGGGAAAACGGCATATCGATGGTGAAGAACCAATACCTTCTATCTGCCAAAAAGCAAATTGTTCAGGAGAGCATTAAAACTGATTAAAAAAAAGTAACTAGTTGGCGGTGGCAGATAGGAGATATTGATGTAAGGTAGTACTATATGTCTCTTTTGGACATGTTTAAGCATTGTTAGTATTAACATAAAAAAATTCGAAATAATTTTGTGTATCCATAGACACAAAAATCTCATTTTTGCAGAAAATGGCAGATAGGAGGTATTGGTTCTTCACCATCGATATGCAATCTTGATGAAAATTTAAGGGGACCCTCGAAATCTCTGAACTTAGACTTGCTACGTTTTTGGGTACAATCGAAAAAATATTTCTCATGAATATCGTACTTTTACGATTTTTTTTAAATTTTTAGTGCGATATTTTCGTGACATTTGGGCCGATTCTGACCAAACGGGTGGGGCTACAACGTTCATATTTCACACGGTTGTTCGAGGTTTTCCTCAGTCGTTAATGCGAGTCCTCTTAAACAACCCTCGGACATACCTTCACAATAATTGTGCATAGGACAATTATTGTCCTATGCGCATACAATCCTAGTTCACCTGAAGAGGGACGTATTATATTACACCATTATAACAGGATTAATTCCCACGGTAAAAATTAAAATTAAAAACATTTGGAAATCAGCACAGAGATGTGGAGTGGATGCTCCCGCGCCTCTTAGCAGAGGGTGAAGCAGCAACATCATCTTGATGGTACGAAAGCGCCTGACCTCGGCAAACCCCGCGGCGTTGGTGTATAGCAGGTTGCAGTTATTTTCGCCAGGCGTCAGGTTTCGCCACACTCCACGACGCTCAAAAGGGTGTGGATCAAAGATGGTAGTATATAATATAGCCTGTGTGGACATTACTTGATAGACTACACTGTCAGGTCAACCTGTCTCGTCATGGGACAGATGACCAAAAATTAAACTAGATAAAGGTCTAGCTTTATATAATTTTAATTCGCTTCATGTCGTACTGAAATCAATGCAGGGTTCATTCCTACACAAAATGTCAATCAAACAGCTGTAGAAACTGTACGCACCCAAAAATTGTAAAAATACAGCCAAACCTTTTACACTCAAAAGCTCTGAAATATCAAAAAATGGCCAAGCCTATTAAACAAATTCACGTTGCCCCGTGACTGCATCATTGCAAAGTTTGTCAAAATTTTATTTCAAATTGTTGTAAATATAATAGTGCAAAGCTTTGCAACGATGCAGTCACGGGGCATCGTGAATTTGTTTATAGGCTTGGCCACTCTTTGAGATATCAGTGTTTTTGAGTGTAACAGATTTGACTGTATTTTTAAAAGTTTTTTTGTATGCGTGGGATCATTACTTTTTCAGGTTCCAGGGCAACTTTAGTGTTTAAAATTTTAACATTTACGAAATTGCATTTATTCCATCTAAATAATAGTTTTTTATTATTAAATTTGGTTTTATCTTACAAATAATGAAAATTGTGCCGAATAATTAAAAGCATCTATGTAAATCGCATAGGGAAACATACATTTCATGTTCAAATTTAAATTATAAAATGCTTATCTAATAGTAGATTTTTGAAAGAATTGTTGACATTTTTTCGATTTTCTGTATCTCAAATAGGCCTACCAGAATTCCTATAAATATATTACGTTTCCGGGAAACCCCACAAAAAAGGTGTTTTTGGCCGTTTTTGGAGATTTCTATTTTCAATCGAGAGGCTGATTGCAAAAACAGCCAAGGTCCAAAATTACCGAAATCGAGCCCATACCATAAAAAAATTCGCATTTTTCACTGGGAATAATACTATGATAAAAGTTATGGCAAAAACAACCTATGTCACACGTTTAAGCTTGGAAAAAACAGATTTCTCACAAAAACAACCAATGTCCATTATTATTATATATTTTTTTGGTACTAAAGGTGGTTCAAGTAGGTGACAGCTATCCACCTGTTATGTTGGAACTATAGATATATCCTATACACTATCGTATTGAACTTTCCGGAACATTACCTCAACAAAAATGTATACATTTATAAAATATTCTACAAAAACAACCAATGTCCTAACGTTTTTTTTTTTGCTTTCTGGGAAGTACTATGGCAAAATGTCATAACAGAAATAGAAACTATTATCAAGATACACAGTTAAAACAAAAAATTGGAACTTTTACGGATGGTATGAAGTTTAATGTTTCCTGCAAAATGTGCTTTTTGGACATAGTCGCTTACATTAAGTATGACACACAAAATGTAAAAGTAACCAAGATCAGAAAATTTGGTTTCTAAATAATTAAAACCTAAGAGCAATGCCTGCAGTATTATGTATGATTAGAAGTTTAGAACTACATCTACATTAAATTTTCTACAACCATTGAAGAAGATTCGAAAGGAATTGAAACATCTTTAACTATCCGCTGATGGAATCGTGTCCAGCTTGATTGATCGGTGTTTCTTAATAAAATATGCCGGTCTCTGGTTGGTCTTTGTTCGCTCGTTGATTGTGTAGGTGCCAACAGGGTTGGCTTGGTCGGTTTTAAATTTAATATACCCACTGAAAATCTGTTCGGTGACTGAGTGGGTGTACTCTTAATACGATTTTTGTATTTATTATTTAGAACAGTATAGGTCTGCTACGATACTATTTTACCATACGAAATATCTGCGCAAACTTAAAACGGGTATTCACCCGTTAAACTAAAAAAAATATTTCATTCAGGGTGACTAGTTATGAATTAAACAGAGTAACAGAAAAATATTGGGTCCACCCTGACCCGAAACAAATTGGCAAACATAGTAATTTTTTAGAGATGACATAGGGATGGAGGCGGATGAATCAGAAAATGATCAACGGCTGCACCCATAGCCTCAGTCAGGAAGGTTACTACATCCCGGTGATATAATGGGGTGGAGGCTGACCAGTATCACTAAGAAACCTGCCTACGCAGCTGTGACAGGCCTAGCAAGTCGGCAGCCAAGTACAAACAAACGCTTGCAAAACAGAAGATAGCCTCAGAAAACGGACGGATGCCGACCCAACGCAGAGTTGGACGTGGCAACAGATAATGATGATGATGAAAAATAAAAGTTTTCTCTCTATTATTATTATTATTATTATTATTATTATTATTATTATTATTATTATTATTATTATTATTATTTCATTTAGTATAATGGTATTATGCTCTAGACTAGGAAAATTCCAAAGTCGTTGAGTCAGTTGTTGAGCAGAATTTGACACAAATGATGTTTAAAGTTTAAATTGAAACGTCAATTTTGTAACATATTTACATGGAAAACACAACTTGTACGAAGTATGAGGTAAGGCTGAAGATATACTCACAGATAATAGAGTAGCCCTACACCACGTAGTGTACCCTATTATCTGTATTGTGTGTCTGTGTGTGTATTATCTGTGGTATACTCAATCTTCCAGCGGAATTTTGGGGAGTGTGGAGATTTAGTACACCTTGGATACGCCATTCATTCGATTTGAACCCGAGACCTCCCGAATCATAGTTTGTGCGCTTCACGCTAGTAGATTTACGACAACAAATTTATAAAAAGCGACAGCGTTGTATAAATTGTGAATCATGACCAACCAGCAGTTCTCATTTAAATCCTATTAATTTCATTCATTTCATAGCGTCGACAGTGATGTCTGCACCAGCTTTAAATAATTCGAGTCCCCCCCCCCCCCCCCCCCCCTGTAAATCATTATTTAGCCTTTATTCACAACAGAAACATACATTTCCACCAGTGCGAATATAAAAGTTCTAGGAAAACGCTTAAGTCCCGCCGCGTTGTTGGATGAGCGTAATTGGTGCATTGAGCTGCCATTGTGTTATGCGGATTTTTTGTTGTTCTGTGAAAAATTCGTTACTTAGTTGAAGATTTTTTAAATTAAATTAAATTAAATAAAAATTTAACTTTAATTTTAATTTTGTTTTTTTTTAATTAATCGTAATTTTAAAAAAGGAAAAAATCGTAAATTGAAATTTTCATAAGAAATAATTATTCGATTGCGCACAAATTTTACACGAATATATTAATTCATAAAATTAAGGTTCTGGGAAAAAATCATTACAATAGGATAAAGCATGTAGGTGTTATAAGTCAAAGAATTGTTTTAAAAAAGAAAGAAAAAACGTAAAATTTCGATTTTCATGAGAAATAGTTTTTCGATTGCAATCAAATTTCCCACGAATACCTTAATTCATAAAATCATGGTTCTGTGAAAAATCATTAAAATCGATAAAGCATGTAGGTGTTATAAGTCTGAAGAATTATTTTAAAAATCGAAAAAAAATCGTAAATTGCGTTTTTAATGGAAATAATTTTCCGATTGCGCTCAAAAACGTGGCAGTTCTAAGTTCAGAGATTCGAAGGTCTCCAGAAAATTTCATCGCAATTGGAGTATTGGTTTAGCCGGAATCGTGTTAAACAACAGACAAAAATACAAACGGAAAGAAAAAAAACATTACGGATTTTTTTCTCCAGTGTAGTGAAATGGAATCTTCGCTTCGCTCATCCACAAAGTAAACACAAAAATACTGTACAGAAAAATTACAAAGCACATTGATTAAAATATATAGGCCCTACATGTTTACAGTTCAGTTAATTTGTTCTGTTGACCGGAGTGCAAAGTAGCACCAGCTAGTGAAATATTATGATCGTTTTTTTGACCTGCACTTTCCTGTGGTGCAGGTGTAAGGTAAAGGCCAGAAACAGTCGATAGTGCAGGACTATGGTGCAGGATGTATAAACTAACACATAACATGTCAATGCTCAACAACGTACACCACAGACAACGTAGTTGAAACGAAGCTAGTAATGCATAATTCAGGCCTTTTTAATACTGAAAATATCTAGAAAAGTGGACCTTATACTATAAATCTGTCAGTAATTACTCTTCTCTTTAATCTCAATCACAAAATGACGTGCAATTTGAATAGTGCGGGCTCTGCCAGCATGTTCACAGCCGATAAGATAGTCTTTCCGCGAACCAACGTCTACTACATCTCCGCTACCTGGGGGAGGCTCGTCTAGCTCGCTACCTAGAGAGTTAGACGATCCTCCGCTAGCGGAGATCCAGCAGGTCTTGCCGCGAACGACAACCGACGAGACACCTAGCGGCGATCACTGGTCAGCAATGAGACCCACAATACGAACTTAGTTATTTTCAAATGTATACTTCTTTTAAAATATTTTACCCTGCTTCTTTGGAGATTAATTAGGACCCAGATTCCTTAAATTGTCGTTTGATATTCACAAAATTGAGACCCAGTTTGCACAGATTGACTATAATTGAAATTATATTATTTTGATATGAAGCCCAGTATACGAAACTCGTCAACTTGTTTTTTTGGTCAGAATTGAGGCCCAGAATACTAAAGCCCACTTGTGGCTACCCAGTAGCAGTGTGATACGGCCTTATCTCAAGCCGCTTTCATCTAGTCCGAGGCGTGGCTACAAAAGCCTAATTTCGTCACAGTCTGCTGAACCTACTAACACATCAGTTTTCAACCATTTTATTTCCCAAAACAAAATTATTAAATGAAACCAATTATTAAACTGTAGCTATATTATATAGCCTTTATGACTTTTTTTGCATGAAAGGCATCAAATTCCGCCCGATTGTTCTAGAAACGGCACCAGTGGATACTCTAATTCTCCCTATCAATTTGGCAAGGCTCGGCTAGCTCGTTTAAAGCGAGCCAGTTCACTTTGGTAGGTCGGTTTGAGATAGCTCGTTTTCAAGTGTTTTACCAAGCGTTTGAGGTCGGTTTTGAAGCCAAGCCGGCTTGAGATAGCTCGCTTTAAAACCCTTGTAAACGTAGTGCATCTCTTACAGTAGGGGAAACTTCAATGCACTGCTGCAGAGTGATTTGCTGTCGTGGTCGGCTGCGCGGTACCGCCGCTACATAGCGCGCATGGCGAAACCGAGACTCAACAAAAAAGGCCTCCGCCTTTCTAAAAGTAAAGTGCTTTAAAAGATACAAATTGTAGACGGCGGTGGAAAGCGCTATCCTTACCCACTCTCCGTGTAGGTAACCTACGTAGCGACCTGTATAGATAGAGCATCTTGCCACGACACTAGCGCGCATGGTGAAACCGAGACTAAAACCTAAAAGCCTCGACTTCAAAAATGTAAACAACAAAAAATTTGGGACGAATGCCGAAGAAAAGTCAAGCTAATCATATTTTGCAAGGGCTAGGCCTAGCCTAGCTATTTAAATTGCAGGCAAAACAACTACAAGTAATAATGGTGGTAATTTTAATATTATGTAGGCCTATCAACCATTATTATTTTCCGTTACAATCTACAATACTAACACTTGGTAGGCCCTACTAGGCTCTAGCCCCTGGGCTGGGCCTAGGGGTTTTAGGCTAGGCTAGGCCGTAGTCTTTTTCTTTGAAAAACGCCCAAACATATTATCAGAATAAAAAATAATAACGTCAGACAAAACTTATACCATCTATGCATTATCACGTCATAATAATTGAATCGTTTTGATTTTAGCAAGCTAGGGGGCACAGTCATCGTTAGTTGAGTCTCGGTTTCGCCTAGGGGCGCGCGTGATGGTTTATGAGCGTGTTTTGCTAGCTAGTCCCCCCCCCTACTGTATATTCCGGAGGAAAAAAGGGGTCCGATGGAGCGCTAGTGAGCAATCAGCTTTTTTTTTAGAAAGATGGCCGGGTAAAGGGGATAGCTGCCGTCCACACGCTTGGCTAACATTGCATGGACCCTAGCGGGGAAAACCTACTTTTTCTGTTGAAAACGTCCAGTTACATAATAGAAAATGATCAGAACTATAGGTTAATATCTTGTGGTATAGTTAAAGTTTTAAACGTAATGAAAATCTGTAAAGAATAAGTGATTTTCATATAGGTACTTCTTCCCACGTACTGCATTTCAAATTACTAGCGCCTATGATTGTTTGCCCTAAAACAAAGAGCATCAATTACTAATCCCAGAGTATAAAATAACCTTGTAGTAAATATGCAAAAGCAAGCGTGGACTAGTAATTTGACAAAATGTTAATGCCTAGAGCTGTGATAAACTGAGAGAACAGCGCGGAAAAATTGACGGCCGCCTAGCTTGGCCTAGGCCTTTAGCCCTACTGCTTGCCAGTTTCAAACCATCCAGGTGGTCAAATGACTCGGCTAGAAGAAAACTACCTAATAATTTTGTTACTAAAATATAAATTAAAAAAAAATAATTAACCAGTCTGTATCCCAAAACTATAAATTTTTTCAATAAATTGGATAGGCTCCGTCAGCTGTGTTGTTCTAGGCGTGTTGATCTCGCATTTACAGCCAAGTCGCCTAGGGCCTAGCAGACGTGCTAAACTCTGGCTTAAATAATAATATTCTGGCCAGACTTAATTTCGTATGTAGGCCACCCACACTCTTTCGAGCTTATTATATTATTTAATGAAGAGCCTCCACGAAATAATAAACATGTAGGCCCTAGGCCTACTTTGACACCCGCACCAAAGCAAATCTAGGCCTAAAAATCTCGCGTGAACGGCTGACCCAAAGGCAATTTTAAATGTGCAAAATGAAGGGCGATGTGAGGTTAAATCCATTTTTCAAAACATCTGGTGTAATTGCTTACATATAAACACAGACATTAATCGATAGTGTAATCGGCAAGATAAAATAATGTTCCCAAAATATGCTTAAATTCAAGAAACCTGTCAACATTCCACTGCCGAGACCCAAAAGTCAAGGGTTTAGATAATAACTTTAAAGGTAGTTTAGTATGAGTAAATGGTTGAAATGGATGGAAATCTTTTTGGTTAAACTGTATTTTATTGTTTTCTAAATTGCAATTTTGGTGAATTAAATATACAATCATAATATTTCTTAGTATTTTCGTAGACTGACGCGATTCACCATGCGTTTCCTGTCAGGTGGGCGTACCTATCCCCGATTCTCTAGTTCCTCACTCGCCGCGCCAGAGAGCCATACTGTTCCTTGTTTCCTCGGATACGTTGCCTTTAATCCATTATGGCGGCTTTAAAAGGCAATTTGTTGACATCACGAACTCGTTTTTCTTTTGAGTTTTTGCAAATTACATTATCAAACGGTGTCACATATTACACAAACACTCACAGTAAACGATGACGTGTCCTCGGAACTATTTCGCTCTCCTTTAAATATTCTGACACTATCTTTTGAGCGAAACCTCGTCGAAATGTGACCAAACTTCCGACTCACGGTTTGACAAATCTTCAAAAAAAGGGAAGGAATCGTTAGACGTGGCTTTTCGGGATCGTAAAAAAAAAACCGACCATAAAATTTTGCCGGAAAGTTAAAATTTGTTGCACGGGTGGTTTTTCCGGGATACAATATTAACTGTGCTGAGGACGACCTTTAACTCAACCCCCCATGGCAGTATTGTTTTGTGTATCCAACCCCTTTGGGGGATGGCAGTCCCTTTTGTAAAATTTATTAGGAATTTCACAAAAATTTTCCCCTAGGGGCTACTTTAGTTTTTTAATACTAGGGAATTTTCAATCCCTTTGGGAGGCAATGCTCCCAAACCTTCCTGCACCCCTGTTTAGGCTTGAAAAAACCAAGGGGGATAGAATTGGTAGGTTTTGGTTGGGGTAGGGGTGAGAGGGGGGTTTTGTCGGCAGAGGGAGGTTTTTATTCCCTAAATGCCTTTTTGGGGGTTTTTTTGTTACCCGTCAAATTCCATTCCCACGGGTAAAGGTTATTAGGCTAGGCCTACAGCTGTGTGGTGGGAAACAGGCACCCTAGGCCCAGGCCCAGGCAGCGCTTGTTGCAGTTGCCCAACCCCCCACCAGGGTGCTAGGCCCAGTACAATCTATTTTTAGGTGATTTTATGAGCATGGGGCTTTTGTGTCTTTTAATATACGCAGTTCAAGAGAAGCCGAGGAAGGCCCGGGGTTAGGCTCTTTGGCTTATGTTTTGGTGACTAATGAGATCTGATTTTGGGTATAGTTCTCCAGTGCGGGAAGCTCAAAAAGGATTGCCCCACAGACAAAGGTTTGCTGTGGTTTGATAAGCACCAACTATATCTTACTTTTGAAATAGACTGGCAAAAAAATTATTTTCATTCGAAAGTAAGAGTGGTTTTCGACATTTTTCTTACGTTTTAACCAGTTAACAATGGGGGCAACCCAAATTTTAAGCGGTTATTATCACAGCACAGTGTGTGACAGGAGGTAGCGTGTTTTACTTCTGAACGAGGTTTTTTGGTTCAAATCCCTGCGAGGGGTTTTTTTTTTAAAATTTATTCTTTTTTGTTTTTGAAACAATTAATAAAAAATCCTTTTTCAGGGAACCGAACGTCCTTTAACCCATTTATTTAAATAGATAATTTGCCAAGGCTAGTTTGGGCTAGGCCCACCTAAAGTTTTTTCAGTAGTTTTTGTTTGTTTTTTTACATATTTCAAAAAAATTAAATAATTTTAGGCCCCAAATGTAATCAACCCACCCACTACAAACTCCTTTTGGGAGAAAGTCCTCCAGGCCTATTTAGTGAAAGTGACATTTAGTTGGCGTTAGATCGGCCATGGACACCGCCTGATAGCTATGAGCTAGTCATCAGTCACAGCTAGGTAGGCCTACTATGTTGATGTGAGGGCCGGAAAGGCCTAACTATGGTGGCGCGGCCTGCAGAAAGCTTTGCGTGTGAAGCCCAATTGAAGGGACGCGGGACTTTAAATGAATGTTGAAACAGTCCGGGCTTGTTGTAACCCTAGTAGGCCTATATAGGCCTAGGCCTAGTTTCCAACAGGACTAGCCTATGGCCTATTCCACTAATATTTTAACTAACTTAGACTAAGTGGTGGACTCTTTTGTGTAGATAGGCTTCGGTAGTACCCCTTTCATTTTTTATTTTTAATTAATCCTTCATCAGCAATTTAATTTAGTTCAGTAGTTATTTGGGTTTCCTACCCTGTATTCTTTTTTTTTTTAAAAGTTGAATCCGACCGAGCTAAAAAACCGGGAAAAACCCAGGAAATTATAGTTAGCACAACCTTTGAACCAAAAAAACTTTCAATTTTACTAAAGTACAAGTCCCGAAGTATTTTTGAAATCGCCAAGAAATGTGGAGAACGGCTCAATTTGAATTCGAACAGTGGTGTTTTTTCCCTTTAAAAATGTCAGCCCTCTAGAGTTTTGTAACTCGTTGTTGGTTTCCTTCGCTGCAAGATTTTTCTCCTCAAGTTGCGACTGTGGAAAGGTCTCAACTGGCAATCGAAGTGGTGCTACTTAGAATACACCGTAAGTAGAGGGATTTTGGATCTCTTAATGTTCTGGATGATTAACAATTTAACGGTTGACATTTGACAATTTAGGAAACTACCTGTAGGGGCTGGACAATGGACATCTTGGTAGTGGAATTAGGTAGGCGGAGGCCAGACCTGGGTAAGTTTTCTTTTGAAAAGTAATTAAATTACATTACCGGTACTCATTACTAACAGCCAAAATGTAACTAAATAACTATTTAGTTACTTTTCCAAGAAAGTAATGAAATTACGTTACTTTTTATGAAAAAAAGTAGTGTTAAAATTACTTTCAAAAATTACTTTTTAATTTAAAATGTATCTGACGTGCGGACGAGTATAACCATTGATTAAAGAAGGCTAGCCTTCTTTAATCAATGGTATAAAGCAAGTGCCTTGTCTGCCGATGACCGGTCTCAGACAGGATGTTATCCACGCAGTGTTTCCCCAGGCCCGGACCGCCGGGGGGGGCCGCCCGGCGATAATTCCCTGCCGCCCGGCAATAAAAATTTTGGAAAAAAAAAAAATTAAAAAAAATTTTGAAAAAAAAATTTTGAAAAAAAATTTAAAATTTTTTTTTTTTTTTTTTTTTTTACTTAACGATTTGCAAATTTAATAAACATCTGTCCACTGAACGTTAAAACGTCCCATCCCAAAAAACTGAAAGCACAGATTGTAAAAAAAACATCGTGGAGGCTAATCTCGCTGATCACTATAGAACCCAACAAGGAATGCATTTGAACGAAACACATAAGTTGGCAAAATGGCAATCATCGCTATGATCGTGAACATTAACTGCACACAAGGAGCACACACAAGTGAACAATTTTTTTGCCCAATTTCCAAGTTATTGAGCTAGGACGAATTTTGAAGTTATAAAAAAAATGAAAGCATCCAATATAACAATGTTTCAAGTTTACAAATCCCTACAAATCTTAGATTATAACCACTAGAAAGAATAACATATCACTTTATACGGGCCTAAATTTTATTTATTGTAGCAATAGGGTACAGTAATCACAAAGCCTACATTACAAAGGGCTATGATTTCAATCAAATTTGAAAGTTATAGGCCCAAATCATACCACTAAACCAACAAAAGTAAGAACTTAAAAGGTCTTCAAAAAACCTCTAAAACTCACCAAATCGAATCTAGGATCTCAAATTTTTCCGGGGCAAGCCCCCGGACCCCACTATTTTTGGCCTACCGCGAGTACCCGGCACATGTTTAGAAATACCCAGTGAACATTTTTTCTGGGGAGAACACTGTCCACGCCCACACTTAAAACCAGCGGAGGCCTATCCCAAAAATAAATTTTAGATAATTGACGTAAAAATGTATATTAAGGTATTATTACGCGGTGACATCTATCGGCGAATGTTGTAACTCACTACAAGTGTAAAATTCGACTATCGAAATTTTTTTGAAAAAATTGAATGTTCGGTCAAGTAGATAATGACGTCGTCAACGGGCTGTCATAGGCGGAAAGTACCAATAGTAAACATAGTAGGTTGAAATAAAAAAAAGGGACTAGAAATCTCTCGATCAGACCTACGAAAGTCGGAAAGCTGCTCACATGCAATTTGTTCAAGCGGGCTATACGTAAAAAGGGCAGCAGGGCAGGCACAGGACTGATATATTTGATACACAAAGGCGCGGGCCGGCGGAAAAGGAACGCGTTATTACGCCAAATTACATTGATAAAATAGTGAAATTACTCTTCCATTACATTGAGAAAATTGTACATAAATTTATGGCTCATACTAA
This sequence comes from Sweltsa coloradensis, assembly GCA_024449915.1. Taxonomy (NCBI): domain Eukaryota; kingdom Metazoa; phylum Arthropoda; class Insecta; order Plecoptera; family Chloroperlidae; genus Sweltsa; species Sweltsa coloradensis. The sequence continues at coordinate 363,916 of JAMZAV010001129.1, read as the reverse complement.
AAAAAGTAATTTCTTTACAGTAACCTTTATTTCCGTTACGTTATACCCAGGTCGGGCGGGGCCCTGGGTTTGGTTTAACAAAAAAAAATTGTAATTTTGTATTATGCCCGGGCCCCGACAAAAATTAACAAGGGGTTTATTCTCACTTCCGTTTTTAAGCCCCGGCACTCCCCCAAAATTATGAAATTTAAAAAAATTTTCCCCATTTGTTACCCCGTTTTTGTGTAGACTCAAAGATTTTTTTTTTTTTTTTTTACTGAAGTTTGTGAATTTTAAAAACCTAAAAGTCCACTAAACGTTTAAAAAGTACCCCTCCCTAGCCTTGCGGATACTAGTACTACCTGCCCGCGAACGGAAAAACTATTTTTAGTGTCAAAAAAAGTCCCATTTCCCAGATTAGGTACTTAGTACTTACACTAAAGCCTATTGAGCTCCAAAACAAATTTTGGGAGGACTAGGCCTACCCCTCACTTAAAAAACTAATTTTTAACTAAATTTTCTGAAATTATGTAGGCCCTAACCAATTATATAAGTGAGGGGGAAAAACCCAATGTGGTTTTGACTAAAATTAGTTTGCTCTTAAATGTGATTGTGTTTTTAATTTAGGGCGATGAGAGTTGGTTTTAACAGTTGTGCGGTTACGGTTTTCAATCATCTCCCTTTCCACATCTACTACTTGAAACACGGATGCCCTTGAAACATCGAAGTAGGCCCAGGTCAGGGGTCAAGAAACCCCGGCACCGGGGCCGCATGGAGTAGGGCTAGCCCGCTCTAAAGTAGGTAGTTTTGTAAAGAAAAGTTTTAAAAATCCAAAGTCAACTAAATCAACCCGCTTGAGAAAGTCGTAAAGGAACGTGAAAATCCCCTGAAAATATTTGTATTAAGTGACTACGTATATCAGCACGTTTAAAGCGCCATGGTTGAAATCGCCTTGGTTCCAGCCCATTTCAGACAGTGTATATGCGTTGAATTTTTGCGAACGCTTCCGTTCAACTCGCTTTAGAATCGACTCGGAGGGAACCCAAAACGCCTTGCCTTTCGTGGATACACTTTAAAGCGACTTCGTGCGGCTTCGGCAGCTTCGCGATATCTTGTGTTGTGGTGCGCATCCCCAGCCATATATTTCCGTTTTGAAAAACCGCCAACTCTGTTTAAAGTCGAAGTGCCCACGGAAATCCGTGGACTTGTCTGCAAAAACCCATCTGCAACCCACTTGAAAAACGCGCTTTGTAGTGGGGAATATGGGGGGATCCCAAATCGAATTCTGAAGGCGATTCAAACCAAAGGGGCTTTGGCGTGCTTTTATACGAGTCATGATCGAAATAAAAAATTTGGGGTTTTGGATTGTAGAATCAAGTGTTTTTCCCCTAACATTTAGTGACATTTTTTCGAGTCATTTTGTCGTAGAACAGTTTTCCCCTGAAATATCCCAAAAAAATGGGTGAATGCGGAGAAAGCCACGACTGTGCGGTTTTTCCTGTTTATTTGGGCTGCCCAACAAAAAAGAACAAAATGAAGAAAAAAATTCAAATCGATATGGAAATGTATATCGTTTGATTTTTTTTTTTATTTTTTTTTAAAAAAAGATTTTTTTTTGTTTTTTTTTTTAAAACAAGAAATGGCGGGTTTGGGGGAGTGAGTTATGGTTCTGCAGGCTCTTCCCTCCCCCCCCCCCCCCCCCCCCACGCTACCAAAAAATATTGATAAGTCAGTTTGGCTTTGGGCAAAACTCTTTTCTGCTTTTTTTTTGTTTATTTATGAGATAAAATACAAGACCAATGTGTAATCTCATCTACGGGAAAAACATAAGAGGCAGCTCAAGTTGTTCATACAGTAGTGTCCAGACAGGGGAGGGGGAGAAGGGGAGACAGAGAAGTCAGTTAGCTTTTATCTTTCGAGGGGCCGCCGCCGCCCATTGTTAAAAGGGGCGGACAGGGGGGTTTGGGTACGCCCAAAGAACGTAATAAAACCCTTAAAAAAGTTTAAAAAAAAAAATTAAAAAAAAAAAAATACAAAACTTGATTTGAAAAGTTCGTATCGAATCACGATAGATATGAGTTTTTTGTTGGGCACCCCTATGTTTATATGCATACTGGTTTTTTAAAAAATTAAGTAATTGTTAGCAATAATCAAGTATAAATTTGAAACTAAAATGTAATGGGGTTTGCCGTTTGACGCGAATAGGTATCGTGAACGATTATTTCCGAAACGATCAATAATCGTTTTTCCATTTCCCGAATGGATTTCGAAAAACTGATTCGCCCCCTCTTATAATAGGAAAAAAGGTTTTCAATTTTAAAGGTTTTTAATGTTTTTTTTTTAAATGGTCAAAAATTATTTTATTTTCCCCAAAAATTTTTATTTACTGCTAGCCACCATTTTTAGAGTTACGTCATAAAACGTTTAATTGCCCCCCCTCATTTAAGGAGTCCAAAACCCAAAGTTTTTTAAAATTTTGGGTGTGAAGCAAGATTTTTATTTGCTCTAAAAAGGGATGGGCCTGCAATTTTTATGGAGTACACGTAAACTGTTCCTCAAAAAAAAAATTAACCATGAATCAGTCTTGGGACGTCCCCCAAAAAAAAAACTTTGAAAAGTAAGTTTCTTCTGCCTAAAAGGAACTGAGACTTCCCCGTTTCTTTAATAAAAAAAAAACTGAAAAAGTTCCCGTTCTCAAAAGGAACTTAGTTTCCTTTTTGTTCCTTTTACCATCATGATTTAAACAATAATAAATTGAAATGAGTTTTAATTTTTCATTTCTTTATTTTTTAAAGTGATCCCAGGCCATCCCATGAGGGTGGCGCCATTTTTGAAAACACAAGAGTACATTGAATTTTTATATGCCGTTTATATTTCGATATCAGGTAGGGAATTTGAGGGTAGCGGCGAAAGGAACTTTTAAAGGAACGTTATATTCGTTCCAAGTTCCCACGAAATATAACTTTTTAGTTTCAAGTTCGTGATCTTAGAAAAAAGGAACGCGTACCCCCAAAAATTTCCCGAAAAGTAACGCTTCCCCCCCCCGGGGAAGCGTTACTAGGAACGGTTTTTTCCCCCGACTGAACGCAATGGTAATGTTGGGCGACCAACCACGCATGTTCTAACATTTTCACCCAGGTCTTCTACCCCCTTTAGGGACCGTACAAAACAAAAATAACAATCTGCCTTGTCAAATTAAGACATTGGAGATAAAAAGAAGTTCAATGAGGCAGTGAAAGGGTTATTGTACTATGGAGGAGTTCCTACTCAATAAGCAACCCTAGTTGCTGGTTTTAGTAATAAGACGGAGCAAGCGGATGGATGTTTGTTTGTGTTTTCAAGGATGTTTTATTTTAATGGTTGAAATATTTGTGTTTTATATTTTATTTTAAATTACATTGTTGACAGCAAGGCCTACATTACCCATCTGCTATGCAGACATAAGGTTTTTTGTTCTGTGGATTTTTGTTCTCTATGCTTGAAAATAAATAAATACTCAGTAGGCCTACTGTGATTACTGTTGCACACTAGGCAATCTTCCTAGGTTGGACACCTCTAAACCTAATATATTCAAACTTTTTTTTTCAAATTTCCAAAAACCTGTGTTGAATGTAGATAGATAGGCCTAGATAGATAGATAGATCAATAATCGTCTTTTTTCCAGGCTGGATTAAGGCCAGCTAAACCTATTCTTCCATCCAACCTTTAATTTAAATACATTAAATACATACAGAGTACATGCGCTGATAGCCAAGAGTGTACTCTTTAGGAAAGTACTACACGCATTTGCCATCTCTACTCAAAACAATTGTTGTCGTTTTCCTGTGTGTCATGCATTTAGCCGTCCAGTTGACATGCCTCCCTTTCGTTACCTACTCTATGCCCTCTGACATTTTGTCAAGTGCTTCCTTAAATCTAGCACATAGGCCTAAAAGCACTAGCACTCAAAACTAGACGGAACTTTCTAAAACTTAATTTCAGTATGAACTTCCCCAAGTAGCCTACCCTACCTACAGGTATGCTTGCTTGTTTCAGAAAGTGAGCCATCTAGCGGGGCCGTGTTTTGAGCTGGTTGACTACCCGGCTAGGGGCTTCGTGTTCCACCTGGCAAGAAATCAAGACACTGACCAGCTTGCGAGGCAAGTAGCCTTCTATCTATGATTTTTACACAAAAATTAGTTGGTCTTTTACTGTTATTTAATTTTTGTCTGTACGTGTGCTTGTGTTAACAAATTCAAGATGAAATTATACACGAACATCCTGGACCAAAATTGTGGACACTGTTAACAAAGCAAAATCCGCCTAAATACCAACCTGCAAAATATAACTAAATTATATATAATGCTTTTACCTTGAACCTCGTTCTCAAGGCCTAACTGACCTCAATCCTGCCTAGGCAATAAAGACAATTATCTATATCTTCAAAAAAAATTATTAGTTTAATAGTTTTATTCACATGGCATTAAAAATCACCATAATAATCATGGAAACTTGACCATAATTGCCTACAATGTGTACGAAAAGCCAAGTGTTTGGACCATTGTGGTAGGTTTTTTTTTATTATTTTTATTATTATTATTAAGGGCGCGTCAACCGTTGGGTCATAAAGCACCACTCTAGCCTAGGGGATATGGGGAGGAAGGTCCCATGCTGGTCAGAACCAACCACGGGTAAGGAGAGGAAGGGGGGTTTCTCACGTCGCGGTCCTCATCGTCTTTGTCATCGTTTGTTGTGTTATTGTCATCGTCGTCGGGGAGGTCGTCAAGGGAAGGGGAGGTTTCCCCGACGACAATTGCCAGAGCTCGCCTCTAGTTTCGGGGAGTAATATAATATTCCCCTATTTCTAGCTGATGTTTGCGAGGTGGACTTTTTCTTTTGAATCGCCTTGTACGATTAGCAGAGCCATGCTCTGGGCCAATTCTACCGCAGGCCCAAACGGGGAATTGAACTTAATTAATACGGTTAGGCCTATACCTAATAATAGGCCTACTTCATAAATTAATTACAAATAAAAAATAAATAAAATAAATTTGTATTTTAGAGTCCACCCACTAATTCTTATAACTGATTTTCAGTGGGGGACATTAAACCAAAGCGACCAAGCCAGCCCTGTAGGCCCTGAGGCAATCGATGAGTGAGCGATAACCATTAACCAACCAAAGGTGGATATTATTTTTTAACACTTTGGAACCTTAGCCCGTACTAGACTCGGGATGCGTTATATCTCTGCCGAATTGACAATAAAATTTAAAAAAAACAGAATAAAAAGCTGTGGCCGCAATCTAAGGCAGCAGAACTGTTGTATCGAATTTCTTAAGAGGTTCGATGGGTTGGTGCTGAGATCTGCCGAGATTTTGTGTTACTAAATGACTGAACAAGTCAGAATAAAGATGTCACTTGTTTGTTTACACTTTCATGTCTTGATTTTGATTTCATAAATAAACCTCTATAATGAATGATAGTGATATTTTAGATGAGTTACATTTTTATATCGAATTCTATGATGACAGTGGCTGGGAAGTGAGGTGGAGGATTTTAATTTGAACCCTGATTATGAAGGTAAACCCTAGACATGCCTAGGCCTAGACCTAGGCCTACTGTCCGGAGTTTTTGTTTTTACCCCAAAACATATAATAATGATTTTACTCTCAGACAAAAACTAAAAATGTTCTGGACTTTTGTGTTTGAAATTAAATTATAAGGAATATAAAGGCTTTCATATGACATAAATGGTTTTATTTTCAAACAAACGGCTAAAAAAGACAAGATTGTGAACATCCCCAAAAACACTCAGGTTTCTAGGCCATAAATCTTCTTAGCAGCATAGCAATCAGCGGTATGGACAGTGCGAACACCCGCGAATCAACACCGGAATAAACTAGGCTGATTCAGAACAACTCTGAATTTATTATGTGCCTCGTTGCTAGGATGGTTCCAAAGTCACCGTTTACAAATTACTAACCCAAGAACTGATGGACTTAAGTCCAAATCAAAAGTTTAAAAACTTCTGCCTATAGCAGGAATCGAACCCTGGACCTTCTGCATTGGAAGCAGAGACGCTTATCACAAGATCAATGATAACAACAATTAATTTTGCGATCGATGATGATGCTTTTTGTTGCTTAAATTCTATAGGTATTATATTACAATTGCTATCAAGGCCATTGAGTGGTAAGGTGAGGGTAAAGGAAGTTTACAAAACAGGGAAGAAAAAACATGCCTTATGCAAGATTTGAGCTCATGTCCTCAGACATGGCAATTACCGTAAACTTCAAAAAGTAGGCCTAATTAATAGTAGTGCTGCCCAATGATATCAATACATGAGGGGAAAAAATCAATGTCAATATTGAAATACTTATCACTATATCGCAAATTTAGTTTTTGATAAGAAGAAAAAATTGACGTTGCTGATAGTAGTGATGTTCTATAAAATCTTGGATCGAAAAACGTACTTGTGGAAGTGGAACACTTGCAAACCGTAGGCCTACATAACATTAAAAAAGGATTTTGTACAAGTTCCCATAAACCACACCTACATTATTATTTTTTATGGGTTTCTACTTTCTATAAACTATAAAGCATTACAATTATTGTAAATAATAATATTACCTATACAGTTCACATGCAAAATGCTTGATGTCTCGTTTGGGGTAAATTGCTGCTGGGTATTTCCTCAGCATTATAATTTGATATTATCGATCTAGATAATGCTTATCACTTTTTTGATTCTAGGCCAATCGATTATTAGATGAGCAAGCAAAGTGAAGACTTCAATTTCACTTACCACGAGAAAAATAGCTCGGGTGTTATTGTTTTTTTGTTCGTTTTTTGTCTTGTTGTTTGCTCTCTACCGGGCAAAGAAATAGTTTTTTTTTTTAATGCAATATTTTCGTGGCCAAATCTGACCAATCGGGTGGGGCTACAACGTTCATATTTTTCATGGGTCCACATTAACCATTAAGGTTATGGACATGCCTTTTGGAAGAAAAGTTGAAAAAGTTAGCCAGAATTCATAGAAATGAAGGTTTTAACAAGTTATACAGGTGTATAATCAACAAGTAGGTAGCCGTACTGTATTGGACCAAATATAGCATGATCTCGAATATAACACAACCTCCTATTTTTTGGAATCATTTCAAGGAAAAATGAAGAATCAAAGAAAATTAAAATGTAGGCCTACAAGAAACATTTTTTATTTACTATATAATGAATGAATAGCCTAAAGTTTCACTCTTACAACAAAACATTTTGAACAATGTTAGGGCCTAGTCCTATGTTTTTTAATAGTAGGGCCAAGCACAAGCTCACATAGGCCAACCACAGTTCACCAGTCTGATTTAGGGATGACATCAATTCCAAAAAATTGGAATCGATCATTGTGACCTTAGAATCGATTCGAAATCGATTCCCCCCAAAAAACTTTTTAATTGTATGGGCAGTTATTTTTGTGGTCATACTCCGTGGAGCCCATGATACGCTGCGATATTCCCGCGTTCTTTTTCTGCGGAGCCCGTGATGACGTCGCTCGTTTTACATCACGGAATGATGTATTTTGCAACGTTGCGTTGTCGTCTGAAGACCGTACCGCCTGCCATTGTGTATGATTGCGTCTGGCAGCGAGAGGAAGGACCAAAGTTGCTGGAAGAACAGTGGACAAGCCAAGCTCGGCTGGCGTCGAGTGGTGATGCGCAGCAGCCGATGTGCGGGAGTTGTATTGCGGGTGGCCTATGTTCAGGCGCTATTTGAAATGCAAGAGCGTGGAAATAACGCGAGTGCTGTTTTTGAGATTGTATTTTCGGGGGAAACATCGCGCTATATTCGGTCCGATACGGTTACGGTTACTTTAGAAACTTGTCAATAATCACCAACAATGAGTACTAAAAGCAAATCTTTGGACCTAGAGATATTTTACATTCTATTGTTAATTGGATGAGCGTAGCGAGCGAAGCGAAGATTCCATTTCACTACACTGGAGAAAAAAATCCGGAATGTTTTTTTTTTTTTTTTTTTTTTGTATTTTTGTCTGTTTGTCCACACGATTCCGGCTAAACCGATACTCCGATTGCGATGAAATTTTATGGAGGCCTTCGAAATCTCTGAACTTAGAACTGCCACGTTTTTGAGCGCAATCGGAAATTTTTTTCTCATGAAAATCGCAATTTTACAATTTTTTTCAATTTTTAAAAAATTTCTTCGACTTATAACAACTACATGCTTTATCCGATTTTAATGATTTTTGCACAGAACCTTTATTTTATGAATTAAGATATTTTTGTGAAGTTTGAGCGCAATTGAAAAAATATTTATCATAAAAATCGAAATTTTACAGGTTTTTTCTTTTTTTAAACAATTCTTTGACTTATAACACCTACATGCTTTATCAGATTGTAATGATTTTTTCGCAGAACCTTTATTTTATGAATTAATATATTAGTGTAAAATTTGAGCGCAATCGAGAAATTATTTCTTATAAAAATCGCAATTTTACGATTTTTTGAACAATTACGATTAATTAAAAAAAATTAAAAAAATTAAGTTAATTTTTAATTTAATTTAATTTAATTTTAAAAAAAATTCAACTTAGTAATGATTTTGCCACAGAACAACAGAAAATTCACATAACACATGGCAGCTCAATGCACCAATTACGCTCATCCAACAACGCGGCGGGACTTAAGCGTTTTCCTAGTTAGTATTACCATAGCAATTAAATTAATACTACTTTTGAATTATTATTTTTTTTTCCCAGCACTTTTCTATATATTTGATTCATTAATTAATTGCATTTAATATCTTTTTGAATTTTTTACCATTAATTGTTGTGTTCAGTGTATTTCAAATATTTATTTAACTGAAGATAGGGCCTAGTTCATTGTTGTGTCTGCATCTATGTAACTAGTTTTTTTTTTATTTACAATGGAACTTGAAAAAGTAATTAGATCCCATGCATACAAAAAACTTAGTAATCATTGTATGGAAATAGTCAACCAAAAAAGCTCATCCAGCAACACGTCTGAAAAAAGCGTTCACGAAGCGGCCTAGTTAAATTTGATTGCAGTGCATCTCTGAAAAAATTGCCCCTAGCTCATTCAACAGCGCTAACGTATTTGTTACGTGCTTGTTTAGTTCCGTCCATCTCCTGACGAGCTACTTCCACGTGCTAACGTATTTGTTACATTCTTGTTTAGTTTCGTCCATCTCCTGACGAGCTACTTCCACGCGACCAACACCGCTCACATCAACAGTGCTAACGTATTTGTTACGTGCTTGTTTAGTTCCGTCCATCTCCTGACGAGCTACTTCCACGCGACCAACACCGCTCACAACATCTACCTGACTCGAGGCACTCGGCTCGACGACTCTAATCACGATCACGGCGCGAATACGTATAACACCGCTCACAACAACAGCGCTAACGTATTTGTTACATACTTGTTTAGTTCCGTCCATCTCCTGACGAGCTACTTCCACGCGCTAACGTATTTGTTACATACTTGTTTAGTTCCGTCCATCTCCTGACGAGCTACTTCCACGCGACCAGCACCGCTCACAACATCTACCTGACTCGAGGCACTCGGCTCGCCGACTCTAATCATGATCACGGCTCGAATACGTATAACACCGCTCACAACAACAGTGCTAACGTATTTGTTACGTGCTTGTTTAGTTCCGTCCATCTCCTGACGAGCTACTTCCACGCGACCAACACCGCTCACAACAACAGCGCTAACGTATTTGTTACATACTTGTTTAGTTCCGTCCATCTCCTGACGAGCTACTTCCACGCGACCAACACCGCTCACAACATCTACCTGACTCGAGGCACTCGGCTCGACGACTCTAATCACGATCACGGCGCGAATACGTATAACACCGCTCACAACAACAGCGCTAACGTATTTGTTACATACTTGTTTAGTTCCGTCCATCTCCTGACGAGCTACTTCCACGCGACCAACACCGCCCACAACATCTACCTGACTCGAGGCACTCGGCTCGATGACTCTAAGGAAGATTACGGCACAAATACGTACAACACCGTGCGGGTTTACGTTTGGGCACGGAAATCTTCCACGGGTAAGCTAGTTTTATTAAATAAAGAAGTTAATATTTATAATGTACTGCTCAATACACAAACTGGCTTTCAGTGGGGTAGGCCTACTAAATCAGCTCCTACCAACCTAGGTCTAGTAGGCTATATGCAGACACCATTGATGAGTAAATAGGTAATAATAATAGCCAACCAGCTACAATTAGATTTTAAATGAGGACATTAAATAAGCTATGTTGATGGCTGGAGTATTGAGTGTTAGGACCTTTGAGAAGTGATAAGAGGCTGCCGGTTGGTAGATAAATAAAAACTTGAGAAATAGTATTCAAGACATTGTTTGTTGTGTGAAATTGTGAAACGTCTCGTGTTTTTCTGTGTTGTGTAATAGGGTGGGCCGAAAAAAATCATTTTTTTTTAAAGTCGTAATACCGCAGAAAAGTTGCGAATTGTGGAGATTTTTTTTTTTTTTTTTTAATCGGTTAATATCTTCCGGTCGCGCATGTGCTCTAAAGTTTTCCAAAATTTTGAAAAATTCACATTTTTACGATAATTTTTGATATTTTTAAAATAGAAGAAAATTAAAATTTTAAAAAATTTGAGCTCTTACATTCGGGAAGAGGATAATTTTAAAATGGTAAAAATTATCTTAAGAATGTGAATTTTTCAAAATTTTGGAAAAGTTTAAAGCACGTGCGCGACCGTAAGATATGAAGCGATTTAATAAAAAATTTAGTCTCCACAATTCGCAACTTTTCCGCGATATTATGACTTTTTTTTTTAAATGAATTTTTTTGGCCCACCCTATTGTGTAAGCCTTCGCTACTCTATACCATTTCATATTTCTATGTATCTACCGATTTGGCAACCTCCAACACTTCTTGAAGGTAAGCTGTTGGATTTTATCCTTGCAATACCTACAATAAATTAGACAATTGATAACATATTGATTTAATTAACAATAGTTTAAATAATATTTTAAAATATTGTTTTAAAAATAAGAAATGTTATACCTTCATATTTACTCGAATGCAGGTCGCACCAGTTTTCAGATGACTGAAATCGAAAAGCTGATTTGCATGCGAATGTAGGTCGCCTAATATGTGGGATTGTGAGTATGGGTCTGACAAAAATATCCTGCAATTCTTCTTTAAAAGTTCAAATAATTTAAAAAAACAAGGTAGGCCCTAAGTAACCCCTCACATTGCACCAACCTGGTATCCAAAGAAGTCCTAGTATGCTGCCAAAATATTACTCAATTGGTAATGCTTGTGCAGTGGTATGTAATTTAACTAATTTTATCACAACTAGGAATTCAATATCAGTAAATTAATTGAGCGAGCGTAGCGAGCATTTCCACTTGACTCTTATGGCTCGAATGCCTGTTTTTTTTTTTTTTTTTTTTCTTCTGTTACTGCTTCGGTACAGGTTGCACCGTTTCTCTGATCGACCTGATATTTTGCACACATGTACATACCACCTATGCGGGTTGCTGTATAGTTTTTTAACAAAATCCGATCGTTGGTTATAAAAAATTAAATTAAAAAATTAAAAAATAAAAATGTTGCAATTGTTATGAAATTTTGCAGGGTCAATAAGTACACCATTCTCTCCTATTTTACAAATTTTCAGCTAAATCGGTCAAGACCTTAAAGACTTATTGGTATGTAACATTATGGGAATGTCGTACTCGGGTCGTGTTGCACGTACCGGTGCTCGCTCAACAACGCGACGGGACTTAAGCGTTTCGTTTTCCTAGTATGTATTATTATTGCATATAATACTTAATGTATCACTCACTATTGTGTAGTGCGTCGTGCCACTCGCGCAATCCTTTCTATCTGCTTCAAGACCCAGAACCTCCACCATTAGTGGACATGCCGAGTAGGATTTATAAAAAATCTCATGCGAATGTAGGTTGCACCCCAGTTTTATGCCAATCAATTTTTAATTCTTTGTACGACCTACAATCGAAACTAAATTGAATTTTGTTTTACAGGAATGAAGGAAGTGGCTGGGTTCAACCCCGCGATGTGCGAGCTATTTGGCCACCTCAACGTCAAGGAGGAAACTCTCTATCGGGATCTGACCGAGGAGAAAGTTGCCGGCGTGTTGACCGACGTCTGTGAAGAAACCTTCCTTCAGAGGAGAGACGGCGCGAGGGCGTTGTTTACGTGACCCCAACTTGCGCTAGGTGAGTGAAGTGCCTGTTAGGGGTGGGATAATCAAACGTTTCAACTAGTGATGACTAGGGCTGTAAAGGCTTGAAAAAAAAAAACGGATTTTTTGGAAAAAACACACGTTTTTTTTCTTTTTTTCTTTGAGGTGCGGAAAAATAGGTTTTTTTGGGAAATTTTCAATTTTACTTTTTCATTTATTTTTATTCAAATTAAATAAAAAATCATTATCTGTATGAAACATATGCTTTTTAGCACAATATAATAATAGGCCTAATAATAATAATAATAATTGAATATCTAGGTGCCCGTTAGGGCGCCGCAGCCAAGCCGCGGTGCGCTACACACTCAAGCACCTTATACACCAAGCAGAGTTGGGGTGATTTCGAGGTGTTACCCAGCCGTCATGTAACGTGATGTGAACTTGAAAACTATCACAATCGAGGGGATTTAGGTACCTGACAACACATGCCAAATTTTATTGGGGTACGACCATTCCTTCTTGGTGAAAAATGGCTTGAAACATGCTCAAAATCACTTTAAGGATGTTAGCTACTGCTACTGCTACTGCTACTGCTACTGCTACTACTACTAACATCTAATACGTCGGCCCGCGATTCTGACCACACGGGTGGGGCTACAATGTTCATATTTTACATGGACATTAAGGTTATAGTAATATAGTCTCTTTTGAAAAAAAAGTTGAAAAAGTTTGCTGGAAGGCTTCCAAATAAAGGTTTTAAATAAGCCTTAAACACTAGGCATACAATCAACAAGTAACCATAGTTACTTGACACTTGTTGACGGTATAAGCAGAGTTAGGCGGGAAAGTGCGATACGTAAACAAATGGAGGACATTTTAAATTTTGCTTCTATGTGTGAAATGAGCAAAGTTGTCATTATACTCTCATAAAACAAATCAGAAACCGTCCCTGACCTAGGCCCAGATGTAGAAAATTATTTATAATACAACAGTGTAGGTCTAAAGTTCCATTAGGCTATAGGACTAGATAAAATTATTACTTACATTACATGTTTGACAAGCCTAGCCAACCCTAGGCCAGCACAACATTGTTCTGACCATAGATACTAGTATGTTCTGACACACTTCCCGCACAAATAACTAGTTTTGATTACTAAAAGCCTAATGCAGATAAACAATAGTATGATTGTCCACCAAGGCTATACAAAAATGTTCGGAAATAATACACATATTCTTTTCTTTTTAGCCATGTTGAGCCATGATCAAAGTCAGCTTGCTACTACACACAATGTCGAAGCAAGGTGTCGAATATGAGCGTGATCATCTGTTTGTTTTGTTTACATAATTGCAACAATCAAATCATTTCATGCAACTTGTCTTTCGATTGGCCCGCGTTTATGAAGGCACTGCCATCTAGAATAAATATAGAACGTTTTCGAGCTCTTGTCTGGATTTCGTGAACCTCACCCCACGTTAATAACAGCAATACTCTTTCAACTCACAACCCATGACGTTTTCCACGATACCGTTCAAGAATACCAATTCCTTCGAAAAAGAAAACGACTTCGTTTTCTAATTGCGTTTTCAACTCATCTCCCACAAACTCAAGAATTGGGGTCCAGTCCTTATACCGTCGTTATACCATGGTTATACCACCTATACCCAGGATGTACATGAATCCGGGTCTAGATATTTTACATCCTTTTGTTATTGCTAATACCATAGAAATTAAATCAACTTTGATAAAATTATAATATTTTAACAAATAATTTTACAATGGAACTTGAAAAAGTAATGAGATCACACAGATAACAAAAACTTGTAGAAATACAGCCAAACCTTACACACTCAAAAGAAATGAGATCTAAAAAAAGGGCCAAGCTCATCTACCCTTCCACATTTGCGCATTCTTAATTCATAAACGTAGTGTCCCATAACAGCATCCTCGAAAAGCTTGGCAAAATAAAATTTGCATGTTATTACGTTTAAATTAATTAGAAAAAAGAACTTGGTTGAACTATTACGTTTAAATTAATAATCGCAAATTCTATTTTGCCAAGCTTTTCGAGGATGCTGTTATGGGACACTGTACGTTTATGAATTAAGAATGCGCAAATGTGGAAGGGTAGATGAGCTTGGCCCTTTTTTTAGATCTCATTTCTTTTGAGTGTGTAAGGTTTGGCTGTATTTCTACAAGTTTTTGTTATCTGTGTGATACTAGTATACTAAAAATGTGGACCCACTTGAGTGATGATTTTGCTTATGCCTGAATTAGACGTTTCAATGTTTTGTTGAAGATCCATTGAATTTAAATACAAAACACAATCAAAATGTGCAATGATAATAAAATACAACAATACCCCCTTCACCTTGACCATATTTTGTCCTTGAGTTCAATGAATCTTGAACGAAACATTGAACCATCTAATTCAGTCTTTAGGCTAGGTTTATTTAACCTAGAGGCAGTGGTCCGCAATTCACATTACTGGATGATCAACTTAAAAAACTTAAAAATGTACACTGATAAAAAATTTACTCTGTATCCGGCTGTGTCAGAGTCCGATGCACTTCCATCAGTTTCACGTACACCACGGCCACGAGTTTAAATAACATTAAATAGACAATATTATGAGGTAGGCTTAATAATATTCACAAGTCACAACTGGCACTAAAGCCTCTAGGTAGGAGGTCCTAGGTTCATAGTTTCACTATTATGACTGTTATTAAATTAAACTTTAAACCTAATGAAAAATATAAAAAATAAAATTTATGAAAATTCGTACCATAGGAAGACAAAAATCAAATTTTCCCAAATTTTCCGGGTTTTTTTTTCTGAAAAAACACGGAAATTTATGGGTTTTTTCCAAGCTCGCAAAATTTCCGGAAAATTTGCATCCCTATATGACATTGTGTAGTAAATATTGGAGTCAACTCCTACGGTAAAAGTGGTTGGCGTCTACTAGAACTGTGCGGAAACTACTATATCTGCTTTGTGCTTTGCTTTACTCGGAAGACCTTGGGCCTATACCTAATATATTAATGTACCGTCAGTAGCGTACCGAATTAAATTAATTTGTTTGTTTGTTGTTGATTGGATGAGCGAAGCGAAGACTTCAATTTCACCGACCCCCCAAAAAATTTAGCTCGGGTGTTTTTTTTTTTTTTTCTGTCTGTTTGTTCGCTCTCTACCGGGCAAACGGCATATGCGATCTGGATGAAAATTTGACAGGACCTTCGAAATCTCTGAACTTAGACTTGCCACGTTTTTGGGTACAATCGAAGAAATATTTCTCATGATTATCGTACTTTTACAATTTTTTTCGATTTTTTGTGCGATATTTTCGTGTCATTTGGGCCAATTCTGACCAAACGGGTGGAGCTAAAACGTTCATATTATACATGGACATTAAGGTTACGGTGATTTAGTACATTTTGAAAGAAAAAGTTGAAAAAGTTAGCCAGAATCTATAGAAATAAAGCTTTTAATATAAGATTTTTGGTTTTTTGTACGATATTTTCGTGCCATTTGGGCCAATTCTGACCAAACGCGTGGGGCTACAACGTTCATATTATACATGGACATTAAGGTTATGGTGATGTAGTACCTTTTGAAAGAAAAAGTTGAAAAAGTTAGCCAGAATCCATAGAAATAAAGCTTTTAATATAAGTTTTTTACGGTAAATAATACCAATTGACAAGAAACAAAAGAAACTTGACAACATTCACCTACAATGCGTAGGCAGCAAAACAAAGCACTTGCAAAAGTAAAGATATCCCACGCAACTTAAAACTTTAAAAAGCTCATCCATCAACGCGTCGGGACTTTAGCGTTTTCCTAGTGTTTAAAAAATCTCTGCATCGACTTTACAGTGACTTACTTAACCCTTTCTTGCCCGTACCTAGAAAAATTAAAAAATGATTGTTTTTTTTTACTTATTCGTCAAACAAACATGCCCAAACAGAAATTTTGTTTGAAACTTTTTTCTTTTTTTTGAGTCGGCCTACCTATTTTAGATTTTTTGGAAAATTTTGGATTTTGAATATGTACCACAATTTTCAACTTTTTTTATTTTTTAAATGATTTTAGTTCAAGAACAAGCATTTTTATTAATTTAAAAAAAAAATTGAAAATCGGATAAAAAATGGCAAATTTATAATTTTTTCAGATTTTTATATATTATTTTCAAAAATCCACTATTTTCAATTTTTTACACAAAAAGAGTTAAAAATTATGTGCAAGGCGTAAATATTATCCTATGTGAACGTGCGATAGCTCTATGTGCTCAGGAGAAGTGGGACTCAAACGTCCCGTCAGGCTTATAGAGCTATGATCCTATCCATGTTAATGTTATACCTCAATAAAACTGAGGGACTTGTAAGTCCCGTCAGACGAGAGGGTTAAATTATTTCTACAAAGGAGATTTATTGAAAGTAGCAAGAATAACATTTTGTTCCTGTGTACCAATTAAATTCAAAACATTGTTCTGCTAATTTTCATTAAAATAGGTACGGTAGGCTACTAAAAAAAAATCACAAAAAGTTGGGCATCACCTGTCATCTCACTTTTTCAACTATTGTCTTGCACTTATTTATCATTTTGTTTTGTTTTTCAGATAATGAATTGGGATATTCAAGACATAAGAATGGCTTTCTTACACAGAAAGTGAAAATGAAAATGTTTGTAGGGTAAGCAAAATTCTACCAATTTAGCATTAATTTAAGAGATATTCAAGAATATAACCCAATCTAATTGTTTAGTTCAGGCTAAAGAAAGTCTACTTTAAGCAAGCAAATGGCCTAGCATTATGTAGACAACATTTCAACAGCAATTTAAATTTCCTTGCATACCAGTATTATAATGTGATCCTGGGCCCATTTAGGCACCGCAGCCAAGCCGTGGTGCGCTTATCACTCTGACACCTTAGTTATAGGCACCGAGATTAGCCACTGAGCGCGCCACTGAAAATACACGAAGAGCTCTGGGTGGCCCTTTTTGGCATTAATTTGGTGAAGATTTGGCAATCACCCATCCTTTTCCATGTTATTTGTACATTGTTAAATTGCCATTTACAATCGTACTACAGTCAAAAGTCATTACAACGAACGCCAGGGGATCCCGCGATTATTTCGTTAAAATGATGTCATTTTATTTTCGCTAAAAACAAGATCCTTGATCTCAAGAATACCAATGCAGCCACTGCCAGGCCTGTAACACACACGTTCACCACCTGCGTTTTAGGCAATTTTCTGTTTGCTCGGCTGAATGACATCACAGTTGTTAGAAATTTTTAACATATCTCAAGAAAGTGGAAATAAAGGTTTCTATAGTAACACATTCCTAAAATTTGTTTTGAAATAATTTATAAAGAATAAATTAGATTTCACGAATTTCAATTTTGTTAAAAAGTCCAAAATTGACTATATTCGTGAATTTTTTCTGGCTGATCAAGTCAAAATTTTGAAAATCTATGACTGTAAGTACGTCCATGTATGCTTTATAGACAAGTTTGAAAAATTGTATATATGTAGGATACTTTTTGGCCGAGCAAACCGCTATTTACTAACTGTCAAAAAGGGTGGTGAACCCTCTTAAAACGTGTACACTATCCTATCCCTAATACTTATGATTTTTTCCTATTTTTAATGCGATATTTTGATTATTTTCGCAATATTTGGGCCGATTCTGACCAAACGGGTGGAGCTACAACGTTCATATTTTACATTGTCATTAAGGTAATGGTGATGTGATGTGCCTTTTGAAAGAAAAAGTTGAAAAAGTTAACCAAATTCATAGTAGATGTAAGGATTTTAATATAAGACTTTTACAAGTGCATATTAACAAGTAACTACCTAGATAGAACTTGACAACAATCACCTACGATGCGTACCAAAAGCAAGTCTTTGGGCCTCGAGATATATTTCAAATTCTATTGTTAATTGGTAATACCATAGGTAGCAATAATCCCCTACTAAGTTATAAAAATTATCCTAATTAACAAAAATAATTTTGCAAAGGAACTTGAAAAAGTATTGAGATCCCATTGCACACAAAAAAACTTAGGGCCTAGTAACCATTGGACAGAAATAGTACACCAAAAAAGCTATCAACGCGTCTGGGAAAAGCGTTCTCGAAGAAACTTAGTTTAAGAAACTTAACACTTGTGGTGTGTAGGCCCACCTACTGCTATAAGATAAATCGCCTATCCTGTGTATCGAGCACTCAACTCAGCACCAAACTAGAATTAGGCCAATGTAAATTAGTTATTAGTTATAAGCTGCATGTTGTATGCCATTATTAAAATTGCTCATTTGTGACTAGTATGTACACATTTCACAGTAGGCCTTTTATTATTTACATTCTGTATAGTGTATACCTACTGCTAGTAGGGGGCTACCTATGTATGTATTATTCTTTAGCACTGATCCATGATCAGTCAGTAATTTAGATTGACACTAATTTGAGTTCATTACCACGCCTATATGCAGCATGAAATTAATTGAGGATTACTGATTGTTATTAGTATGAGAAATGAAATGTATAATTATGTATTTGTCTGTCTTATTCTTATCTAATAATTAAAATATTATGAATTGAAGTGATATTGTTATAGGCCTAGGCTAGGCATAATAAATATCATTGGTACGTACGTAGGCCTAAAGCCGAAAATTCTGGGTTCGATCCCCAGTTGGGACTACTTGGGCTGGGGGCAACAAAACTTTTCACCTGCTGATGACAACTGCAGCTAATTTAAAGTTGTTACCTTAATCCACGACGCGTTTCGCCCTTCTGGGACTCGTCAGGCGGATGGTGGTTACTAAAAATCAGCTAACTACGGTACATGCAAACAAAACTAATACCTAATTAATTATTTTCATTTATAACTTACTTTTTAGGGTAATTCCTACTAATTATGAACAAATCCGTTTCATGCAGGAAAACAGTGACAATTATTTTCTCTTCTCACCATCAATTTATTAAACGAGCGTAGCGAGCGTCTCTACTTGACTCTTATGGCTCGAATGTCCGTTTTTTTTTTTTTTTTTTCTGTTACTGCTTCGGTACAGGTCGCACCATTTCTCTGATCGACCTGAAATTTTGCACACATGTACATACCACCTAGGCGGGTTGCTGTATAGTTTTTGAACAAAATCCGATCGTTGGCTATAAAAAATTTTTTAAAAAAATTAAAAATAAATTTTTTTTTTTTTTTTAATGTTTCGATCGTTATGAAGTTTTGCAGGGTCAATAAGTACAACATTCTCTCCTATTTTACAAATTTTCAGCTAAATCGGTCAAGACCTTGAAGACTTATTGGTAATCATAATTCGAAAAATGTTGTTCCGATCGTTATGAAATTTGTCAAGGAGGCAGTGAAGAAACAAAGATACACTTTAGAAGGCATTTCGATTACATTGTTGCCTCGTGCCGTCATTTAATTCAGCGATCAACAACAACATTCGAAGTTTTCGTCTTTTAAAGACTGTTATCTGATAAAATGGACATTATGGGAATGTCGCACTCGGGTCGTGTTGCACGTACCGGTGCTCGCTCAACAACGCGACGGGACTTAAGCGTTTTCCTAGTTTTTTACCTTGAATGGGGGGCGTTGCCCCTTGGACCCCAGACAATTACAGACTTGTAGGCATACATAACATGGCACATCTCATCTTGACTATTCATGGTGTTAACGATAAGATATCTTGAGAATTGTTTTATTTTGTCTTTTTTGTAGATTTGGTGTGTTTTGAAAAATATTAATTTACCTATGAACTTGAAAAACACTCATTTTGTAACTTTGATGTTTACCTGCTGTTTTCGTGAACCTTGATACGGAATTGTTTATAATTATTATCCTTTCCAGTTTCAGTTGTAACAATTGTCCATTCTTGAACGTAGTAATAGTACGTGCAAACTTTTTTCCCAAGTTGCTATCACCTGTGTGTATTATTATTAGTAGTTAGCAAAGACGTTACGTCGGGGAGGTAGTCAAAGGGAAGGGGAAAGTTCCCCGACGACGACCCAGAGCTCGCCATTAGTTTCAGGGAGAAAAACTCCCCTAATCACGGGCCAAACCACGAGAAGGTTGCGAGTTGGAATTTGATTACTGTATTGTCCCGTATTAGTTTTGTAGGCTACTATGTACGGCGTACGTGTTTTGATATCAACTATAATGACTGTATTGTCCCATATTAGTTTTGTACTATGTATGGCGTACGTGTTTTGATATCATTGAATTGCAGTATATCACACAATATTTTGTTTTATTTGTATAGGCTATAGGCCCTACAGGTAATATGGAATTTAGGCATGTTGGTTTTGTAGTTAGTAATTTATTATAATATTTGAAGGCATAATAAATTGAGAGATTCTTCTCCTTGGGGACTTTTTCTTGAGGCTGTGCCGCTGTAGCCAACGATCCACTCCAGACACTACAGGTAAGCCTACCAGTAGGCCTACTGCAAGTGCTGGAAGGTCTAGGAGATTTTAGAGGCACACCCAAATTGGCAGCTAGTTGATGCCCCCCTTTCTCAGGAAACTGTCAACAAAAAAAATCATGTAGTAGCCTCCCTATTGAATTGTGTGCTATAGCCCTACTACTTGTAATAAAAATCTGGATGACATTAATTTTGGCCTAAATCATGTTCTTCTTTAAATTACTAAGCCTGATTGTTTGATTTAATTTTTTTTAAATATGCCAGCTAGTTGTAATGAAAACTAAGTCCTACCTATATCACAGTACGCGAGGCCTGAATTTAATTTGAATCTCAAGTGGCCGAGGAGAGTTTGGTAGTGAATGTGAGTGCCGGTATTAGTCTTTGAGATAATTTATTCACTAAGTGCAACTTATCTACATTATAGTTGTCTTTATAATAAGCCTCCACCTTTTTAGAATAAGTAGTCTTAGGCTACATGGCCAAGATTTTAAAATACATAGGCCTAACGCCTAATAGAATTTATCCATTAGCTTTTTACATTAGGGGCCCAAGTAATTTTTGACATTATTTTTCGATACATATCTGCGTAGTGCGTAGGCCTTGGTATACTACCGGTATAGATTGGTGATATTTTAAAAGTCTGACCTAGACCTATGGTCTTATAATAATTATTATATTTTTAATTTATTTGACATAAGTTTATTGTAACTTCTTGTTTGATGGTCTGAATAACGGCAAATCATAATAGGCCTATGCTAAATAAAAACATGAGACTGCTGTCTGATGGGCTTCTAAACCTGCCGTATGTTTGACGGCAGAGCACGTTAGACGTAAGCAGCCACTAGAGCCGGTTTACTGACCACACTTGCAATATGTAGGGCTTACCCCTGCCCCCAACCTGCCACACATAAAATCTTACCTCTTCACGACATCAGTAACTCATTCCATGTGCTGATTACTGCAGGGGCTAGGAGGGTACCGGTGCTGAAAGTACAGTAGTTTCAACAGTTCTTCATTTTAAGCTGCCGTACGACCATAACAATCATAGCGTTGTTGAATAATTGCATCTGTAAAAAAATAATAGTTTTTAGTTCAAGTTCTCTAGCATAGGCACTACTTTATATTACTTATTCCCCGTTTATATTACTAGCGTCCAACGTGGGCTGGAACGCGGATTACAACTTTTGAGTTTTTTCCCCCACATAGGCCGAACCTAAATTAAGTCCCCTGAATGCAATGCACACTACATTACAATGATATGATATGACCTAAAGATTGCCTAGGCCTATCAAGCCGATGGTTTATGTCCATGTTTAGGTCTGACAATGCTCTCTAGGGCTGTTTGTAATTCTAGTGAGTCAGTAAGTTAGGCGTAGGGCCTAGTGCATGGGCTGGCCTAGAGTTGTAACAGCGTTGAACCTAACCTAGTCGAGTCCTATGCTTTAGTTTGGTTAAGGATTGGCCCTTGTGTATCTTATGTAGGCCCTACTTCCTAGGCTTATGCACAGGGGCCTAGGGCTTGAAGTTCCCTGGTCCCTATTTTAGGTTAGGTGAAGTCAGCTCAGGTCTTTCGTAGGCCTAGATTAGCAGATACTACATAGGCCTACTACTTGTGACAGGGCTAGATTTGTGTGCATAAATTTATACAAAGGCTAGGTCCTTTATGATGAAATTTATGATGTAGGGCCTAGGGCCTAGGTACTAGGCTAAGATAAACATACCTCATGAACCTCGTAGGCCTAGACCACCAGAATCCTCGTTCTTCTTTTGCTGATGCAATATTTCAAATAAGATTGCATGGCATTACTCAAGAACTGACGCCTAGGCTCCTAAAACCCGATTTTGAAAAGGTCTTGGGAACATTTACGTCTACAGATTGACACTTGTCAAGTCCCATGTGTTATTTTGTTTACTAAAAGTGGGCGAAGACCACTGCCTTCAAACCTTGTCGTTCCCACCGCTCGCGTCTGAGCGCTCTCCCATTGGTTGAATAAATTATGTTCCGACAACGGCTGGGATAGTTGTCGGAAACTTTACGAATTCGGGTTCCTCAATCCGACTGTCGCAAAATACCGTCGAGGCTAGACTTTCCGAAATTCGGTTTTTGTGGTCGGCCGAAAAAATGCTTTCCGACAGTTCGTCGAGGCTAGGCCCCCTGTATAGGATAACTTATTAACTTGAAGTTAACTGATCAGAAAAGTCAAAAGCTGTATAGATTGTAATGTTTTATGCTGTATATTGTGCATAATTTTAAATGTTTTTATTATCATTATTTTTTAATCATTCATTCCCTTTGACCACCTCCCCGACGGCGACGACAAAGACAACACGGACGAATGATGACACAGACGGAAACGACCACGACGTGGGGGAACCCATGCCCTCCCCATACGCTTGTGGCTGGTTCTGACCAGCACAGGCCTGTCCAACCCCTTGTCCCCCTCTCGTCACCCCTTACGTCCCTCCCTTCGTCTCGATTAGTCAAAGTGCATAAATATGAGACGTTAAGCAATATCCAATAACATTCATTAGTGTACGCTAATTTTTAGTATCAAAACCTGACAAATCCTACATAATTTATCATGTATAATTTATCTAGGTCTATCAATCGGTTTATAAATTACTCTACTCTACAAAGTACGCCTACTGGACACTAAATTCTGGGGAAATCAAATTTTCTGTTTTTTGTTGTCATTTAATTAGGAGGGAGCACAGCAACTAAAGTCTATAATTCAACTCAAACGGCACTTCGGCCATTCTATGTGTGGATGGGTGTGTGTGTACTATAAAAATCAGCTGAATCGCTGAACAGATTGTGCTGAAATTTTAAACACACATCTGGTGAGTGCTAACTGCTAACTTAACTAAGAACTGAGCATGAACAAAATCAGTTAGATCCATTGCGATTTAAATCTACAAGAAATAATAAATTGAAAATTAGGCTACAAATGTGTGGGTTTAATTTAACGACAATGTTTTTAAATATTTTTTATTTGTTATTTGTCAGGCTGTGAAAATTGCATGCAGTGACCAAGGTTTATCGAATCTTGCATGCTCAAGGTACTCCCGAATTCTACTCAGAGATTGAGTAAACCTTGCAATCTTTACACGTATTTTGTACTGGCTATGTTTTTCCATAGCATTGATGATAGACTACTCATACGTTATATGCATTTCAAAACATGTTTTATAATTTTTTAAATTTAATCCAGAAATTACCAAATCTTTCCCGACCAGGGGATTGAACCCAGGTCTCCCACTTTCTGGGTATAAAGGCGCCTTATCTAACTTCAACTCGGAAAACGCCAAAGTCGTTGTTAGACGAGTGAGCGAGTCATGTGTTGAGTACCCAGGAATATCTGCATACAAGTTGATTGATATATAGGTAGGCCTATAAGTGATGGGATTTTGAGTTTATTTGTTATAAGGGTGTGTCATCAGTAAAGTAATAATGCGCCACTCTTGCCTATGATAGGATAGGGGGGAAAGACTAATGCTGTCTAGATCCAGTCTTTGGTATAGGGGAAGAAAAGGGAATGATACCAGGTACTCAACACATGGCTCACTCACTCATCTAACAACGACTTTGACATTTTCCTAGTTGTATTTGAGATACTGGTAGTGTTATACTGCTTTTTTTTTTGGGGCGGGGGGGGGTTTAATGACATTTTTACCAAAGTTATGAGAAAATATTATAATAATGAATGAGATTGCTTAATTAATTTCAATATCGATATATGTTTTCCTCCAGAAATTGTCAACCTTCAAAGAATAGAATGCCAATCCTAATATGATAGGGGTGAGTCAAGTATGGACCGGCCCCTCGACCAAGCAATCCCAAAGATCAAGTTATTTTTTACACTTATTTAGCCTGTAATAATTGTTTTATGATTTTTGTATTTTTTATTTGAAATAAAGATAGTCCAAAGTAGTGTTGCCTATACCCCTAATTTTAACTGGATTTTAAAATTAATTTTATTTAGAACTTGTTATGTTCGGTTAGAGGGTTCCAATCAACCAGAGGACTTCACAGGGGTCCAAGGGTGGAACCCGGGGGGATTGGGGTCAATGCCCCCATTTGTAGCCTACACAGCAACCTTCACAGACAAACATATTAAATATTGGGATTTTGAATTAAGGGCGCGTCAACCGTTAGGTCGTAAGAAATTAGAATTCCACAACCCATAAAAGACATGTCACGTGTCAAAGGGTTCCTGTGGGCTTGAGGTAGGCTCATGAAAGAAAAGTTTGTTCCCTTTGTCTTATGATATCCAGGGATTCTGGGACAATTAGAAGAGTAGCAATTTTTTAGTTTAATTTGTTGAAGTTCCCTATTTCATGTGTAGTTATTAAATTGTAATGTTTTCATTGTTATTTAATTAGCCCTAATGTTGGCACTGTGCATGCATGATGCATTGATAAATGATTGTATACAATTTACCGGTATACAAGTGGTGTTCCTATAATGTATTTTACAATGTAGCCTACTTGTGTAAATAGCTAATTTGCTAAATAAACTCACTACTACTCTATATTAGAGGATGTGTGGATCGAGGAAAGTCCCATGCTGATCAGAACCAGACAAGGCTAGGGAGAATTCTCCGTCTCATGTCAAGGTCGTCAAGGGAAGGGTGAAAGGTCCCTGATGACCGCCAGAGCTCGCTTCCAGTTTCGGGGAGTTATATTACTCCCCAGGGGTACTTACCAGCGGATGTTTTCAAGATGGACTATCTTGTCTTGCCTATTATGATTAGCAGAGCCGTCTTCAGACGGTGGCATTAAAAATTTGGTGGTTATTGGTTGATTTTGCATGAAATAAACTTTAGAATGTTGGACCCTTCATGCAAAGAAGTAGGGCTACTACACCGATCCATAAATTTTGGGATAGGCCTAATGGGCATGAATGAAGGCAAGCTTTGTCATAGAGTGCAAATACAGCAGAGGACATAAGTAAATCCAATAATGAACTTACCTTGTTACAATTTTGTCATCGTCGAAGGCATCACGAAGTTTTGAAAACTTAACACTTCTAGCCTACGATTTGGATTTCGAACGATTTTGACGAGATATTAACGAAGTTCCATCCCTACAGATCACTCACCGCGGCGCCACCGGTGCCAGTACTACCAACTTGTTTTTTGTATAACTTTTTTTGGATGAGCGTAGCGAGCAAAGCAAAGATTCCATTTCACTACACTGGAGAAAAAAATCCGGAACGTTTTTTTTCTTTCTTTCTTTTTTTTTGTATTTTTGTGTGTTTGTTAACACGATTCCGGCTAAACCAATACTCCAATTGCGATGAAATTTTATGGAGGCCTTCGAAATCTCTGAACTTAGAACTGCCACGTTTTTGAGCGCAATCGGAAAATTATTTCTCATGAAAATCGCAATTTTACGATTTTTTTCGATTTTTAAAAAATTTCTTCGACTTATAACACCTACATACTTTATCCGATATTTATGTTTTTTTTACACAACCTTAATTTTATGAATTTATATATTCGTGTGAAATTTGAGCGCAATCGAATAGTTATTTCTTATAAAAATCGCAATTTTTCGATTTTTTCTTTTTTTAAAAGTACGATTAATTTTTTAAAAAAAGTTTATTTTTTATTTAATTTAATTTAATTTAAAAAAAATTTAAACTAAGTTATAATTTTTTCACAGAACAGCAGAAAATCCGCGTTCCACATGGCAGCTCAACGCACCAATTACGCTCACTTAAGCGTTTTCCTAGTATATTTGATTCATTAATTAATTGCATTTAATATCCTTTTTGAATTTGTTAACAAAATTGTTGTGTTTTAACTTTAATGCATTGTTGTTGTTGTAACATTACTATTTCAAATATCTGCTTAACTGTAGTTCATTGTTGTGTCTGCATCTATGTAATTAGATTTATTTAGTTGTCCTCATCTGTGAGTCAGTTTTTTAACTGAATAGGATAGACGTTAAATAAATAAAGTAGTTTTTTGCAGACAATGAAGTGTGAAGAATCAAAGTGGACCCACCCATCTTTTTTTAGTTTGATGCATTCTGCATTACCCACATTCAAAATATTATGTTTCAACACGGTCCAATATAACAACAATTTTGGACCAACTCATATGCATGATGATGCATGGTGACATGAATTTGTTAAAAGGCAAAATGACCAACCACTTTTGAGTGGGTATTTTAGGCTGAAATAAAATTATGATATTAATTTTAATTTCCAAAAGTGATATTTAAGAGTATATGTGATGATAGCAATATGCTACATTGTAAAATAAACCGTTTATGCTGCATTAAAGGAATGTTGGTCCTTTTTGTTTCTGAGACCCTTGGTTATCTTCACGGCTGGCAACACTGCCTAGTGATTGGTTCAATGACATTTAACACCTAGTAGGCTATAGAGATCCCCAGTCATTGGTCCACCGGCGTGACAATTAAAAGCCATCTTGAATAGGTCAGTTTCTATGTTAAATTAGGTTGTAGCGATTTGTAGCCAAAATATTTTTCAAGATGGCTGTCAGGTTGACAGGTGAGCATATTAGCCATTAACACTAAATGATTACTAAATTCCCTTATGCAATAACTTCTTACTGTTTCTGTTTGTGCATTCCCATGCTGCACAAGCTAAAACCATAGCGAAAAAATCCAAAAATACTTAATCGCATTTAAAACACAATGTTAAGCATAAATTGAAACGCCAAATCGCCATCTTGTATAGGTCAGATTGCCGCTTCAATTTGATACGCTCGCGCCTGTGCGGACATATTTGAGACTAGGGATCTAACCTACTAGATAATATAGATGTTAAATTTGGTTGTAGTTCCATCCCTTGCCGCCCATTTTTTATTCGCCACCTCCACCTGTGTTAATCTTGATAACTCCAACTTCTACAACGATGAAGACGAAGATCACGACGATCCTTGCGATATCATGACATCTCTATGCTAGGTACTAACAATTTGTTGAGCCTGGCAATGTGATTAAGATGGACGAATTTTAGTGCAATGTCGGTGTTTTTTATGCAAGTAGCTATTGTCATAGAAACATTGAACTATGCTAGGCTAGATTGCGAACAAGAACTGTATAGTTGGCTAAAAGAGTAAAATTGTCATGGCGATTGTTATTGGATGAGCGTAGCGAGCGAAGCGAAAATTCCATTTCACTTCACTGGAGAAAAAAATCCAGATTTTTTTTTTTCTGTATTTTTGGCAGTTTGTTAACACGATTCCGGCTAAACCAATACTCCAATTGCGATGAAATTTTATGGGGGCCTTCGAAATCTCTGAACTTAGAACTGCCACGTTTTTGAGCGCAATCGAAAAATTATTTCTAACGAAAATCGCAAATTTACGACTTTTTTCGATTTTTAAAAAATTTCTTCGACTTATAACATCTACATGCTTAATTCGATTTTAATGATTTTTTTACAAAACCTTAATTTTATGAATTAAGATATTCGTGTGAAATTTGAGAACAATCGAAAAATTATTTCTCATGAAAATCGAAATTTTACGGGTTTTTTCTTTTTTTTAACAATTCTTTCACTTATAACACCTACATGCTTTATCCTATTGTAATGATTTTTTTACAGAACCTTAATTTTATGAATTATTATATTCGTGTAAAATTTGAGCGCAATCGAATAATTATTTGTTATGGAAATAGCAATTTTACGATTTTTTTTCTTTTTTTAAAATTACGATTAAGAAAAAATAAAAGAATAAAGTTAATTTTTTATTTAATTTAATTTAATTTAAAAAAAATCGACTAAGTAATAATTTTTTCACAAAACAACAGAAAATCTGCATAACACATGGCAGGTCAATGCACCAATTACGCTCATCCAACAACGCGGCGGGACTTAAGCGTTTTCCTAGTTAACTTATTTATAATTATAGTGGTCTGTGGGTTCCCTTAATTTCGGTTCGGTTTGGGTATTTGAGGCCGACCCGATAGTTAAAAAAGGTACCCTTGTTTCGGGTAACAAAAATTTAGGGGGGATGGTGGAGGTGCCGGTCCAGACCATTTTAGAACTAGGTAGCTCTGGCTCCCCCGTCTCCTCGGCTCATTTTCCAACACCCGCAATATTATTTTAAAGTGTTGGTGATACCGGAACCCGCCCCATCAATCTCTTCCCGGCAGGTTGGCACCTCTCCAGCCTCCAGCGCCTCCTAGACTCGGCGGCGCTGGCCGCAACTATTAATAACTAGATCGGTTCCGTTCTCTACTGATGTCACGTCGTCAGAGCTTACTTAGTTTGAGATTCAAGATAACATTTCATTTCCTCAAACATTACAGTACATTGTTTTTACTTACCCTTGGGACACAATTGTTGTATGCCTGTTTTAGCAGGGTTTGTAGAAAAATTAAAAAAGATAGTAGAATCACGTAGAATTTAAATTCTATTCATACAATAACTAGCAGTGGTGTTTCCAGGGGGCTCGAGAGGACTGCCCCCCCCCCCCTAAATCCCAGTTATAATTATATTCTGCAAATCATCTAGCTGGCCCTACGCAAAAATTTAAATATATTAATTTTATTATATTTTTCTATTCTTTTTACAAAACCACTTCAAAAGTACATACTTTTTTAAACTTGTGGAGGCATCCCCACAATTTTATTATAAATATCTCCTTTATAAATGTTGTCCTCCTTTGTAATCAGTCTTTAACTGAATATGATAGACGTTAATTTTTTTAACGCCACTGCTAACTAGATTAATAAAAACAAATTTCAAACCTATGAAGTGCCACATTATAGTATAAAACCATAAATGATAGACTTGAAGGCAAACAGATAAATAATGTTATACATTTCAGGACGACGGAGGTGACGTATACCAGTCTTGGACAAGTTCTCCAAAATATAAGGAGATTTTCTTTGATCGAAATACGATCGACCCTTCTACCCTAATTCTGTTCTAACCTCCTAGCCTATTTAGTATCCTGGCATAGCCCATGGAAATAAATGTGATTTTTTTGTATGTTTTATTGTATATTTTTTTTAACATTTAAAGTGTAAAAATTACATTGTTTATTTGTCAAATATTAATTTTTCGCATCATTTCCCATAAAGATGGCATGAAACCTTCCTCGTTTACGTTTTTGATGGAAAAATAATTATATGGTACAAAACGACAAAATTTAAAAAATAAAAGCTCAACTAGCCATGAGCCATTTCAGAAACGAAAGAATGCAGATAGCTCGAAATTGTTTTCCCAACATAACAACGTTTGTCAACTCTATTCACGCTAGCTCAGCGTGGATCTTGCACACGGAGGAACTCTGTGATCTATCACAGATAATTTTTGCTTTCGTTAGTAAAATATATTTTTCTTTCATTCTTTCGTTGGAGCTAGTATATACAGACAACCCCAATAGTTCTCCATCTCTATGATGTTGCCGCTCATCGTTCCTAGGAGCAGGAAACATGAACTATTATAATTATCTAACTGCATTAATATCTCATTTCTTGTCCCTTTGTAAGATCAAACGAGCTAAAAGCACCATGACCCAGATGATAATACCAGTTATAAGCATCTTACTTGACTTGAGTGGAGTAAATGAGAACATCTGCGGGTTCTAATTTCTGCAACCAAGGAACACTTTATGTTTAACTATATAGTCTCTCACGATAAAACCGAACATTAGATCCACTTGAATCGTGTCCAGTTTGATTGATCGGCGTTTCCTACTTAAATATGACGGTCTCTACTTGGTCATTGCTCGCTCGTCAATGGTGTCTGCGCCTACAGAGTTGGCATGGTCTACATTAAATTCATGTCCCCCACTGAAAATCAGTTGTGTGATGAGTGGGTGCACTCTTAATACCAATTTATTTATTTATTTATTTATTTATTTATTTATTTATTTATTTATTTATTTATTTATTTATATAATGCACAATGTTATGTACATCGAGGCTTTTTGTTGGAGCTCTTCAACAAGAATGATACAGAGTGGTTTTGGTAGCCCTAGGATTCAGGGGGGTGGGGCTATGTTTACCCTAAGGAGTTTTGACTCGGCCCTTCCACCAAAGTAACGTTGATGTAAATTGCACGGTAATGATATAATTAAAACTAGGAAAACGCTTAAGTCCCGCCGCGTTGATGGATGAGCTTTTTAAAGTTTTTAGTTTGCGTGGGATATCTTTACTTTTGCAAGTGCTTTGTTTTGCTGCCTACGCATTGTAGGTGAATGTTGTCAAGTTTTCTTGTTTCTTGTCAATTGGTTTTATTTACCGTAAAAAACTTATATAAAAAGCTTTATTCCTATGGATTCTGGCTAACTTTTTCAACTTTTTCTTTCAAAATGTATTACATCACCATAACCTTAATGTCCGTGTTAAATTCTAACATTGTAGCCCCACCCGTTTGGTCAGAATCGGCCCAAATGTCACGAAAATATCGCACTAAAAATCGAAAAAAATCGTAAAAGTACGATATTCATGAGAAATATTTCTTCGATTGTACCCAAAAACGTAGCAAGTCTTAAGTTCAGAGATTTCGAAGGTCCTGTCAAATTTTCATCAAGATCGCATATGCCGTTTGCCCGGTAGAGAGCGAACAGACAGAAAAAAAAAAAAAAAAAAAAAACACCCGAGCAAAATTTTTGGGGGGTCGGTGAAATTGAAGTCTTCGCTTCGCTCATCCAATAAATAAATTCGTATTTAGAGTCTACCCACTCAGTCACAGAACTGATTTTCGGTGGGGGACATGAATTTAATGTAGACCAATCCAACCCTGTAGGCGCCAAAACCATCGACGAGCGAACAATGACCAACTAGAGACCGGCATATGTACGTAGGAAACACCGATCAATCAAGCTGGACACGATTCCACCCGCGGACAGCACCAAAATCAACAAGGCTGATTCGGAACACCATTAGAATTTATTACGTATCTCGCTGCTAGGACGGCTCCAAAGTCAACGTTTACAAATTCCTAACCCAAGAACTGATGGACTTAAAGCGGTATTCATCCGCTAAACTCAACAAATATATTTCATTCAGGCTATAATTTGTTACTAATTTCAATTTCAATTCAATTTCAATTTTCAATTTATTCAGGCTCAAGTACAGAACTAATAGATACAATTTCCTGATTGAATGACTGAAGCCACATAAATACAAGGTACTTGTGCATGGCTTCTGTCATTCATCTTTGAGCACAATAAAACTAATAACAATTACTATGAATTACAATCCTAAATTATTACTTAATCTAAAACTAAACTACTTCTACTAGTTATACTGTTCAATTATTTATATAATCTAAAATTGTATTTTCTTTCTTAATTAAGCTACAGTATGTGTATAATTTAAGTTCAGAAACCTAACAATATCATAACTTTTGATTTGGTAAGAGGTAGATAATAAATGGAGAATAAACATTTTTTAAATTAAAAAATTAAAATAATAAATGGAGAATTTAAATTAAACTAAACGAAGACAAGCAAAGAAAAGAGTCTAGAAAGAAACAGAAAAGTTACTGGGTCCAGTATGACACGAAAAAAATTGTCAAACCTAATATTTTTTTAGCTAGATCCCATCGTTAAAATTCTCCCATAAGAAATAACATGGGGACGATCTTTGGGCCCCGTGACCTTGGAGGATTTTGATCCAAAACGAATATTGATCATTATTGACGTACTCTATACAGCCTTTTCTGTAAGTCCTCTATATTATTTCGTTTTGTAATTTGGGTGTGGTTCGGTCAAAATATGCTGATTACCAAGAAATGGTGATATTGGAATGCATAATATATATTTGTGTGTTTGAGAGCCATTTTAGATTGGTCTGATGCTTAAGTATCTTTGTGGAACAAAAAAGAATCAGGTTAAACCGATTTAAGAGATTTCTCTAAACGCCAATTTTCGCAAATTTCTGGATCAAAAAGGTTAAAAAAAATCGTGTAAAATCACAGTTACAAGATATAAATTTTAATCGGTCATTTTAGTGTAGTATTAGCTATAGATTATGTTGTAAAAAAATCATTTTTGAGGGTAAAAGCCCCTTTAAGTCCAAATCAGAAGTTAAAAAACTTCTGCGTATAGCGAGAATCGTACCCTGGACCTTCTGCATTAGAAGCAGAGACGCTATAACCACAAAACCATTATAAAAAAGGTGTTTCACTCCAACTCTGTGTACTCTGGTACCCGTTCTTACAATTACCGTCTTGATTTTCTTTGTGTCTATAATGTATTAATAGCAAACTGCAAAAAAGGTTGATACTACTTCTTCTTTGTGTACCTCACGTATTTCACATACTGTTTGCACTAATCTTATGAATCTGATCCGCGTTCTAGCGACCATGGCCCACCTCCTATAGAGCTTACATAAAGCCCCCCCCACCCCCCCCCCCCCCCCTCCTTATGACAGACGTTTGGAAGACCCAAGAGTTTATTATTGCTATAGCGGTTTCTTTAAACATGTCCGTTCTCACCTCTTTGACTTACATCTCTGCCAGGAATACACTCTTGGATGTTCAATTTAAAAATAACTCGGACACACATTGAAGAAATATATTCTTGTAATGGTGTTTGTTATCTTTTCAGGGTGAGATGTCCAGGGAAATGTAATTTGACAGTTAAAAATTGCTTGTTTCAACTGTTAAGGCAGTTAAGTTATGGATTGTGAGTGAAGTTTTCCGCGTTCTCTGTTTTCACGCTGTGGAAATCTGAGATACAGATGTGAATGTGATAATAATTTATTTTGGGACATATTTGTCAATAAATTTAAATATTTCCTTTATTTACCAAAATAAGCCAAGCGCTCTTTACATTGGTTTTAGTTCAGAAACATATTCAGATATTGAATTAAATGATGGACAGTTAGTATGATATACTAGTTTAATCCATTATATTGTATTTTATTTTTGGATGAGCGTAGCGAGCGAAGCGAAGATTCCATTTCACTACACTGGAGAAAAAAATCCGGAATGTTTTTTTTTTTCTTTCTTTTTTTTTGTATTTTTGTGTGTCTGTGAACACGATTCCGGCTAAACCAATACTCCAATTGCGATGAAATTTTATGGAGGTCTATGAAATCTCTGAACGAAGAACTGCACGGGGGGAAAAATCGATCGAAAAATTATTTCTCATGAAAATCGCAATTTTACGATTTTTTTCGATTTTTAAAAAAATCTTCGACTTATAACACCTACATGCTTTATCCGATTGTAATGATTTTTTCACGGAACCTTAATTTTATGAATTAATATATTCGTGTGAAATTTGAGCGCAATCGAAAAATCATTTCTCATGATAATCGCAATTTTACGATTTTTTTTCAATTTTTAACATTTCTTCGACGAATAAAACCTACATGCTTTATCCGATTGTAATGATTTTTTTACAGAACTTTAATTTTATGAATTAATATATTCGTGTGAAATTTGAGCGTAATCGAAAAATTATCTATTAAAAAAATCGCAATTTTAAGCTTTTTTTGTTTTAAAAAAATTACGCTCATCCATCAACGCGGCGGGACTTAAGCGTTTTCCTTGTATTATACTAGGAAGCTTCGCAGACGTTTTTTCAGGCGCGTTTTTGTATGAGAGCGTAATTGGTGCATTGAGCTGCCATGTGTCATGCAGATTTTCTGATGTTCTGTGAAAAAATCATTACAATCGGATAAAACATGTAGGTGTTATAAGGCGAAGCAATTTTGTAAAATACGAAAAAAGCGTTAAATTGCGATTTTCATGGAAAAGAATTTTTCAATTGCGCTCAAATTTCACACGAATATATCAATTCATAAAATTAAGGTATTGTGAAAAAATCATTACAATCGGGTTAAGCATGTAAGTGTTATAAGTCGGAGATTTTTTTTTTAAATCGAAAAAAATCGTAAAATTGCGATTTTCATGAGAAATAATTTTTCGATTGCACTCAAATTTCACAGGAATATATAAATTTCATAAAATTAAAGTTCTGTAGAAAATCATTACAATCGGATAAAGCATGTTATAAATCGAAGAATTAAAAAAAAAGTAAAATCGCGATTTTCATGAGAAATAATTTTTCGATTGCGCTCAAAAACGAGGCAGTTCCAAGTTCAAAGATTTCGAAGGCCTCCATGAAATTTCATCGCAATTGGAGTATCGGTTTAGCCGGAATCGTGTTAACAAACTCACACAAATACAAACAGAAAAAAAAGAAAAACGTTCCGGATTTTTTTCTCCAGTGTAGTGAAATAGAATCTTCGCTTCGCTCGCTACGCTCATCCAATCATATTGCTACTATATATTATTTTGTGTATTGTATTGTATTTATTAGCCTCGTTTAGTTCATATACATTAATATATAAAATACTGAACATTTGAGTTGTCATTAATTTATAAAAGTTTTCAAAACACTAAAACTATAATTAAAAAATAACTAAGAGAGTGTTCATGCAGAATGGGCAAAAAACCTTTATAAAACTGCGTGCTTTGGGAGAGTCGATCTAAATTGCTCTACAGAATAATAACATTTATCTAAAAGCATGGCTTTGAGTTCTTTCTTAAAACGAGTACAATCTTTGATATTCCTGATTTGTAACGGTACAGAATTATAAAGGTTTGTGCCCGACACTGCAAGCCCTTTTTTGTCTCATTGATAGCTTACACTTTGGTGCCCTTAGTTTATCCTTATTTCTAGTATTTAAATTATGAAAATCTGAATTACTAGTAAATAGGTGAAGATTTTTGTGAACAAAAATAATTACTATTTCATAAATGTATACACAGGGCATGGGTAAAATGCATAGTCGTTTGAACAGAGGTCTGCAGCTAGTCCGGTAGCCAGACTTAGTTATTGATCTTATGGCTTTCTTCTGTAAAATAAATATTTTGTTGCTGTCAGTTGACTATGTCTGACAGTTGTCAGTGTACTATGTTCATGTCAGTGGGCTAATAATGTTGGAATCACGCATTGAAACATTGCATCACTCATCAATGATGTCACAACCTAAACAAAGTATATGGATACCCTCTCAGATTGGAGTTACTTTGACCCAAACCATGTGATGGCTTTCACCGATACGGTTGAAGCGAAGCTCCAAAGTGCGTGAAACCAAAGAACTTTGGTTTCAACATCTTTGCCAGAGCAAGGTCGAATAAACATCCGTCATTCACAGCCAATCATTGCCCAGACAGACAGACCCTTCACTTAGTTACAGCCAATGAAACTAGAACGTGTTAGTATCCAGTTGACTTGACTACACAAAGTGACCACAGGGGGGTTAGTCAATAGTTCGTGGAACACTTCACACCTGTATTATTTAGAGAAACCACTCCAAATATAATAAGCAACAGACACGTGTTGCACAACTAAAAAATCAACAATGAAATTAAATCTATTTAGCTGAATTATTAGTGCTCTGCACTAGGTGTCAGCAATAGTAAGGGGATGCGCTATTAAAACACACGCATGCACCCCCCCCCCCCCCCCCCCCAACAAAGAAGGTAAGGAGCAAAAAGTGTGAAAGTGCACTTAAACGTTTCAATCGAGAATATAGAATTACTGTTTTATCGCAATACTAAAGAAAAATTCTGACCAAAAGAGGATTTTAGTACATACAAAATTGACGATGCGTTAAACCGCACAGATTTTCACCAAAATGACCTTAAAAGAGAAAACTTTTGGACAAAAAACAGGATTTTAGTAAATAAAAAGTAGGTAATTGTGATGCTTTAAAACGCACAGATTTTCACCAAAGGAGAATTCTTTTCCGCCCCCACTTAGCATTCGGTACATCTAAAAATTAATTGGTTAACACCCCCTTTATGAAATCTGGATACATCATAATATTATTATGCCCAGCACAAAATTTTTTTTTTTCAATTAGTTTATTTTAACTAGTTTTTAGTCGAAGGAACTTATGAACTTTTTAAATATCAAATTCTCAACCCATTTTTTATTTTAGGTTTATTTTTTCTTTTTTTAGTCCTTCTTCCCTTTGTTTTTTAATTTTTTTTTATATTATTTCCTTCATGTTTTCATTTTTTCCCTTTTGTTTCTACCCTTCTTTTTACGTTCATTTTCTTATTTTTTTTATTAGACGATGAGCGAGCGAATGAATTCTTTTCGCTCTACTCGATGGGGCCCCTTGGCCGTGCCATTTCCAATGTCTGTTTGTCTGCCGGGGCTCAAAACGGCCGAACGGCAAATAGTTTGGGCTGAATTTTAAACAGACGCCGTACCAGTAACTGAAAATGCTAACAAAATGACGAAATCCTTTCGATTAAACCTACAAAAAATCAAATGGGATTTTTAAAATAGGGGTAGCATTTTTTAGATTTTTCATATAAAAAATGGGCCAAAAGCCTACGTATAATAAAAACAATTCGTTACCCGCATCAGTCGTGATTTTTGTATGTTTTTTTTGTCAACACGGTTGTCATTCTCTAAAGGTTATGTCTTTTCTTTTTTTAAATTCTAAATTAATTAATAATGATGACCAATTGACCTCCACAAATACATGCAATCCGCATAACCCATACAGTATACACGCGTATACCCATTAAAGGTAAAATTAAAATCGAGCCCTAGACCACCTACTTTATTCTAACTTACTCAGAATGTGAGATATGTGTACCTTTACGTGGGCCCTAAACCTATGGTCGTGCATTTGGCACGAGCATTGCTCTGCATATCGTATCTCACTCGAAACACAGCTGGGAAGTACAAAGAGAAGTAATAACCCCCGAAAGATGCGACCTCTGGCATGTCGTCGGGGGCCTCTCCCCTTCCCGACAAACCCCCCTTTACGACATGACCCGATAACCGAACGATTCCAAAGACGATGACGACCACGCGTGAGAACCCCCTTTTTTTTCACCTACTCGGGCTGGTTCTGGGGGGCCAGCAAGGTTTTCCCCCCTAAAACCCTTTGAGTGGGCATCAAACCGAACGGTTGCGCGCCCCCGAAAACCCAAAAATAAAAAAAATTTTCTCTGTTCCCTCCCTAAGCTGAATTGTCTTTAATTTTTTATTGACGCTGGAGGGAGTATCTATTTTCAAGTGTAGGAGTTCGTACCTACTGGCGTTCATTTAGCCTGGGGTGTATCTGTTTATCAAGTGTCTGTGACCACAAATGTTTGTTCAAAAATTATACTAGGGAAACGCTAAATCGTTTTTAAACGATGAGTGAGCCCTGTGTTGAGTACCCGGGAACGTTCCCTTTCCTCCTCATTCCTAAGGCCTACCTATAGCCATCGTAGGGTAGAGGGGGCATTTTGGCCTTACTTGACGCGCCCGTATACCACTAAACTCAAAACCCTAAATTTACATGTATAAAATTTCACAAACTTAAATGCAAAAGTTCCCGGTACTCAAAACATGGCTCACTCCTCGTCCCCAAAAACACTTTGGGGGGGGTTTCCCTGTTATCTAATTTAATTTTTTTTTAAAAAATTTTTTCCTTTTAGTTTATTAGACCCAATCATATTTTGCCAAATTTTCATTTGTAATTCATTTCTCATTTCCTTTTAGGTGAAGACAAACTCAACTTAGAATTTAAAACTTGTCAATCCCGCTCTCTCCTTGTCAAACGACTCTGCGCTATCGCTGACCCCTGTCGTGAAATACTTACTCTCACTCTCACATATTTATTTTTAACCCCCATTTTTGAGTCTGATGCCTCAAAACAATTCAACTCATTTTTAAAAACCCTCTGTCAGGCAGACAGTCAGTCAGTGTGTTTGCTTCCCTTTTTTCCTACTAAAAGTATTGTCCCATCCCAACTCGTCTTCCTTTCGTCCCTTTCCCCTTTTGGGACGGAGGGGTTCCCATGACCCCATATTGGGGGGACTTGCCCCACTCTCTGGAATTTACACAATGTTTTTTAAAAGAAATCATGTTTTTAAAAACTTTTTTTGTAATTATTTGAGTTTCAAAGTTAGTAGTCAAAGTTAGTTTTTAGGCTACGGAGGGCCACACTTGCCCTGTATTAGCCTTACTGCCCTTTGGGCAGGTAAAATTCATTAAAATCAAAAAAAAACATTAAAAAACACAAAAAACGCACAAAAACAAATTTTTCGGGAATTTATAACTTTCCACATCAGCTTTTTTAAAAAAAAAAAATTTTTAAACAAAAACACGATCAACAACGTTGTCTGTGTTGCTTATATGGGGTCTATAAGCCCCCCTATATAAACAATCGTGCAAATCGTGAAAAGCATGAAAATTTGTGAATTTTAATATCCCACAAGGATCCAAAAATCGATGGCCCCAAGTTGATTCCTTTACTTTCTTTTTAAATTGGAATTAAAAAAATTAATTGTTTAAATTTAAACCCAAAAAAAATTTTTTAAAGGGGAAAACAACACAGTCGACATTGGTAAAAAAGAAAGTTTTTTTACGGAGAATGAAAAAATGAAAAAATATTTAAAAATTTTTTTAATTTAATCATCTAATATTGAATTTTAGTAATATTTTCCCTTTTTCGATTTGTGTAAAATTATGTACCC
Source organism: Sweltsa coloradensis (assembly GCA_024449915.1). NCBI lineage: Eukaryota > Metazoa > Arthropoda > Insecta > Plecoptera > Chloroperlidae > Sweltsa > Sweltsa coloradensis. The sequence continues at coordinate 324,848 of JAMZAV010001129.1, read as the reverse complement.
CTAAAATTCTACTGATTGTCATAAAATTTCACCCCTTTACTAAAAAAATGCCAATAATCCAATTTTGATGGCCCCAAACAAAATTCCTTCAACTCTCAGTTAATGGATTAATGAAATTAATAATTAGTTTAAACCATTTAAAATTTTTGACATTCACAAACCCAGTCAACTGATGTATCAAATAATAACAAAACAAGCATAATAAAAAAAAAAGTGAGGCCCAAGGGTCAAGTTCTTATCACTTTCCCATTAATTAAATTATTCAATTAAGGGCAATTAATACAAAATTACAAAAAAAATTAAAAAAATAAACAGCATAGTCGACTTGGGTATCAAATGAAAGCTTATTTCACGAGTAAATAAGTGTGAAAAATTTTTTTTATTTTTTAAATTTAAACATCCAAATTTAAATTACATTTTGAAAAATTTAAATACCCTTTTGACTTTTGTATAGTTTTTGTATTCCAAAAACTTTACCGTTGTCAAAAAATTTTTCCCATTTTTAATAACTAATCCCAATTAACCCAAATTTTGAGGGCCCCAAAAGAAATTCCTGCAACTCCCAATTTAATGGTTTTAATGAAACTGAGAATGACTAGATCCCCTAAAATTGAACTTAAATTATGCGCTACGATTAACAATTGTAGTATTAAAAAAAAATATGATCACAATAAACCTAAAAAATGATGGGTCCAAACTAAAATTCCACTTAATTATTATAAAATTAAATTTAAAGGGAAATTAATTATATTTATTTCAATAAAAATGTGTTAATGATCACAACATAGTCATTTGGGGTCCCAATAAAAGCTTTTTTATGAATAATTAAAATGTGAAAAATTATTTAGTTAAAAAAATTAATCATCTTTTTAAATTTAAATTAATATGTTTAATTAAAATCTAGAAAAATTTTACCATTTTGGTTTTGTAAGGTATAAAAAACTCTACCATTTCAAAAATCTTACCACTTTACTAACAGATTAAATAAATAAAATAAAAAAATTTTAAGCACCAAACAAATTCTTGTAATTTAAATTTTTTAAAAATAAAGAAACTGAATTAGCTAGTTTACGGGGCCACAGCAACGGTGTATTAAAAAATACCCTTTTTATGGTAATTAAGAACATTGACAGAATTTTTTAGGCATTTTTATTAATACTATCCCAAATTTTTTAGGCAATGTTTTTTAATATGCTATCCGTTAATTACACTTTAATTTTAAATTTAAGTAATTAACGGGTCATATTAATAACATTCCTTAATAAAATTCTGTCAATTCTTTTTTACCTACAATTGGCTATTATTTTAAAACCCATTTTACTGTGGGGCCCTGAAATAGCTAATTCTTAGTTTTTTTATTTAAAAAAATGTAAGTTACAAGAATTTCGTTTGGTGTATAAATTTTTTTATTTTATTTTTTGACATCGTGAAGTAAAGTGGTTTAGATTTTATGACAACGGTAGAGTTTTTATACCTATACATAACCAATTTGGGAAAATTTTACTAATTGTAATTAAATTTGAATTAAATTAAATTAAATAAAAACTTTTTTTTAATTTTAATTATTCTAAAAAAAACTTTCATTTGGTACCCAAGTCGACTATGTTGTGTCATTTACACATTTGATTGAAAAAAATTTAATTTAAATTCCATTAATTCATTAATAATATTAAGTGGAATCAGTTTGGACCCATCATTTTTTAGGTTTATTGTGATCATATTGGTTTTTTACTACAATTGTCATCGTAGCCATAAATTTAAAGTTAAAAACAATTTTAAGGTTCTACTCATTCCAATTTTATTAAACCATTAAACTGGGATTGCAGGAATTTCGTTTGGGGCCACAAATTTGGATTAATTGGCATTTTGTTTTTTAAAATGGGGAAATTTTTGACAATCGGGAAAATTTTTGGGGAATACTAACTATACAAAAACCAAAAGTGGTTAATTTTACTAAAAATTAAAATTTTGGATGATTAATTAATAAATGAAAAAAAATTTTTTCACACATTATTTTCTCGTGAAATAACTTTCATTTGTACCCAAATCGACTATGCTGTGTTTATTTTGTACATTTATTTTGTAATTTTTGTGATTAATTGCCGTTTAAATTTAATTAAATTTAATTAAAGGAAAGTGATAAAAACTTGACCTTGGGCCATCCTTTTCTCTTTTATTATGCTTGTTTTGTTATTATTTTTACATCAGTTTTTACTGTGGTTTGTGAATGTCAAACATTTCTGGTTTAATCTAATTATTAATTTCTTAATCCTTAATCTGGAAGTTGAAAGGAAATTTTTTTGGGGGCCTCAAAATTTGGATTTATTGGGATTATTTTAGTAAAGGGGTGAAAATTTATGGCAATCGGTAGAATTTTAGGGGTACTAATTAACATAAATCGAAAGTGGTAAAATATTACTAAAATTTAAAATTTAATTTGTGATTAATTAATAAATTTTTAAAAATTTTTCATTTATTCTTTTCATAAAATAAGCTTTCATTTGAACCATGTCGACTGTGTTTTTTTCCTTTTAAAAAAAATTTTTTTGGTTTTAAATTAAACAAATTATTTTATTAAAACAATTAATAAGAAAGTTACAGGAACTCAACTTTGGGGGCCTCGATTTTTGGATTCCTTTTGGTCATATTTGAAATTCCAAATTTTTATTCTTTTTTCACGATTTGCACGAGTTAGGCTTATGAACCCACTATTTAAGGGGTTGCTGTTCATCAAAGTTTTTTTAAACATTATTTCGTAATGTTTATAATAATATGCACTCTAATAAATTTAATTCATTCTAAATTTACTCATTTTGGGGGCAAAAAATAACTTACAATTATGTGGTTTTTGGGAAAATGTTTTTATTTTTTAAAAAATTTTTTTCTGAAAAACTGATGTAACACGTTTTATCGTCTTAAAAAGGGGCATTTTGAACAAATTTTGCAAATTTTTAGATCGTTTTTTGGTCTAACAACGACCACGTTTTCCCAGAAAGGTAACTCTTGACCAAAACACGAACACATACAAAGAAGGGGGGAGCTCACAAAAATCTACGGCAGTTTTCACTTTGTCTCATCCTCTCTCGTATTCACACCATTAAAATATAGTATATTTTAAAATTTAAATTACTGAAAAGGATTAAAATATTTTCCCCAAAAAAATACAAATTATTTTACTTTTATTTCTATTTGTGGCCACATTACAACGGACGAATGCCCCATAAGTGCCCCTTGCCAAACCACCAATAAAAACAAACGCAAAAATACAATGTAAAATTAGTTACATAAAAAAAATGACTAAAAAATTAGAATTTTTGGATGAGCTAGCGACGTAGCAAGCGGAAGCAAAGACTTAAATTTTAAATGCCCCCCCAAAAAATTTAGCTCGGGGTTTTTTTTTTTTCTGTTTTTTTTCGCCTCTAGGGGGCAAAGGGCATAACGATCTTAAAGAAAATTTACCGACCTTGGGTTTTCTCTGAACTTAGGGGTGTATTTTTTTTTGGGTAAAATTGGGAAAAATATTTCCATGAATATCGTACTTTTACGATTTTTTTTTTCATTTTTTGTGCGAATTTTCGTCACTTTTGGGGTCGATTCTGCCCAAAAACGGGGGGGCTACAACGTTCATATTTCACATGGACATTAAGATTTTGTGATGTAGTAAAGTTTTGAAAGAAAAAGTTAAAAAAATTTCTAGAAACCTAGAAATAAAGGTTTTTAAAATTATTTTTCATTTTTAGTGCGATATTTTCGTCACATTTTGGGCCGATTCTGACCAAAAAGGGTGGGGGTACCCCCGTTCAGATTTCACATGGACATTAAGGTTATGGTGATGGTCCTTTTGAAAAAAAAAGTTTAAAAAGTTTGTTGATCCCAAAAAAAGGTTTTAATATAGTTTTTTTTAAGTTTATAATACCCAATTTAAAAGTAAAAATAGAAACTTGACAACAATCACCCCAAAACATTTAAAAAACACTTTCAAAAAGGAAAGTGCGAACAAACGCCAAAACGCAAACAAAAAAAATTACAAAAAACGCTCATCCATCACGCGGCGGGACTTTAGCGTTTTCCTTAGTAAACATGAATGTATGCATGTGGTGTGGTATATGTTAAAGTGAATGATTGTGTGAGTGTGAGTGTGTAAAGGAAAGTGTAAATATTAATTGTATGTGATGCACGAGCGACGTAGACATTAGTAAGTTTGATTATGTTTATTTCTTTTAGTTGCTTTCGTAAGTTTTGAATGTTTCTATTGGGCAAATCTATATTAAGGCCTATTCAAGGATAAAAATTTTGTACGTAGTCTGACCCTTATTAATTAAGTATACGCTCGGAGTCGGAGTTAATGAGAGGTTCAAACATAACTGGAGGATATAATGTGCAGTTTCTTCGCGAAAAAATTGGATCATAGACTTGCTTTTACAGTACAGATGTTATTTGTTCATTGCACAGTATCACATCCAGGAAAACAACATGACAGTCCTTGAACCAGATTTTTACTCCTCCCTCTACCCCCCCCCCTACCCCTTCTTCCCACCCACTCTCAAACTGCAATTGCCAATATTTCACTGCCAACCTAGCAGCGCAGCCCCACCGTTAAAACCATGACGGATATAATAACTTGGGTCCAGGTAGGCAGCTAGCATACGTAGATTGCGACATTACATGAAGAACTTAGAGGGGGGGAGGGGGGGGGGAGTTAATTATGTGACACCAATATACGCAGAGCAATGAAAAATATAGATTTCAGAGGCTTGACAAAGAGATTTGTTGGGATTTTCTCTCGTATATTACAAACACGAGGTTGACAAATATTATCGCTAAGTAATTGGGTGGGTGGACGTTAAGAAATGCACAGAAGTAAATAAATGTGTGGGGATAGTTTATCTTGGATATATATCAGAATGCATGATTCACTGCCGAAAGTTTGCATTAATGAAAGTGACTAGCAATATGGAAAAACTTTGTGACAGCCCCTACGATTTATTATCTAATTCGTTCTTCTACAAATAAAACTGCCACAGTCTCAGTTTTTCTTATAAAACACGCCTAGTATGATGTGTACATACAAGTTAATTCATTAGAAAAATATAAGAACTATATGGTTATGTAGAACCCATAGCTGTATGAAGCATCACATTAATTGTGATTATGGGTTCAAAAATGTAAATTCTTTATTACCAACATGCTTTTGTATATTGATTCATATCATATTTATTTTCATCCATTCTCAATCAATGAAACTATAACTTCATAATATGAACATAAAAACCATGAAAGAAGACTGTGTTGTATTTATATACAGCACTTTATGTCCATGCATTAATGTTCTGTAATTAATTTAATTTAAATCAAACTATACATGAGATTGTAAGAGATCAACTTTAAACAGGGGTTGCCCCCCTGATAAACACTTTAAAAATGTTATTTGTAGCACCTAAAAAACCTGCTATAAGACAACTTAAATATTAAAAGTTTTATCTGTATTTACTAAAAGACGTGAATCGTTTTGCCCCAAATCTTAAATCCGGATGTCACGCTAATAATTTCATCGCATGAAAACGTTTTGACGTGAGTTAAATGACTGTGATATTGTCTGGTTGATGTTGTTTTGGTAGTCGTCGTAAAACGTGTCTAATGATTATATAAACCAGGTCTAGGAGCCGACAGACGAACAGACAGACGCGACAGACAGACTGACAGACAGACAGACGACAGACGCACAACTTCGCCGCCACCCTTTGTTATAATTTGCTACGTAAAAATAAGATAGATGAAGTAGGGCGTGTGGTTTTTTTTTCTTTGAAACACCTGACGTGTCTCATTTAGGTGGAGCAGCTGCAACGGGGACGAGGTGGGATAATATCCGAGGCAAGAGCATCGCGCAACATCACGCGCACGCACACGCACATTGGGGGTGTTCAAAATGGCGGCAGGGGATGCACCCTGTCTTATACAGGGTGTCTACAAGACTGGAAAACCTAGAAAGTCCAGGGAATTTAAAAAAATCTGGAAAAGTCAGGAATTTTTTCTGGAATTTTACTAGAAATGTAAAAAAATATATATTTATTTATTTCAATACTTTTAGTTGCTGAAAATTGAAATTCTCAATTATTTTAAAAACAATCCTTAATTATTTGTCCTTGTCTGGTGTTTAAAATTCCTCCAAAATCGACATTGAATTTATTACAATTTTTTCCTACATTATACTGTGTGGAAAACCAAATTGCTGTCTGGAAAATATAATTTTCCATCTTGAAAACCTGGAAAATTCAAAGAATTTTTGTAATGGAAAATTTGTAAGACCCCCTGTTTTACAGTGATGTTAATTAGAGTTTAGACACTATCTAAAGGTTGTGATATAATTTTTTTTGATCTAAAATTTTGGAGACAACTTGACAGTTTATTCATTCAAAAAACTTATTTGTTTTCTTTACTTCGAGTATTATTAAGGGATCGTTCACCTACTTATGTAAAGGTGTACCCAGACATCTTTTACCTAAGTAGACTCCATTTACAACAAATTCTTTCTCCGAAAATTAATCATAATCACCATATATTATTGTTAAATATTGTAATGGAAAATTTGACTACGTTTTGCGCCACTTCGCTGTACTGGCAACAACGCACGACACGGCCCTTGGCTTTTCCGAGTCGAGTAGCCGGGTGACGCGGGACTGAGTTATCGTATTGGACATTTAAAGATGCTTGGCGTGGGGGATATGCATGTAGTCAAGTATGGCATACTCGCTTCAAATTAGGTTTGAAATAAAAACGCATGACAGTGTTTCTTTCGGCTCAAGTTGTCACGTGTAGAGGTGTTTACGAAAGTTATGTCGTTTGACAATTTACTTCAGAAGCGCAACAGGCACTTAACTGTAATACACATACAAAACCTCGTCACCTAGCTGAAATATATATTTACTGCCAGATGCCAGTACGTTATTTTATTCATCCTTTTGTCCGAGTATGCCTGTTGTGTGATTTTTAAATCTTTGTTTGTGTTTGGAATGGTTCTTCCTAATCTATACTAGCTTAAGATATATTATGAGTGGGGTGTGCCTGCATACTCGAACGATATAAACAAAAAGCGATAAGCTAATGGGCCTAAAAAGGAAGAGATAAACATTAAAAAACACTGCCCAGAAACTTACGCAGACCTCTCACATCAGTTGGACCACGTGCACTCGTTTTCGATCAATCGTTCATGATGACATTGAAGTGGTTAATAGGTGCAAAAAAATAAAATGTTTTATTATACGTTACAGGGCAAAGCGAATTCTATTCAGTAGTGTTCGTGTAGAGTTTGTCCACAAAAACAAAAAATTCAAAATGTTCAAACGACAAAGAGGGAAATGGTTTGCGACGAAGTGACCTTAATTAGTGAATTACTTGAACATGAGTCGGCGGCGTGTATAATAACTATGCATACAGTTTGTTTTTGGGCAAGATGATAGTTTTCAAACGTTTTTCAAAGATGTTCTCAATATTTACGCCACGAAAAGCTTTGGAAAAAACATCATCAGTACAATAGAGAAACATGATGTCTGGCGTAATAAAGTAGCATACCTACTCATTGTTTATGCTATTACAAACAGAAATTGATCAAACAAGGCACATAGATTTGTTATTCATTCTGTATATACAAAGTGGTCATAAGGGGGGGGCCGGCTGTAAATAATAATAATCAGATTATTCCATGAGAAACTAAAATAAAATGCCGCTTGGGATAATGAAACATTGTTAATCGGTTACATGATCAATACATGATACAAACATGCATACCGCGGCGAGAAGATTATTCGGGAGGTCCGCGAACGTTCCTCACCACTGGCAGCCTGCATTTACAAGATTAGGAAAACCTGATGTCAGCCATTGCTTTAGAAATACTTTAATCATGTAATTTCAGTTTTAACTTATTGTGGAAGAATAATTGAATTTTTAAATGCCATAACAAATCCTTTTATTTTTTAAAGTGCAAGTAATTCTGTATCATGTGTGTGTTTGTGTGTGTGTAAGAATCGCTATCGCGTGTTTTTATGTTGTTGTATAGGCAATACTTATTCAACTCCACTACCTGTCCTACCTGTCTTATTGGCAACATATAACTTTATAAGAACGTGCAAATATAATATTTATTCCATTAATTGACGACAATAACGTATGTGTTTCAAAACAGGTGTTGGTTTAACTCTAACGTATTGTTAATCAGATGATCGCAGGCCTTCCGCTTTGTTTTTAGTAGAACAGACTATCTCGACAGATAGACCGGGACCTGCCTCGCGCGTTACTCGCCGCTAGTAGCTGTGCTGTGTTGCAACACCTCGCCCGCTCCGTACCAGTGACGTCACTGACCCGAAGCGCGCCGATGAATTTAAAGACCCCTATTGACGTAGGTCTGGAAATATACACAATGAACTTAATTTTTATGTTCGTACTTGGTTTTAAGAATAACTTGTTAAAGAGGTGAACGGGCCCTTTAAAGAAAGACGATTAAAATTATGTATTTAATAAAAATAAAATGGCAATAAAATCCAGGTAAGGTAATTCTAACTGCAATTTGAGAATTCTGGAAATGAGGGATAATAATTAATAAATAATGATGAATTATTATTTTTTTACCTTATTATGTTATCCTTCACTTACGTACGAAATACTTGGTTATATTGGACACAACATACCTACAACTATAGTTTCATCTTGGCGTATCATAGCTTTCTTTAGAATAAGCATTAATTATTATTAATAGTATTGGTATTTTTAGAGAATGTGTCAGATCCAAAATGATATTTGATTTGATTATTAAAACGCAGCTTTCTTGGGAAAGGGTTAACCAGGAAAGATGTTGGGAAGAACGAAAAATATGACAACAACTGGTGGATGTCCCTGAGGAAGAAGACAGTGAAGAGTAATAAAGGAAAGTAGATGACGCAGAGGAAGAAAAAGATGACGTGGGAGAAGCGTCAGGCATGGCTTCGATAAGCCCGGAGAGCCAAGAATGTGGTGGGAACCTCCCACCCCCTACCCGACTTAGTTGGAAATAGGATTCTATATTATTAATTAAACATCGAAAATAATATAATTCTTTATTCATTTATTTAACATCTATTTCATATAGTTATGAAACTGATTTACAAATTAAAGGACAATAAAATAACACTATATAATAACATAATTGAATACGAAATTATAAAGGTTAATTTTAAATATATTAAAACAAGATCAATGTAAAATTATTTCTAATACATAATATTAATAATATATATTATACTATTTAATTAATGTTTATTTCATTCCATGCATGTACACAACCCGAAGTCAGTGGCGTAACTATAGCCCTTGCTTTTTTGGGGGACGAAGATTTTTGTAACCCCAAACGTATGTATGTATCCTGGTACAATGGGGGCTCTGGGGGTTGCCCCCCCCCCCCCCCCCCAATATTTTGTTCTTCTTAACATTGCAAATGGTGGTATACTAGGTTTTTAGCGTGGTTTCGTTGATAATTTATAAAATTGTAAAGATTGTCAGTTTTATCGTCATTTCACAAAGTCTCAAAATTGTGCCCCCCATCGCTCCCCTCTCACCAAATTTGTGGGGCGTTCGCCCTCCCTCGCCCCCCTCCCTCCCCCTCCCCCCTTAATTACGCCACTATTACGATACACTCTAGAACCCTTAATACACTGTAGAATATAATACAACAAACATCAAACCCAGCGTGAAAACATGTTTACCTGCTGTGTTTGTCGCCTACGTCATGGTCTATCGAGCTTGATCAAGATCTAGGGTTGACGGACCTCAGACATTCAGACAACCAACATTGTAAGTGTATTTATACTTCTCTGGGAAAACCTGATTATACAACACCAGACAATAGACTTTTAATTCGTATTGGAACGAACCCATGTGGCAAAGTCTGTGTGCCGTGTTCGTTAATATAACTCATTGGCGTAATAGAGGGACAAGTCGCCGTGTGTAGTCGTAAAAAGAACACTTTTCTAGATTGAGGCAATAAATTGAGTTATATGTGAAGATGTTTTGGGAACTTCCCAGTATACCCTGTCGTGGAATATAAAAACTTGGCATTCATTATAGGTACACACTTTATGTCCTACTAAATTTTGGCCGTGTCTTTTTTTGGCTGTATAAGTTAATAATTTTTCTTTAATTTATCACTAAAACTAGCTGTTTGCATTATTCTTCGCGGGATCGTTTCTAACGGGACAAAATTTAGCGATCCCTTCACCCCTACAATAATGTGTTCTTTAAATAAATAAAAATAAATTAATGAAATGGTATGAAAGTAAAACTGTAGTTATATGTAGTTAGCTATACCTAGAAGACTAAACCGTGAATTATTTATTTTGGGTTGATATATGCCAACTCCCACCAAATACAAACCTAACTATATAATTATTTGCTTTGGCTATGCAATGAGGTATTTTGTAAGTGTCTTTCCATATATTGCATACCGCGATTTTGCCCTTCTTATTCTTATACCGGCAGAAATAAAACATCATAGACCGCAAGATATAGGCTAAACGATTTAACATGTGCAGGTATACGGGAGTACCAAAGAGAGGTAGTAGAAGAATATTAAAAAATTCGCATTGCATTGATCTTTTAGTGGCGCCAGGTAATATTACCAATAAAAATGTGTCACAATCGGTATTGGTGGAGGTGCCGGGTCATGAATAGTAATTCTTTTTTTTACTTTCAAGGGTTCTGTAGCATAATTTTATATTTTAGAATACTTCAATGCTTAGAAGTAGGTGTAAACTTTAATGAAAATAAGCTGTGCAAAATGTGTATTGGCTGCGCACAAAGCACCCAAAATCGCACTGTCAGATTTTTTAAGTGTGTATGAATTATTTTATTTTATTTTTTTGCATTCTTATATTAACATTTGAGCATGTTACATCATTTATAAGACTTTCTTATTGCACTCATAATAATGTCATTAAGACATTAGAGTATTGAAAGTTATCCCATATAGGCTACAAACTAAAAACTAACTAATAACTAGGTACATAGGTAGGTATACAATATACAGTAGTGCCTGATGGCATGGTAGACAAAATTATTAGGTAATAATCAGAGATTCAAAACACTGAACATCCAGATTCCAAACCAAACTTATAGTGTTCCATATATGGATAAGTCACTAGTTAATAATAAAGTAAAAAATAAAGAATAGTATTATAAACCTTTTTTTATACATGATTAAAATATTCTGTTACAGTATAAAATCCATGTTCCAGAAAAAATTATTTTACTTTGAGTTTAAATGTCTCTCTGCTACAAGTGTGCATAACTTGTTTTATGTCATCTGGCAGTTTATAATTACAACCGGGGTAGTACTGATTGTGTTTGGTGACTCTTGGGGTCGGGGGACTTTGAAAGGGAAACTCGGCACCTCCACCTGCAGAGTTCAGTGCTGGATAATATTTTAGTGTGCGAAGCTGCGCCAGCGTTGGAGCAGACCAACACAACAAGGATACAGCTTAAAACAAAAATACATTTCAAAAGTTATAAACTTATTACAGTTGTTATATAAATAAATGGTTTTGAAAAATAATAGCCGAAGCTATTGAAATTGATTAAGAGAGTATATGACATGCGATTGAGGCAATTGCTGTTCGCTCGGCCGACTGACACCACAGGTGTAGGAAATTTTAAAAATATGTCACGAATGTGGAAATATAGAGCTCTGCAGAATCACATTTCCAAATTTTGTTTTAAAATAATTTATAAAAAAATAAATTTGTTTTCACGAATTTTGATATTGTTAAAAACTCTAAAATTGACTATAGTCGTGATTTTTTTCTGGCTGATTACGACAAAATATTGCAAATCTATGACCGCAGGGCTGTCCATGTATGTGCTTCATTGACACCTTTGCAAAGTTTCATATACGTCGGATGCATCTTGGCCGAGTGAATAGCTATTTGCTAACTGCCAAATGTGTCCCATTCCCTCTTAAGTAAGGTCATATTTTACCGATATATGTATCAAAAATTCCCGAAGAAAGTCTGCTGCGCGAGCTCCCTAAAACAGACATTTCTCACCCCAATAACTTTCCTGGATTTGGTACGTGTTTGCAAGGTCCGGTATACAGGGTAAATATCAGTCCGTTTTTTTTCCCATATATTTCCTCAGCTTGATTCACACCTGTTTCGAGGCAATCTATAGGGTCCAAAATCATAACTTCCCATGAACCCCATGAAATCTTGTGCTCTATATAAGGAAGGCCACAAGAAGATCGATTAGCAAACCACACTTGCCTTTCAGTTTACTTCTTACACTTTGCACTCGGCTGGTGTAAACTCCATTAGGAACATCTTGCTGCAGCCTAGGTGCTGATGGTGCAGAGTAGAGTACAAGGCTGTTCTGTTGTACACACCACTCTACACTTGTGCTTTCAACGCGTCCGGGTCTTGGTAGCAGGCTGTACACTTACACACCCACTCAATTTATCACGTTTTCCTAGATTCTAGAAGGTAGAAATAGCTAGGAAGATAAAAGAGAACTGAGAAACTTATAATCGGAAAATATGTCGGGAATATTTAATTTGGTAGTGCATTAGGGCGCTGGTCCTAATAAATAAATACATTTTTGCAGGATGCCCGCTGTAATGTCTAAGGGGGTTAACTAGGTATATTGCGGATAGGACAATTGTGAAGGGATGTCCGAGGGCTATTTAAGAGGACTCAATCCCTTGCATTCGCATTAACGACTGAGGAAAACCTCGGGAAACAACCTTCAGTCAGGATTGCCGCGGTCTCGACGGGATTCGAACCCGGGACCTCCTGAATCAGAGTCGAGCCACCACTGTCGTTGCAGGTTCTAATTGTATAATACGGCTCTACGGGGACGTGGGTTCGAATTCCGAATAAGGCAAGTTTTTTCTGTAATCGTCCTTCATCCTCATCAATCCCCACTTATCGTCTAGAATAGCATTAGTGCATTACTACGAGACGTGACGCGACACAAATCATCTGCGTGTGTTACATACTTGGAAAACGCTAAAGTCCCGTCGCGTTGATAGATGAGCTTTTTTTAAAAAAAATTTAGTATGCGTGGGATCTCTTTACTTCTTCAAGTTCCATTGCAAAATCATTTTTGTTAAGTTATAAAGTTCTAATTCCTATGGTAATTAGAATGTCAAATATCTGTCGGCCCGAAGATTGCTTATAAACGCATTGTAGGTGATTGTTGTCAAGTTTCTATAGTAACTTGTTCATTATTGTTATACATTTCAAAAACTCATATATTAAAACTTTTATTTCTATGGATTCTGGATAACTTTTTCAACTTTTTCTTTCAAAAGGTACTACAGCACCATAACTTTAATGCCCATGTAAAATATGAACGTTGTAGCTCCACCCGTTTGGTCAGAATCGGCCCAAATGTCACGAAAATATCGCACTAAAATTCGAAAAAAATCGTAAAAGTATGATATCCATGAGAAATATTTCTTCGATTGTATTCCCAAAAACAATACACCTCTAAGTTCAGAGATTTCGAAGGTCCCCTCCAATTTTCATCAAGATCGGATATGCCGTTTGCCTGGTAGTTAGCTAACAAACAGACAAAAAATACAAACAAACAAAAACCAAAAAAACATTGTAGCTAAATGTTTTGAGGGGTCAGTGAAATTGAAGTCTTCGCTTCGCTCATCCAATCACAATAAAAACTGAACACTACAACACTTACTTTTTGGTAACCCTGGGGGTCAGGGAAATGGAACTGGAACGAAGCACCTTTACCAGAAAAGATTATATTTGTGAGTGTACAACAATTCTCGACAGTCTTATTTTACCTCAACCCCTCGGGGGGAGGGGGGGGGGGATTCAGAGTCGAGCAGATCAAAATTATTTTATTTCAGATTGCTTGAAACAAATATTTGGATGAGCGTAGCGAGCGAAGTGAAGATTCCATTCTACTACACTGGAGAAAAAAATCCGGAATGTTTTTTTTTTTTGTATTTTTGTCTGTTTGTTAGCACGATTCCGGCTAAACCGATACTCCGATTGCGATGAAATTTTATGGAGACCTTTGAAATCTCTGAACTTAGAACTGCCACGATTTTGAGTACAATCGAAAAATTATTTCTCATGAAAATCGCAAATTTTACGGGTTTTTTCTTTTTTTAAACAATTTTTGACTTATAACACCTACATGCTTTATCCTATTGTAATGATTTTTTCACAGAACCTTAATTTTATGAATTAATATATTCGTGTTAAATTTGAGCGCAATCGAATAATTATTTCTTATGAAAATTGCAATTTTACGATTTTTTTCTTTCTAAAAATTACGATTAATTAAAAAAATTAAGTTAATTTTTTATTTAATTTAATTTAATTATAAAAATTCAGTTAATTTTTTATTTAATTTTTTTTAATTTAAAAAAATCTTCGATTAAGTAATGATTTTTTCACAGAACAACAGAAAATCCGCGTAACACATGGCAGCTCAATGCACCATATACGCTCATCCAACAACGCGGCGGGACTTAAGCGTTTTCCTAGTTAGCACAAAATCTTATTTTTATCTTCCTTTAAGTAGAGCTAGCCCCTTCTCACTTCCAAGGGTGACCAAAATCATTCTGTACCAACCTTGTTGAAGGAAAATAGCCATACAAAACCGCATGCCGATTGGAGGTCGTGTTCAGTTTTTATCGTAAGTCGTGACACACTCACACAGGGCGGACGGACGGACAGACAGCTTCTCTTCCTAATAAAATACATAAACTCTAATTCTTGAACAGGTCAATTGATAAAGTAGTAGTAATATTTTTCAGAATTTCAATCCGTATAATACCTGATATTATATTCAATACCATCTAGTAGGCCTACGAGAGTATTTCTTCACTATGATTGCCAGCGGTGCCCACTCGAACACAGAAGTTAAGCAGCCTTCGGGCGTGGTCAGGGGTAGAGTGGGTGACCGCTCTGCCCTGAAACAAGTATACCGCTGGTTAGAGCAGATGGAGGGTTCGAGAGCTAGTGTAACGGCTTCGTTCTCTTCGACGTCTGCTCGGCAGTCCGGGTTAGTGGAGGAACCTATATGACTGTCAAGGTCACACCGTCTTTTCGGATGGGACGCTAAGTCGTTTGTCCCCTTGGTACTTTTCGAAAGGAGTAGGCTACGTGCCGGTACCGGGTTTTCCATCCCCCCTTCTGTTCATACTTCATCCTCATATATCACCACTCATCGTCTCGAATAGCCAAAGTGCATTAATATGAGACGTTAAGCAATATCCAATCAATCAATCCCTATGGTTAACTTGTGCAAGTTATAATGATCAATTTGAAGTGTCTTGTGGTTAGCGTCACTGCTTCCAATGCAGAAAATACAGGGTTCATTTCCCGCTTTAGGTATAAGTTTTTTCACTTCCTATATGGACTCAAGTCCATCAGTTCTTGGCTTAGGAAATGTGTAAACGGTGACTTTGAAGCCGTCCTAACAACGAGGCCAGGATACATTCTAACTCTTCCGAATTAGTCTTGTTGATTCTGGCGATATCCGCGGGTGGAATCGTGTCCAGCTTGATTGATCGGTGTTTCCTACTTAAATATGCCGGTCTCTAGTTGGTCATTGTTCGCTCGTCGATGGTGTCGGCGCCTACAGATTTTTTTTGGTATGTTTTAAATTTCATGTCCCCCACTCTCTAAATACGAATGTATTTATTTATTTAATTTTTTATTTTAAGTGTAGTAAAAATCAATTGAGAGAAACGGAATTTTCCATTGCTATCACACATTTTACTACTAGGAAAACGCTTAAGTCCCGCCGCGTTGTTGGATGAGCGTATATGGTGCATTGAGATGCCATATGTGTTACGCGGATTTTCTGTTGTTCTGTGAAAAAATCATTACTTAGTCGAAGATTTTTTTTAATTAAATTAAATTTAATAAAAAATTAACTTAATTTTTATAATTAAATTAAATAAAATTAAAAATTAACTTAATTGTTTTAATTTATCGTAATTTTTTTAAAAGAAAAAAATCGTAAAATTGCAATTTGCATAAGAAATAATTATTCGATTGCGCTCAAATTTAACACGAATATACTAATCCATTAATTAAGGTTCTGTGAAAAAATCATTACAATCGGATAAAGCATGTAGGTGTTATAAGTCGAAGAAATTTTTTAAAAATCGAAAAAAATCGTAAAATTGCGTTTTTTATGAGAAAAAAATTTCCCGATTGCGCTCAAAAACGTGGCAGTTCTAAGTTCAGAGATTTCGAAGGTCTCCATCAAATTTCATCGCAATCGGAGTATCGGTTTAGCCGGAATCGTGTTAACAAACACACAAAAATACAGAAAAAAAAACAAAAAAACATTCCGGATTTTTTTCTCCAGTGTAGTGAAATGGAATCTTCGCTTCGCTCGCTACGCTCGCTACGCTCATCCAATTACCTTGGTATCGTAATCGATTGTATATCGATATCATTTTGCAATACATGATAAATTGACTGTCAAAATTCCATAATTTACGACATTGTTCATTATACAATCATAATGGTTATTATGAATGTGTCCGTTGTGATCAATATAATTCAATTTAACGCCAATCAGGGTTATTGCCATAATTAAAATCACCTGCGATAGCAGCAATATCGTCAAATTAACGTCTTGCCTAATTTAACTCCGCCACTTCTTGAACAGGTCTGTAATATAGACCGCGTACTTCGAGCATTGAGCCCTCTTTATTGTCTTAAAATGTTTTTTCTTTCTGCTTTCTGCTTTGTTGCATCACGTGATAAACAAAATCGATTAATTGACCTGGCAGTGTAAGTGTAAGCCATTGATAAGCTAGTGATTTGGTGTGGTTAAAAATATTGCAAGGTAAGCATACCACAATAGGTTTGTTCTTTTGTCCACCAATTTTTACATCTTTTGCACTTTTGAAGAAATAAGCGTTCTTTTGTCCAGCTGTAATTACAGTATTTCTTACTAAGACATGTTCTTTTGTCCAGGGGGTAATTACAACTTTTTTTTTTTTTACAAACGGTACAAATACGAGTTTTGTACCGTTTGACAAAAAAATTCGTACACCAACTGTTATTTTCAGAAAACTATTTTAGCTATAGTCAAGTTGTAGCTAAAGGTGTGTAGAAACTATGTCCAGAAAACCGATTCTCAAAATTTAATTTTGAACGAGTCTTGTATGCTACACTTTTGTCAAAAAATCTAAATATAATTTCCAAAAGTGAGGTTATGTCCCGCCCCAAAAAATTCACATTTTTTTTTTCTGTTATTTTAAAGGCCTTCTTTCATTCAGCAAACTTTTCAGACATGTTTCTTCGACTTTCAAATTATCGGCCAGAGGTAGTACAATAGCCTTAATTATTTATTATAATCATATATTACTAGAGTATACAATGTATGGTGGTAAGGTCTGTAATAAGTATAACATTCCAAAAATACAAGTACAGATTCATGTTAGTAGGCCTAACTAGAAAGTACGGGTTGCCTCGTGATGAATAAATGCAAATATAGAAAACATAATTTAAAGAGATGGACCACACAACGAAATAAACTTTAATCTATTGTTCGCCTCTAAATATAATGATGTATGTAGTATTTTATTTTCACCAAGTTCCATTACTAAAACATCAACATCTTCTATTTTATTTATTTATATTTTAATTAGGAACTCGTCACGTTTATAGAATAAAATCTCTGCGATCGATTTATTTCTATGTGATTATCGGTGCGATGGTTCATTCGTATTTTCAGAAACCAGATGTATATCAATTACAAGGTTATATTTATAACTATTGTTTACTGTTAATTTTAGTATTTATTTGAAATTTCTTATACATGTGTGTTGGGAAAACAGAAATAATTTATTTCATTGGATGAAACTCGGTCAAATTCGTAGCTAACATGTTGTGGGGACACAAATTATTAAATAATTCATGTACTTATTTCTTTAAACATAACATATCACCTACGCTATCAATACAAAATAGCTACACCGAATGAATTATGTAACTTATTTGGTATTTTCGATTACTATCCGTTTCGATTTATATATTTATTTATTTTTCGTGGGAAACCTGTCCAGAGTGCAATTCATGCAACTAGGTATATGTACAATTGTGAAGGGATGTCCGAGGGCTATATAAGAGGACTCAATCCCTTGCATCCCCATTAACGACTGAGGAAAACCTCGGAAAAAAACTTCAGTCAGGATGGCCGGTCTCGTCAGGATTTGAATCCGGGGGCCTTCCGAATCAGAGAATGCGATGTGATTATCGATTGGAAGATTTGTATTTAGCAAATACATAAATACCCGTACATTACATAATAATTGGATATTGAAATAAATGAATGACATCTAGCTATACCTGCATGTATCGATCAATTTATATACCATTATTGTATTTTATTGTATGTGTTGTTTTTTCGCGCCCAAATGGCGGGAAGGCGGATATAAGGTTTGTTCGTTCGCGGACCTAGTGTTAACACTCAAAAAGCCAGTGTCTACACTTTACACTGGCTTCTAGGCTAGTGTTACGAGAGCGAGTTTTAACACTGAAGCGAACGAACGGACCAAAATGGCTCATTTTACAAAAGTGTGTACGAACGAACAATCCTAGAGCGCATTCCGAAACGAGCTGCGACAGCATCTGTAGCATCTGCAGCGCGCTTTGGCTAGTCCGTTACTCCTGCAAACGCTACGTCACGAGTAGTCCGAAACTGCTTTCACAGCATCTGCAGCGCGCTGTGAACGCTGGAGGTTTTTGCCCCAGCACTTGTAGCATTCCGTGGAGTGGGGGTAAATCAAGATGGCGGCAACTGAAAATTTACTGAAGGACTGACCGTCGCTGTCAAAATTGCGCCAACATTTGTAAGCATGTCCGCGTCAACAAGCAGTTCTGCTAGTTATTGGAAAGAAATAACGTTGGTTGAAACCTTGGAAAACGGCGAAACCAATTCGTACACTGTCCGATTGCCACAAGAGGACATTAGGAAATTAGAAACAGGTATGTTAACTTTTATTTGAAATGTAGGCCTTTAGCCTACCTATACCTAGGTTTTAGGTTATAAACCTGGACCTATGGCCTAGGCCTAACCTAGGCCCTAGGCCTACCCAGGGTTTTTGTGTAGGCGGAGGCCTAGGCGATACCCATACATAATATTTCATAATCCATATACACAAGACTAAGCCTATAGTCATGTGATCAATGATGTGTTCTTGTTGCTTCTTTAGACTCGGAGTATGTAACGCAAGTTATTAATCTGTGCAAGACTAATGCCCAATGCGTGTTCAATGAAAGTCAAGCACAGGCTCAGGTAGCCCTAGACACCGATTTCGGCATTAACCAAAGTCTGGACCTTGACCTAGACGAATCACTAGGCCTAGACGAAGGACAACAACAGCAGGAACCTGCAGATGGTAAGCAAGCTTAGCACAAGTCCTAGGCTAGGCCCTACAATAAAATGAAGGATAGGGTTAGGACCTACCATGCTGTTCAGTAACGCTAATTGTTTATAGTCCTATCCGCGACGCATAGGAACACCCAATGCATGTCTAGCGGATAAAGAGGGCAGCTCAAATTTTAGTTTCCTAGATAGCTAGGTAATTAATTGGCATGGGTTGATGTGCAAACTAGGAGCCTACGAATAAAGCAACACCCCTCCTACCCCCCCCCCCCCCCTCCTGCAACACATTGTCATAAGTTACAAGGACTCAGCCCCCCCTCCCACACAAATTGTGTGACGTCATTTATAGACGGCCCTATATTTAATATTATTTTACTAACCCTTGGGCACACAATCGTCGTATGCCTGTTTTAGGGCATCGGATTTATGGAAAGATTTTTAGAAATTAAGTAGATTATAAAACTAGCACTAACGATAGGCCCTACCTACCAATTAAAACAAATTTCAAACCAAACGTTCCGTGCACATTTTAGTATATTAAAAAAATCTTAACACATATTCTAGGCTAATTATTGGAGACAGGCTTGACAACATAAACACAATGATGCACTGTCATGCTTTGATAACAACACTAGTAGATATGAAGTCATAGCAACTCCGCACTTTCTTTTTAGATGGTTTCCGGTGGTCTCATGAGGCCATCCTTCTCCTGATTTCGCTCTATGAGGCAAATGAGGACAAGTTCTCATCGGTACACTATACCAGTAAGAGTGTGTGGGGGATAATTGCCAATGGTCTTGCACAACATAATTATAAATTGACAGGCAAGCAATGTGACACGAAATGGAACGGTATGAAAAAAATCTATAAAAAGATTAAAGACCACAATGGCAAGTCGGGGTATGACAGGAAAAGTTGGAAATATTTTGATGTGAGTATAGGCCCTACATGGCAAGAGGACTATTATTTCATCTGGTTAGCCAAAGTCTTTATGGATTTCAAGTCGCTAACATACATAATTTTTTTTAGCTAATGGACAGTTTTATTGGCGGCAAGCCGGAAATGGAGCCAGTTAGCACTGCGGACAGCAGTGCTAAAATTAACAATAAGCGGAAGAGCCAAAGCGAAGGTGATTCTTCTGTCGATGAAACTATTGTTGAATGTGAGTATGCCTACAACAAATGCTATGAAATCTACCACCTTCTCCATGATGCAGTTGGGTATAACAATTTAATAAATCACTAGGTCATTTACAATAATCTAATCCTTGTTAAAAATAATGTCTCACTTTTACTGTACCGGTAGGTCTAGTGTGTAAAATAATTCTAATGCAATTAAATCCAATGTTTTTATTTAAATCAATAATCAATATCATCGTTGATAATACAAAGAAGAAGATATAGGCCTAAAGAAAGACTTTTGCTACCTTTTGTTTCTATGTTTTTCAATCAATGGTAGGCGACAATGTTTGAGTAGGCCTACATGTAGTAGGCTACATTATAATGGTTAATCACACATTGTTACAATACAAATTCAAATGGCCAACTTGTAACATCACACTATTTACAGTACAAACTAGATATGGACGAACCTTGATTTCTGAGTTTTGAACTAAACTCCAACTTGTGAATCAAAAAAGTTCTGAACTTTGAACTCATACTCCTACAAATTCATTTGAAAAGTGAAAACGGTGGCCCTTGGTTCACAAATTGGCTAGAATGGAGAACAGCTGTTACTACTTTAAAGATTGAATTGTAAATTAAATTAGCATACTAATTAGTAATACATTACGCTAATTGTAATTGCTAATACATTTCCATGTTGGAATTAATTTAAATGTGAATAATATATATGTATGCAATATGCATACTTTAAAAATGGATATATGTAATTTCGAGCCAAAGTTTTTAAATTGTAATAACCAAAATTAAGAACCCAAAACGAACGTTCGTCCATCCCTACAGTATTAATTTATTTATTTTATTTACATACATAAAATTTAAATGTTCATCAACTACTATGTCTAACTCTGTGTTTGGATCAGATTTAATAATAATATGTACATAGGCCTATTATATTTAGAGATGCACACGATAATCGATCAATAATCAATAATAATGGATATAAGTTCGATAATCGAAAACCAAAATTTATCATCGATTATCGTAATATCAAATAATTCGTCAATAGTGGCACGAACCAAACTCTACCGAGATTATCTCCCGTTGTGCCATGCACTGGCTGGGCTGATGGTGTCACACCCGAGATTTATGTTTGGAAATGATTATCAGTCAATAACGGAACACATGACATCGGAGACATTCAGGCAGTTGACGGAACGTGATTGTATTTTTTGGCTTACACTTGCCACACCTGAGGTTCCACTTACAGGTAGGAACAGACTTTGTTGACGATATCGATTCGAAAATGACATTCCCATTTTGATGATCGATAATGAAAAAAGTATTGATGTGCATCCTTAATTATATTTATGTTGTTTACAGGTACTAATAAGCGAGGAAAGCGCAAAAAAATGACCCAACAGGAAATGTTTGATGCAATGGAAAAAAACAAGGCCCAGCGACACAAAGAGAGGATGGACCAGAACAAAGAATTAATTGCCCTTTTGCAAAAAATTGTCCCGTCAGACTCGGGCAGCCCCCCCAACTCGTAGGTTAAGGTTAAGATGATTATACTTGAGTGACATTTAGAGAGTGAGATAAGAGAAAAAGACTGCTTTGTCATTCAGGTTACTTCACATGTCACTTGATTTATTCTGTATGTGAGCATTTAAGGTTGATCTATAGGCCTATTTATTTTATTCTTTTATTTAGTTGAACAAAACAACGGACATAGTTTATCAACTATGATCATCTGACATTGCCAAAACAATTTTTTTAATTTTTCGGTTGAGCAGTATGTTATATGGACCATGGTATACTATCATCACACTATCATATAGGCTATAGGCTAGACTATTAAAGCAAAATTTATTGGCGTTGTCAACAGCGAATCCTCCTCATACTCATTGGACTAAATCAATACCTAAGTAGGGTACTGCAGATAATAAATTTGTAATAACAGTGGCTCCTCAAAAGGATATTTGTCCTCAGGGTAATACATATCCTATGAATGCTGTTCCTATAACCACGGACATATTCATGCTCATAATTTTATAGTTGAAAGGCTCATTTTTAATAAAACTTGGCTGTCGGGATACGCCGTGTCGATTGTCATTATTCAAATGCTGACGACAAGTTTTAGGCTCATTTTTGTTTCTATTTGTAATACGTACCCCAGTCAAAAACTTATATACTTCGAAAAATGTTCTCGTTAATATCTTGCACGGTACAAATTTTTCTTCTGCTGGCACAAATGCTAACATTGTACCGGGGGAAGAAAAAATTGTACGGTGCAAGATGTACCGCTCAACCCAAAAATAAATGAAAAATAGCTTTGTCAATGTTAGATGATGATACCTAATTGATAAACTACGTCTGTTGATGTAATATCGTAACATTTTAGTTGAACTTTGTTTAAGTCTAGTAAAAAGGGTATTACACTGGGATCGCCGCCAACTAGCTACAATTTTTGGTTACAATTGGAAGTGAACAGAACAAATATCCGCAGCTCAGTAAGTAACATAAAAATCCAACCAGGGCAATCGCAGGTTGGATTCTGGATCGTCTCTTCTTCTTCGCTCACTTCCGATTGTAACCAAAAAACTGTAGCCAGTTGGCAGTGACCCCAGTGTAATACCCCTTTTACATGCAAGTTGTAGGTGGCACAGTAGTTGATAATTTTGAGTGTTGCAGTACGGTGCCAGTATGTAGTTTTATGTCTTAAGTGATATTTTATGAAATTCAGAGGTGCTAGCCTTGACAAATATTTTTACCAAACTTATGATATAATGCAGGCTATTGAAAATGCACGGGTACCTAAAGTGCAAGATTTTCTAAATTGCCTATTATAGATATGAATTTATTTTGGTTTTGTTTTTGTTCTAGATAATGGAATAGAATAGTATGATTTGGTTATGTTGTAGCCTGTTGGGAGATATTTATATTAGCAGTACTACATTTTCCTTGAGATAAAGACTGCTTTGTCACTCAGGTTCCTACACATACTTTATTTTGTTCTGTATGTGAGCATTTAAGTATTATATTTATTATTTATATCATAATATTTTAGTAGTAATATATCATAGTAATTTTGTTTATGTCTAGAGTAAAAGGGGTATTACACTGGGGTCACCACCAACCGGTTTTAGTTTTTGGTTACAATTGCAAGTGAGCATAACGAATGTCCGCACGCTCAGTAGGTAACATAAATATCCAACCAGGGCAATCGCAGGTTGGATTTTATGGTAATGAGCGTGCAAACATTCGTTCTGCTCACTTCCAATTGTAACCAAAAACTGTAGCCGGCTGGCGGTGACCCAGTGTAATACCCCTTGTGGAGAGACAAATTGTAGCTGGCACAGTAGTTCATAATCTTTAGTGTTGCAATACGGTACCAGTAGTTAGTTATGTATTTAGTAATATTTTAGGGCCTATGTTATTCAGAAGTGCTAGCCTTGACAAATATTTTTGCAAAACTTATGATTACCGTACATAATGTAGGCTATTGTAAAATGCACAGGTAGGTATACCTAAAAGGCAATATTTACTAAATTACTTGTTAGGGCCTAGGCCTATATGTAGGCTTATACGAATTTATTTGGTTGCTGTTGATTTTTTATACCGTGCAATTTTTCCAAGTGGCTTCAGGCAATATTATATTGTTGTAATGTAATTTAAATATTTTGGAATAAATAAGTTTTATCAGACCAAGACGTACACAACTTTGGTTTTTCAAATCTGCAATACTGGTACCACCTTTAGGCTACCACCCTTAAAAAACTTCCCCCAACTTTTCCTTAAAAAAATAATAGACCGCCTTTTTTAAACTTTCGGAGGCATTGAGCCCCTCTTTTTTGGGTTTTAAAAATTTTTCCTTTTTTTCTGCTAGAGGGGTTTTTTGCATCACGTTTTTAAACCCAAAAATCGTTTAATTGACCTGGCAGTGTAAGGAAAGGGCCTTTTTTTAAGTTTGGTATTTGGTTTTGGTTAAAAAATTGAAAAGGAAAACCCTACCCAATGGGTTTTGTTCTTTTGCCCCCAAATTTTTACATTTTTTGCACTTTTGAAGAAAAAAGCTTTTCTTTTTGTCCAGCTGAAATTTACAGTATTTTCTTACTAAGACATGTTTTTTTTGTCCGGGGGGAAATTAAACAATTTTTTTTTTTTTAAACAAACGGTACAAATACGATTTTGCCCTTTTGGGAAAAAAAAATTCGTACCCCAAACTGTTTTTTTTCAAAAAAAATATTTTAGCTATAGCCCAATTGTAGAAAAAGGTGTTTAAAAACTAGGGGCCAAAAAACCCGGGGTTTCTAAAAATTTAATTTTAAAACGGCCCCTTGTTTTTCTCCCACTTTTGTAAAAAAATTTCAAAATAAAATTTTTCCAAAAGTGGGGTTATGTCCCCCCCCAAAAATTCAAATTTTTTTTTCTGTTTTTTTAAAGGCCTGTTTTTCTTTTCACCCCAAATTTTTCAGACATTTTTCTTCGATTTTCAAATTATCGGCCAAGGTAGTACAAAGCCTTAATTTTTTTAATTATAATCTTTATATTCTAGAGTATACAATGTATGGTGGAAAGGTTTTAATAAGTATAACATTTCCAAAAATACAAGTCAGTTTTCTTTTTAGAAAACTAGAAAGAGGGGTTGCCTCGTGATGTAAAAATGAAAATATAGAAAACAAATTTAAAGAGATGGACCACACAACGAAATAAAATTTTTTAAAATCTTTTGTTCGCCTCTAATATAATGCGATCGTAGTTTTTTAAAATTTTTCCCCCCAAGTTCCATTACAAAAACCCAATAAACCTCTTCTTTTTTTTATTTAGTTTTATTTTAGTTTGGGAAACTCGTCACGTTTATAAAATAAAATCTCTCCCCAAACCCCCGATTTTTTTCTATGTGTTTATGGGTGCGATGGTTCATTCGTTTTTTCGGGAAACCCAGGTTATATCGTTAAAAGGTTATATTTATAATTTTTGTTTACTTTTAAAATTTTAGTATTTATTTAAAATTTTTTATACGGGTGTTTGGGAAAACAGAAAAAATTTTATTTCTTTGGGTTTAAAACCTCGGTAAAATTCGTAGCAACATGTTTTTTTGGGACACAAATTATAAAAAATTAAGTACTTTTTTTTTTAAAAAAAAAACATATCCCCTACGCTATCAATAAAAAAATAGCATACCAAAAGGGAATTTTATGTAACTTATTTGGTATTTTCGTTTACTATCCTTTTTCTTTTATATATTTATTTTTTTTTCGGGGGGAAAACCTGCCCAGAGTGAATTCATGCAACTAGGTATATTTTCGGATATTTAAAATTTGTAAAAGGGATGTACGAGGGCTATATAAGAGGACTCAACCCCTTGCCCCCCCTTTAAACCCGCTGGGGAAAAACCCTGGGAAAAAATTTTCAGTCGGGATGGCCGGTCTGCAGGATTTGAATGGGGGGGGCCTTCCGAATCAGAAATAGATGTGTTTAAATCGTTTGGGAAGATTTGTTTTTTTAGCAAATACCTAAATACCCGACATTACATAAAAATTTTGGTATTGAAAAAAATTTAAATTAATTTTGAAATTTAAACCGGGCATGTATCGATCAATTTAATCCCATTATTGTTTTTTTTGTTTTGTGTTTTTTTTTTTTCGCGCCAAATGGGGGGGAAGGCTGATATAAGGTTTGTTCTTTTTCGGGACCTAGTTTTTAACACTAAAAAAAGTCAGTGTCTAAAACTTTACACTGGCTTCTAGGCTAGTGTTACGAGAGCGAGTTTTAACACTGAAGCGAAACGAACGGACCAAAATGGCTCATTTCACAAAAGTGTGTACGAAAAACCCAAACTAGAGCGCATTCCGAAACGAGCTGCGACAGTTTCTGAAAAGCTTGAAAGGCGTTTTGGCTAGCCCCGTTACCCCTTGCAAACGCAAAGCCACGAGTAGTCCAAAACGCTTTAACAGCATCCCCAGCGCGCTGTGAACGCTGGAGGGTTTTTGCCCAGAAATTGAAAGCTTTCCCGTGGAGGGGGGGTAAATAAAGATGGCGGAAACCCTAAAAAATTTACTGAAGGACTGACCCCCCGCTGTAAAAATTTGCCCCAAACTTGAAAGCATGTCCGCGTCAAAAAGCGGGTTTGAGTTATTGGAAAAAAAACGTTTTTTTAAAACCTTGGAAAACGCAAAAACCAAATTTCGTACACTGTCCGATTGCCACAAGAGGACATTGGGAAATTAGAAAAAGGTATGTTAATTTTTTATTTAAAAATGTAGGCCTTTACCAACATCCCTAGGTTTTTTTTTTATAAAACCGGCCCTAGGGCCTAGGCCAAAACCTGGGCCCCTGGGCCACCGGGGTTTTTTGGGAAAGGGGGAAAGGCCTAGGGATCCCATACATAATATTTCAAAATCCATATACAAAAGGGGATAAGCCTATATTTCATGTGTTTAAATATTTTTTTCTTTTTTGCTTCTTTAGCCCTGGGGTATGTAACGAAAGTTTTTAAACTGTGAAAAGACTAATGCCCAATGCGTGTTAAATGAAAGTAAAGCACGGGCTCGGGTTTAGCCCTAGACCCCGATTTGGGCCCATTAACCAAAGTCTGGACCTTGCCCTAGACAAATTTCACACCCTAGACGAAGGAAAAACAACAGCGGGAAACTGCAAGGGTAAGCAAGCTTAGCAAAAGCCCCTAGGCTAGGCCCTACAAAAAAAGGGAAGGATGGGGTTTAGGACCTACCTGCTTTAGAAACGAAATTTTTTTATATTCCTATCCGCGACGCATGGGAAACCCCCAATGCATGTCTAGGGGATAAAGAGGGCAGCTAAAATTTTTAGTTTCCTAATAGCAGGAAATTTAAATTGGCATGGTTGATGTGCAAACTAGGAGCCTAGAATAAAGAACCCCCTCCTACCCCCCCCCCCCCCCCCTCCTGCAACCCCTTGTCATTTTTTTACAAGGATCAGCCCCCCCCCCCAAAAAAATTGTGTGACGTTTTTTATAGACGGCCCTAAAATTTAAATTTATTATTTTCTAACCCTTGGGCACCAACCCTTTCCGTTTTCCTTTTTTAAAGGGAAATCGGTTTTTATGGAAAGTTTTTTAGAAATTAAGTAGTTATAAAAACTAGCACTAACGATGGGCCCCTTTACCTCCCTTTAAAAACAAATTTAAAACCCAAAAACTTTTCCGTGCACTTTTTAGTATTTAAAAAAATTTAAACCCACATATTCTAGGTTTAATTTTGGAGACATTTTGAAAACATAAACAAAATGAGCACTGCCCAGGCTTTGATAACAACACTAGTAGATATGAAGTCATAGCCCCTCCGCATTTTCTTTTGGGAGGGTTTTCCCGGGGTCTCATGAGGCCACCTTTTTTGATTTCGCTCTATGAGGCAAGGGAGGACAAGTTCTCATCGGTAAAACTATCCCAGTAAGAGTGTGTGGGGGATAATTCCCAATGGTCTTGCCCAAAATTAAAATTGAAAAGGAAAGCATGGGGCCCGAAAGGGAACTTAATTAAAAAATTTTAAAAAGTTTAAAAAACCACAAGGGCAAGTGGGGGAAAAATTACAGGAAAATTTGGGAAATTTTTTTGATGTGAGTAAAAGGCCCTCCCTGGAAAGAGGACTTTTTTTTTCATCGGGTTAGCCAAAGTCTTTATGGTTTTTCAAGTCGCAAACCCTCCAAAATTTTTTTTAGCAAATGGACAGTTTTTTTGGGGCCCCCCAACCCGGGAAATGGAGCCTTTTAGCACTGCGGACAGCAGTGCTAAAATTAAAAATAAGCAAAAGGGGCCCAAAAGCGAAGGTGATTCTTCTGTCGATGAAACTATTGTTGAATGTGAGAAATGCCTACAACAAATGCTATGAAATCTACCCCCTTTCCCCTCCATGATGCAGTTGGGTATAAAAAATTTTTAAAAAAATCACTAGGCATTTACAAAAAATTTTCCCTTTTTAAAAAATAAGTTCACTTTTACTGAAACCGGTAGGTCTATGTGTAAAATTTTTCAAATTTGAAATTAAAACCAATGTTTTTATTTAAATCAATAATCAATACTCTTTGGGATAATACAAAGAAAAAGATATAGGCCTAAAAAAAGACTTTTTTTCCCTTTTTTTGTTTCTATTTTTTTCAATCAAATGGTAGGCGAAAATTTTTAAAGTGGGCCTACTGAAGTAGGCTACATTATAAGGGTTTAAACACACATTGTTAAAAACAAATTCAAATGGCCAACTTTTAACTCACACTATTTACGAAACAAACTAGATATGGACGAACCTTGTTTTTCCGGGTTTTTAAACTAAACTCCAACTTGTAAATTTAAAAAAAGTTCTGAATTTTTGAATTTCTTTATTTCCTAAAAATTTCATTTAAAAAGTGAAAACGGCCCCCTTTGGGTTTTCAAAAAATTTGGGTAAATGGAAAAACAGTGTTACTATTTAAAGATTTGAATTGAAAATTTAAAATTACCCATACTAATTAGTAATACATTCCGCTAATTGTAATGCAATACTTTTCCCCTTTTGGAAATTAAATTTTTAAAATGTGAATAATATATATGTAGGGCAATATGCATATTTTAAAAAAGGATATATGAAATTTTCGAGCCAAATTTTTTAAATTGAAAATAACCAAAATTAAAAACCCCAAAAACAAACGTTCGCCCATCCCTACAGTATTAATTTATTTTTTTTTATTTCCCATCATAAAATTTAAATGTTATCAACTACTATGCCCTAACTCTGGTTTGGATAAATTTTAAATAATTATGTACTTTAGGGCCTATTAATTTAGAGATGCCCCACATAACGATCAATAACATAATAATGGATAAAAGTTCGATAACCAAAAACCAAAATTTAAATCATCGTTTTATCGTAATATCAAATAATTCGTAAATATTTCACAAAACCAAATTTATACCGAAACTCACGTTGTGACATGCACGGGCTGGGCTGAGGGTTTTGTCCCCCCCCAATTTTATGTTTGGAAATGATTATCAGTCAATAACGGAACAAGGGACATCGGGACATTCGGGCCCATTTTGAGGGAAAAACGGATTGTATTTTTGACTTACACTTCCACATTGAGGTTCCACTTATGGTCGGAACAGGCTTTTTTGACGATATCGATTCGATAATGAAAATTCCCAAATTTTGATGACGATAATGAAAAAAGTATTGATGGCACCCTTTAAATTATATTTATGTTGTTTACAGGTACTAATAAGCGGGGGAAAAACCCAAAAAAATCCCCAACGGGAAATTTTTTGATGAAATTTAAAAAAAACAAGCCCAGCGACACAAAAAAGAGGAGGGGGACCGAACAAAGAATTAATTCCCCTTTTTGAAAAAATTTGTCCCGTCGGGACTCGGGCCCCCCCCCAACTCGTGGGGTTAAAGGGTTAAAAATTGGTTTATTATTTGAGTGACATTTAGGAGTGGGGATAAGAAAAAAAGGGACTTTGTCATTCAGGTTACTTCACATTTCATTTGGGATTTATTTGTTTTGTGAGAAATTTAAGGTTGATCTATAGGCCTTTTTTATTTTATTTTTTTATTTGTTGAACAAAACAAGGAAAATTTTTTATCAACTATGATCATCTGACTTGGCCAAAAAAATTTTTTTTAATTTTTGGGTTTGAGAAAATATTTTAAATTTTGGACCGGGGTTTACTACATCAACTATAAATTTTAGGCTATGGGCCCTAGACTTTAAAAGCAAAATTTTTTGGGCCGTTGTCACAGCGAATCCTCCTATACTCTTTGGACAAAAATCAAACCTAAGTGGGGAAACTGCAGATAAAAAATTTGTAATAACAGTGGCTCCTAAAAAAGGATATTTGTCCTCAGGGTAATAATATCCTATAAATGCTTTTTCCTAAACCACGGACAATTCAGGGGCCTCAAAATTTTAATAGTTAAAAGGCTCATTTTTAAAAAAATTTGGCTGTCGGGAACCCGTGCCCGATTGCATTATTCAAATGTTGCAAACAAGTTTTAGGCTTTTTTTTGTTTCTATTTGTAATACGTACCCCAGCAAAACTGAAAATATTTGGAAAAATTTTCTCGTTAATATCTTGCACGGTAAAAATTTTTTTTTCTGCTGGCCAAAATGCAAAACATTGTCCCGGGGGAAAGAAAAAATTGTAGGGTGAAGATTCCCCTAAACCCAAAAAATAAAAAAAAATAGTTTTGTCAATTTTTAAATGATGATCCCTTTAATTTTGAAAACTACGTCTTTTGATGTAATATCGAAATTTTTTTATTTTAAAACTTTTTTTTTAAGCTAGTAAAAAGGGTATTACACGGGGTCGCCCCCCAACTGGGCTACAATTTTTGGTTAAAATTGGAAGTGAACGAAAAAATATCCGCACCCCTCAGAAGAAAACCAAAAAAACCCAACCCAAAGGGCATCGCGGTTGGTTTCTGGATGTCTCTTCTTCTTCGTTTCATTTCCCGATTGAACCCAAAAAAAACTGTAGCCATTTTGGCAGTGCCCCCGTGTAATACCCCTTTTAAAAGAAAAGTTGTAGGTGGCCCCCAGTAGGTTTTTTTTTTGAGGTTGCAGAAACGGTGCCGTATGTGGGTTTTATGTCTTAAGTGATTTTTTTATGAAATTCGGGGGTTTGCTAGCCTTGACAAATATTTTCCAAAACTTATGATATAAGGGCAGGCTTTTTAAAAAAGGGCACGGGTACCTAAAGTGAAAAGTTTTTTCTAAATTGCCTATTATAGATATAAATTTTTTTTTGGTTTTGTTTTTGTTCTAGATAATGGAATAGAATTATGTTTTGGGGATGTTTTTAGCCTGTTGGGAGATATTTATATTAGCAGTACACTTTTTCCCTTTGAGAAAAAGGGACGGGTTTTTGGCACGGGTTCCTACACATATTTTATTTTGTTCTGAAATTGAGCTTTAAGTATTATTTTTTTTAATTTAAATATCATAATATTTTGGGAGAAATTTATCATAGAAATTTTTTGTTTATGTCTAGAGAAAAAGGGGGTTTACACGGGGGTCCCACCAACCGGTTTTTTTTTTTTGGGGGTTTACAATTGAAAGTGAGCATAAGAAGTCCGCACGCTCAGTAGGTAACAAAAATTTACCCAAACCCAAGGGCAACCCGCGGGTTTGGGGATTTTAGGGTTTAAGAGCGTGAAAAACATTCGTTCTGTCACTTCCAATTGAACCAAAAACTGTACCCGGGCCTGGGGACCCAGTGAAATACCCCTTTGGAGAAAACAAATTGTAGCGGGAAAAAAAAAAAAAAAACAGTATTCATAATCTTTAGTTTTGCAATCCCCCGACCAGTAGTTATTATGTATTTAGAAATTTTTGGGCCTATGTTTTTCAGAAGTGCTAGCCTTGACAAATTTTTTTGAAAACCCTTATGATTACCGTACATAATGTGGGCCTTTTTTAAAAATGAAACGGGGAAAGGTAACAAAAAAGGAAATTTTCCCCAAAATTTACTTTTTGGGGCCTGGGCCCTATATGTAGGCTTAAAACAAAATTTTTTTGGGTTCTTTTGATTTTTTTTTAACCCGTCCCTTTTTTTCCAAGGGGGTTTCAGGAAATATTTATTTTGTAAAGTAATTAAATATTTGGGAATAAATAAGTTTTATCGCCCAAAGGGACGTACCCCAACTTTGGTTTTTAAAATTTTGGGCAATTTGGTACCACCTTTAGGCACCCCCCCTTAGGCAAAAAAATTTTGGGGATGTATTGCATCGGGGCTACTATTTTTACTGATGCTGTTGGTACCCCGGAAGGGCACCCTTTTCGACTATTTTAAATTTTTTTGGGTTTTTGCCTGTCACCTTCCCGACCCTTGGGTTAACATTTTTCCCCCCCCCCAAACCCAAAACTCACTCTCCATCTCACTTCCTCAAAAAATTCATCTTTTTCATCCGCGGGCCCAGATTTTGTGCAAGCCCCGCATGCTTTAAATCACTTTGGGAATTTCCGCAATGCCCATAAAGTCTAAAATTTTTCAGCCCAGCAAAAACCCCCCTTTTCCCAGAAAACCCAAAAAAGCCCCCCCCCAATGGTTACGCGAGTGGATGATGGGCCCAAAAATTGTATTTTTTTTGGGCCAAGGAAAATGCCCATTTCTTTAAATGGCACCATAAGTTGTTTAAAGGGGGGTAAGCAATCCCCAATGAGAGGGCCAAAATTCTGGGGAAACTTGGTCTCGGGTTTTCCTCACCCCTAAAAACGCGGGAAAATTGGGTTTGACAATCGAAAGGATCCTCGCATCGTAAACCCATCCCCCTTTGCCTCCCTAAAAATGGGTGAACCGAAACCTCGTGACGAAACAGGGCCCCCTGTAAAATAATTTTTACTTCTTTTTGGGGGGAGTGTTTCACACCTAAACTATGCTATGTATGAATTGTATTAATTTTTATTTTTTTTTCACCTTTCTGCCCTTTTTTATCAACTTTTTGTAAAAATTGCCCCTCGTAAAATTTTTCCCGAAAATTTTGTGGGTTTTGCGGTTCTTTATTGTAGTAAACATTTAAAAAAAAAAAAAAAATTTGGGGAACTAAACCGGGAATTTAGGAAAACCAAACACAGTAAAGCTTAAGCTTACCAAAAAAAAGGTGGAACTCTTTGGTTTGGGTCAGTCAATTTTAAACACAGTTTTGCGGGTGCGGTTCCCAAAACCTTATGTAAAACTAGCTTGGGTCCAAGGCGAAGCCCCGAGGGGGGTTTTGGGGGGAAAAAAAACCCAAATTAAAAGGACAAGAAAATAAGGGAATTCCCTACCTCTAACGTCGCTGGGCCCCTCCCCCTGGGCCCAAACGAAAACCTTTTGCGTTAAAACCCTTTAAAAATTTAAAATAGTGACTTTAAAAGGGTTTTTTTGTAGTGCAGTATTTTATTCAAAATGTGAAAATTATGATATAGAATAGTTTTTAAAAAAAGGTGAAAAAAGCGGGGACTGCCCAAAAACCCAAAAGATTACCTAAAAGGAAAACGTTAAGGGTGATTTTATTTTAATTTTGGGTCTAGGCCTTTTCCTAGGGGCCTACAAAATATGAAACCCAAAATTTTTTGGGGGGGGGGGGGGGCTGAAAGCCCATTCACCTGAAGGACAATCGGGGGAAAAACCTTTACATTACATACGATTCCCCAATTGTCCCTTGGTGCTAGTTTTCCCAAAAGTGCTTTCCCATCCGTGCCCCCAATACATCGGGGAAGCCACCTTAAAAGGGAAACCCCTTTCCCATCACCGCAGGGCTCTTGCACCACTAGGCCATATAATTTGGGTTTGGGCCCCAAAGGGTCAAATATTGTTTGGGGTCCTTCCAAACCCGTTCTAATAGTTTGTTGTTTGGCCTACATTAAAGTTATTGCACACAGTTTCTTGGGACTAAATTTTAAAAATTTAAAAAAGGTGACAAAAAGTACAGGCCCCCTTTTTATTGCAATGTTCCAAAATTAAAAGGGTAGGGCCTAAGGCATAAGGCCTAGCCTTTGTGTACCCAATCCCCCCCCTAGCCAAAAGCCCCGAAATCTTCCCTATAGTTTACGGAGTCGAAAAATACCAAAAAACCCATGATTTATTTGTTTGTGGGGGGTGTAGATGGCCTCCCACCCCAGGGAAAATGTCTTTTAATTTTTCCCGGGCCAATAACAGATAAAATAAAATCGACTGTCGTGGGATTTCCCAAAAATTTTGTTTAAAATGTGGTAACAGGTAAAAAGGAAACCACATTTTCTACAAAATTTGCTTTCCCGGGGAATTCGAAGAAAATTCCCTCATCACCCTGCTTTTATAATTAAAAGATGATGTTCAGAGCGTCATCGTCGTAAGAACTAGAAAATCCCAAAGGGCTTCACACCGTCTGACAGCTAGGGGAGGGTTTCCGCCATTTTTTGAAACAGATGCAAACAAACACCCGGGTCCGAAACGAAGACACATTCATATGCTTTTTACCCCCACCCCTTAAACCTTTCCCGCCGTGGGCATCCGCAGACTTTTTGGGAAATGGGGCTCCAAAATGTAACAATACTGCCCCCCCCCCCCCCCCCCCCCCCAATTTAAAACGAATTCCCATGCAATAATCAAACCAGAATGTAATTCTTCCTAATCTGACCGAATTTCTTTCAGGTAAAAGCCCTTGTGCTACTTTGCCCCCGTGAGAGAACCCCTCCCCCCTCCCCCCCTGGCCCGTGCTCCTCCCGTCTTCCCGCCCAAAAGGTTTTTTGGGGAGAGCTGGAGCGAGTGCGGCGTGTGAAGTGCCGGGCTATTTTTAGTGACGTTCGCCCCATTTTCCTTATTCCCCAAACACACCCACCAAGACAAAGACGATTTTCCCAAAAGAGGCCCCCTTTTTTATGAAGTGGGATTACGTACATTTAGGTTTATGGGAATATATATTTTTACCCACTTTAGACAGAAATTAAAAAAATTTTCCCAAACCCCCCGAAACAACTTTCTCCCCGGGGCCCATCGAACGCAAACCAAAAACTAACGCTATGTATACCTTTGTTCTTGCTAATCGATTTCTGGGGCTAAAGGAAAGCCTTTGAAAAAGAGTCGATTTTTTTGCTATCAATTTGTTGAAGTTGAAACGTATTAGAAAAAAATATTTTATTACATTTTTTGAAATTTATATTTTTTATGTGTTTCGAAAAGTCGACGACGTCGGGGCCAATACTATAGGGGGGCCTCCCGGGTTTGCCTTAAAGCTCCCCAGTGAAATCACCTTTGACTGTGTGAGTAGGCCTTATACTCAAAAAAACTTTTTTAGTTTTTGTGGGAAAAACCCGGGCATTTTTTTTTTTTTGAAAAAGCGAAAAAGACCAAAACACATTTAAAATTTCATTGTTATGTAATTTTTACAGATTCTCATTTTTTAGCCTTTTCCCCAAATTCAAAGTTCCATATTATTATGTAAATTTTTTTTAAAAGAAAATTGGGGGTAATTTTTGTTTTTTTTGATTTTGTTTATTTAAATACAGTTTTAATTAAAAATGTGCGGTTTTTTGTTGTAAAAAAATTTTTATTTTTAAAAAAACACAAAAGATACCCCTAACCACAAGTTAAAAAATTTTTGGAAACAAAAACGGCCCTTCAAAATTTAGATACCTATTCTTTAAAAATTTATAAAAAATCCTTACAACCTAAATGAAAAAATTTCTCTTCCTACTCCAGGAATGAATATACGTGAAAAAGTTTGTCTATACTGGTTTTTGATTTTTTTCACTTTGTGAACATCTTAAATAATCCACTTCTATTAAAATTTTTTTAAATGTTTTGTGCCATGTTATAAATAAACCATAAAACCCCCACATTTTTCAAACGTCAAAGGTCCCAGCAAGACGTTTACCCCGGTTACGACTCATTGTTTTTCGAAATTGGGGGGGAAATAAAAAAACTTCGCAAAGAAAAAAACGCTGGTCCACACAGAAAATTTTCAGAAAGTAGGTTTAAATTTGGGAAATTTAATTTATTGGGGCCGGTTTTAACACTGCCCGACTATAGGGCTGCTTTTATTAATATATATCCTTTAAATTTTTTATTTTATATTTTAAAATTTAAATTTTTTGTAATCTTAAAAAAGTTTGGTGGTAGAGCAGTCATGCTGGGGTTGAAAACCCCACCTATACCTTTTTCGATTTTCCTTTTTTATCTGTATATCAACAAAAAATACACAATGGGGTGTTGACTTCCCATTTTTTTATCCGATTTTGCGTTTAACAGGGCACTTCTCTTCCCAAAAGTGGGCACAAACCCTTTGTCCCTTTTAAACAGTTCCCGATTGCCAAACCCATTAGAGACAGAAGCCCAAATAAAACACGGATTGTAAAAGGAAAAATACACAATTTCCTTTCCCATGCTATTCAATTTTCAAATTTTTTAATGCGGATTTTTGCAGATTTTTACAAAAAAGGCAGTGTGGGCTAAACTTTGCCTTTATTTGGGGTATTTTTTTAAAAAACAAAACGTTTTTTAAATTAACTTCTATGGCATACTAGAAAAGTTTTAAGCAAAGAACCTTGGAAAGAAAATCGCACTATCTTTTAAACGTTCTAAATAAGATCCTTTGTGTACCCAGTATGTTTTTAAGGGCAAATAAAAATTATGGACCCCCCCCCCCCCCCCGGGGGGGGAAGAAGATCTTAAAAGTGAATAGCCAAAACTTTAGGGGTTTTAAAATGGAAAACATCCAGAAATTTTCAAAAACCATCTCAGCAGCGTATCGAATCCCCGGGCTCCCCCAAAAGCCGGCGGTTGTTTTTTTCCCCTAAGTTACTAGACGCTTAGTGGATTGTTGGATGTTTGTCCTACTTCCCAAACCCAAACCCCGTGACAGTCGCTCATCCCTCTTTCCCCCCCCGA
Source organism: Sweltsa coloradensis (assembly GCA_024449915.1). Classification (NCBI taxonomy): domain Eukaryota; kingdom Metazoa; phylum Arthropoda; class Insecta; order Plecoptera; family Chloroperlidae; genus Sweltsa; species Sweltsa coloradensis. Next base: position 287,966 of record JAMZAV010001129.1, on the reverse strand, counting down.
AGTTAAAGATATTTTTTGGGTTTTGGGGCGTGGGAAATATGCGGAAACGCCACAAGACGGACTAAGTCAAATCAACGGCCGCGCGAGGGGGATTGTTGGCCGGGGTCTCAAAAACTAGATCCCGGTTATCAAAACGCAACTTGCCCTTTTTTGTGCACCATGAAAGCTTCCACATTGCTAGCGGGGGGACGGGGTTCAATCTCCCCTTTTAAACCCCAGGGGGGGAAAAAAAAAGCAATCAGATTACGCAATTTGGTTTTGCCCGATAGGTATAGACACTGAGCAACCATTTGGTGGGCACAAACGTCCCCCATTTATATTTATTAAATTTTTTTATGACTTTCTTATTCACTTATCACCTCATTTTAGACCACGGGTCCATTAAGGACAAATAATTTTTAATTTTTTTAAATTTGAACTAATTTTTTTTTTAATATGGCTAAAAAAAAAGTGAAAATTTAAAAATTTACAAAAATTTTTTTTCTCATTTTGATGGGCAAAAAGTACCTTTTTTTTTTGAGAAAATTTTAAAAAAAAAATCTGCAAAAAAAGGGAAAAAAGTTTTTTTTTTTTTTCCCCCCGGGAAAAGTAATATATTTCTAGTATTGCGTTAGAAAATTCCCAAAATATGCAACAAATTTCCCCCCCCCCTAAAAAAAAATTAAAAAAAACCGTTGCTTTTATTCAAGATCAAAAATTTTTTCCCAAAATTTCCTTTAAATTTTATTTTCTTCATGTTTGATCCTATGTGAGTGTATTTTAAACCATCATGAAAAAAATTTTTAAATTTTTTAAAATAAAAACATGAATTTCCCAAAAGGGGGATAGTCCCAGGTTATTGAATGGTGCGATTGTTTTCAATTTTTTGTTCAAGGCTCGACTCCACCCTTTATTAGTACATACTTATACATGCATTTACTAAAACAATGTCGCTCAAATGCATTTTTGAAAAGGGAAAATGTTCCCGTTGGTGTGGCCATAAAAATTTAAAATTTAAAAACCAAAATTTAAAAAAAAAATATTCTGAAATTTTAGTGTGACTTTAATTTTAATAATAATATTATGTTAATTTGTGTAACTCATCGGAAAAATGCCAAGGGGTAAAAAGGGGTTTGCTAAGTTGTGAAAGGGGGTTTCCAAAGGGAATTTGGGAGTAGAGAAATTTATCATATTAACTACTTAAGAAGCGCGTTTTGGGTGTTTTTGTGTGTTAAAAAATTTCTGGGGAAATTTACCCCCTAGAAATTAGTGTTTTTCGCCGTCCCAAAAATTGTAACTGGATGTAGTCAGATCCATCTCAAGCATTTTAATATATTCTAAAAATTTGCCCGAGGCATGGGGCCCACACCAAAAATTTTATTCTATTTTAAAAAATTGGATGAGCGTAAACGAGCGAAGCGAGTGGAAAACGAAGACTTCAAATTTTATGACCCCCAAAAATTTTGCCCCGGGGGTTTTTTTTTTTTTTTTTTTTTTGTTTTTTTTTTTTTGTTTGTTTTTTTTTTCTGTTTTTTTTAAACTCCTCTACCCGGCCAACAGGCATATCCGCTCTTTAATTTTAAAATTTGAGTGGGCCTTTGAAAACTCTGAAATTAGAGGGGGTATTGTTTTTTGGGTACAATCGAAAAAAAATTTTTCTCATGAATATGTACTTTTACGATTTTTTTTGTTTTTAGTGCCCATATTTTCGTGCCATTTTGGGGCCCAAATTTTGACCAAACGGGAAGGGGCTACCAAAATTTCATTATACATGGGCTTTAAAGGGTTTTGGATTGAGTACCTTTTTTAAAAAAAAAGTTGAAAAAATTTCCGGGAAACTATAGAAAAAAAGCTTTTACTATAAGATTTTTTGTTTTTGACGAATTTTTTGCCATTTGGGCCATTTCCCGACCAAAAAGGGTGGGCTTCAACGTTCATAATTTACCTTGGGCATTAAGGGTTTTGGTTTATGTAAATACCTTTTGAAAGAAAAAAATTTAAAAAATTAGCCAAATCCATAGAAAAAAAGCTTTTTAATTTTAAATTTTTTCGGTAAATAATTTCTAATTTACAAAAAACAAAAGAAAAATTTCATCATTCACCTCCCAAAGCGTAGGGGGCAAAACAAAGCACTTGCAAAAGTTTAAAAATATCCCCCGCAAAATAAAAACCCTTTTTAAAACTCCTTTCCCAACGCGGGGGGGACTTTTTCGTTTTTTCCTAGTGTATAATATTTAAACCCTGGCCCTTTTCAACGGAAAAAATACCATAAATTACGGGAAAATTTGTGTATTTTAACAATTTTACTTTTTTTTTATCCTGGGTTTATTACCGCCAAATTTCCCCGCTAAAAACCCGGGGAAAAATTCTTGATGCCCCTTCCTTTGGGGGACTGCCTTTACTAGAATTTTGGCTAGGAATTGTCTGGGAGCCCAAATTTAAATTTTCCAGGCGGTGAGGGCCTAAAAAATGTCTAAAAGCGCTACGTATCATAAGATAAAGCGGCGTTATTTGAGAGGCTCAATCCATGAAATCCTTTCTTTGGGGAAAAAAATTTGTCTGGGTTTTCCCTCCTGGATCAGTCCAAGGCCGTCTAGATATATCGCTTCGCCGGGGCCCCGATCAGTCTCGCGCGCGCGCCGCTAAATAAAGAGCCACCCCGTCGGTTCCCGAGAAGTTACAGGTGTTTTGATGAAAGTGTGTTAAAATGCGTCCCCACTGCAATATTTTACGGGGGCGTCGTCGGAAAAGCACCGCACTAGTTAAGGATGCAACTATTCACCAGCTGGGGTAGAATTAAAATTTTAGTTTTTAATTTTTTGCTTTAAAAAAAGTTTTCATTTGGGGTTGGGGCCAAGTTTAAAATTATTTTCGTGTTCATAAGGGGGAGTGGGCAAAAAAAATGATAAGGGGGTGTGGATTGGGGCGGGGGGCGACAACAGCTGTAGTATCCCCGTTTGTGTGTGTTTTTTGGTGTTGTTGGGAAAGTTTTTTTTGTTTTTTATAAGTGGGAATTTAAATTTTGGGATATTTGTTACACGTTTTTTTGGGGGTAAATAATAAAATTTTTGTGGGAATTTCCCACCCAGGTTGCAAATTTATTTCCCCCCTTCGGTGTCTTTTGAAGGGGTACCGAGGGCTGTTTAAGACGGGCTCAAACTCTTGCATTCGCATATAACGACTAACCCCCCGCCTCGGAAAAAACCTTCAGCCAAAGGGTTTCCGGTTCGACGGGATTTGAAAAAACCGGGGCCTCCCGAAAACAGAGTCGCGCGCCTTAACCCCTCGAGCCAACACTGTCGGTGTTTTTGGGGGTTGTTAACCATTTCAGTTTTTGGACTTGATCGCCTAAGTTTATTTATTTTTTTATTGATTTCAAAAAAATGCGAGAAAATTTTTCGTATCTTTTCTATGAATTTGAACGCAAAAAAAAAAAAAAGGCAATTAATATTTTATATTTTAAAAAATTTTTTAAAAATAGGAGTTAAATGAACTCTAAATTAAAAAACTACCCACTTAAAATTTTTGAAATTTTAAATTTCCCGTTTCCCGAGCCTTTTTAAAAAAAACCCTTGTAACTTTTTTTTTTATTTGGCTGTGGGGGACACTCATATCAAAAAATATTACAAGTTTTAAACCCGTCACACTAAACTTTCAAATTTCATAATACTAGGAAAACCCCCTTAAGCCCCCCCGGTTGTTGGATAGCGAATTGGGCATTGAGCTGCCAAAGTGTTTTGCCCGGTTTTTTTTGTTCTGTTAAAAAAAACTAATAAGTTTTTAAAATTTTTTTTTTTAAAATTTTTAAAAATAAAAAAAATAAAATTTAATTTTAAATTTTTTTTTAAATTTAAACGTAATTTTTTTAAAAGAAAAAAATCGTAAAATTTCGATTTTCCTTTAAAAAATAATTTTTTGATTGTGCCAAATTTTTACAAAAATATATCGATTTATAAAAATTTAAGGGTTTTGTTAAAAAAACCCTTACAATGGATAAAGCATTTTGGTGTTATAAAAAACAAAGAAATTTTTTTTAAAAAAAAAAAAACCACGTTTAAAATTTTCGTTTTCATGAGAAATAATTTTTCGATTTCGCTTAAATTTTTCCCCGAATAAAATTCATAAAAAAAAGGTTTCCCGTTAAAAAATCATTAAAAGGACAAAACGTGTTGGGATTTTTAAATTTTAAGAATTTTTTTAAAAAAGAAAAAAATCGTAAAATTGCGGGTTTTTTTGAAAAAACTTTTTTTTTATTTCGCTCAAAACGTGGCAGTTCTAAGTTTAGAGATTTCGGGGGTTCAATAAAATTTCATCGCAATCGGAGTATCGGTTTTTGCCGGAATCGTTGGGTAACCAAAAAGACAAAATCCAAAAAACCCCCCCAAAAAAAAAATTTCCGGGGTTTTTTTCCCCCGTGTAAATGAAATGGAATCTTCGCTTCCCCTTAGTAAATTATTGGGTTTTTTTTTTCTTTTTGTTTTCCTTTTTTTTAAGAGGGGTTTTGTATTTCCAAAATTTCTTCCTTCCCCCGACAAAACCTCAAACTAAGGGCCCCAGGTTTTTTAAAAGCCCAAAAACTACCTTTAATTTTTCTTATTTATCCCAATTTAAATTTCCCCGCCAAAAAATTTAATCCGGTTGATTTTAAGTAAATTTTCCCCCGGCCATTTTAAAGGAACTTTTCCCCCCACCGTTTAAATTTCTTCGATATTCCATGGTTTTAAAATTCCTTTTTGGCCCCCTTTTCCTCTGTTGGTGTTTTCACTCCCAAAAAAAAACCTAAAAACCCCCAATTTCCCCCCGAATAAAAAAAAATTAAAAATTTTGTTTTTAAACCCCCCCCTTTCCCCAAAACTTTTTTTGGGGGGAAAACCGCCGCCGCCCCTGTGGGGGGGCAATCAACGAAAAAACCCAAAAGACCCCAATTTTAATAAAAAAAGTAAAAAAATTTGGTTTAAGAGCCCCCCAAACCCGTCCAAAAAGAAGATTTTCGGGGGAAATTAAATTTAAAGGGCCCGGGAAACCAAAATACCCCCACACAAAGAAAGAGGCCCGCCCCCAAAACCCAACAAACCGCTTTTTAAGGTGGGGATCTGGCCTTTGGGCCCGATTCCAAAAACCCCCCAAAACCAAAGGAAAAACAGAAGGTTTTTTCGGCCCTTTAAAATTTATAAGTTTGGGGGCGTTTTTTTTTCCTTAGGGCGGCTTTAAGTTCCCCTTTTTTTCTTTTAGAAAAAAACTGGGTTGGCCCTTTTTAATTTTTGAAGTAACCCAAATTCGTTAAAAAAGGGGGGGGTTCAAAAATGGAAAAACCCTTCCCGTTGGAAGCCAAAAACTTCCCAAGAAAAGAGCTACAATGGTTTTTTTAATTTTCCTTTAAAGAATTTTTATTTAAAATTTTTTTTGGGGAAGGGGTTTTTTTTTAAATTTTTCCGACGGGATCGGTACATTTTCTTTTTATAATATTATTTAAATTTATTTTTTAAATTTTTAAGGGAAATAACCCCAAGGAAATTTTTTTTAAAATTTCCCCAACCTTTTAAAAAAATTTTTTTAAAAATTGGGGTTTCAAATACCTTTTCAAAAGTAAGGGCCCCCAAAAATAAAGGAAAAAAATGGTTTTATTTTGTTAAAACTTTTTTTTAAATTTAAACCATTTGGGGAAATTTTAGAAATCTTTAAATTATTTGCCCCAACGGGTTTTCGGAATTTTCATTTTTTAAAAATATTTAAAATTTATTTTATTTTAATAAATTGACATTAAATTTTTCCCATGAATGGGAAGTTTGGATTTTCCAAGCCCCTTTTGCTTTTTTTTGGAAAGGGGTAAACCCGGGGAACTATTTTTTCCCAAAACGTTTGAAAGGGTTAAACCCAAATTAGGTTGGGAAAAAAAAGGTTAAAAAAAGTTAAAGTTTTTGGGAAATTATTTTTTTTTAAGTTTTCAGAATTAAAAAAAGCCAAATTTTTGGGGGAAATTAGGGGGCTTTTCATTTGTTGCCCCCTTTTTTTCTTGGAAAAATTTGGCAAATTCATTTGTTAAAAGCCAAAATTCCAACCCTTTGGGAGAATTTGTATTTTTTGTTTTTAAAAACCCTAAAAATTTTTCGTGTCGGGGCATAGTGTGATATCCCTGGCATTTCCTGTTCCCCTTTTTTACCAACCATCCTGGCGGATGGGGATTCCCCTTTTTCCAAAATTAAATTTTTGGCCTTTGGGGTTTTTAACCAAAAATTTGGAAAAAAAATCCTTTCCCCCCAAAAAAAATTTTTTGAATTTAACCCGCCCCCCCTTTTTTTTGGGGAAAAAAAGGGAGGAAATTTTTTTCCCTTTTTTACCTTTTCCAATAAATTTTAAACCCCCCAGCCCCTTTTTGTTTGCAAAATTTTAAATTTTGTAAAAAAATTTTTCCAAAAGTTAAATTAAAATTTTTAAGGTAACGGGGGAAAAATTAAAAAAAAATTATTTCAAATTAAATTTTTCCTTTTAAAGTAAAAACTTAGGCCCAATTTATTTTCCAAATTTTCCCAAAAATTTTAAAACGAATTTTTTAAAAACATAATTTTAAGTAAAAATAGAAATAAAATTTTGAATTGCATTTTTAAAATATTTTCTTTTTTTTGATTCCCCCTTTTTTGGGGGGCCAAAATTTAAAAATTTTTTTGTCCAAAATTGGTTTTCAAGCAAAAATTAAAGGGTTTTCCCAAAAAATTTTTCAGTTCCCCCCCCCCCCCCCAAAACCCCAAAAAACCCCCCCTTACCTCCCCCCCTTTCTTGGAGGAAGGGTGGTTGGGATAGGGGAAAAATTTAAAAAATTTTTTTTTTTTACCTTCTTTTCAATTATGAATAAAAAAGAATTCGGGGGCCCTATGGTGTCCTTCCCCCCGGGGGTTTTTGGAAATAGGATTTATTTTTAAACCGAAAAGAAAAACCCTTTAAAAAATTAATTTTAAAAGTTTAAAAGGGGAAAATTAAATAGGGTTAAAAGTTTTAAAGTTAAAAAAAATTTTTATTAAAAATAATTTTTGGGGGCCAAAAAGGGATAATAAACCCCGCAGGGGAAAAAAAAAAAAGCCCCCTTTTAAAAACCAAATTTTGGGGGGGAATTTTAAAAAATTTCGGTTCTTTGTCCTTTTAGCCTAAAAAAGTAGGAAAGGGGGGTTTTTTGGAAGGGCATTTTTAAATTTCCCCCCTTTTTTTCAATATTTATCCCCCTTTTCGGAAAAACTTAAAAGGTTTTTTAAAATAACTTTTTCCCTAAAGGGTAATTAAAAAGACATCCCAAAAAGGGGAAAAAACTTTTTTTTGGAAAATTTTTTTAGTTTTTTAAAAGATTTTACCCGGAATCCCCCAAAAAGTAATTCCCCCCGGGCCGGGTTTTGGGGAAACCCCCCTTTTTTAATTGTTTAAAAGAAAATTTTTACCTTCCTACCCCCAAAATTTAATTGGGGGTTTAAAAAAAAAAAAAAAAAAAAAAAAAAAAAAAAAAAAAAAAAAAAAAAAAAAAAAAAAAAAAAAAAAAGGGGGGAAAGGGGGGGGTTTTTGATTTTTTTGTTAAACCAACCCCCTTTTTTTTAACATTTTTGTTTTTTTTGACGATTCCCCGGGAAAAAAATTTACAAAAATTTTTTTTAAAACCCCCCTTAAATTTAAAAAAAAATTTTTAACCAAAAAAAATTAAATTTAATTGTTCCCCGGGAAAAACCCAAAGATTTTATCTAGTAAGTCACTACACTTCATCCCCGTATCCGTGCTTGTCCGATATACCCTATACTTGTTAACGCAAGTTTTCGACCTTGACCTATACCGTCCCGTCAATGTAACTTGAGAGGTTAACTTGCTGTGACTTGTGGCGTATAATTTGTGAATTTAAATCGGGGAATCTATTAATAATATTTACGGGTGTGGGCGAGGGTATTGTCAGAGATGTAGAACTAGAAGAGAAGTGCAGGGAAGCAACTCTACTGAAGTGTCCCTTGGCTGTGGGTCCAGTTGGAAGCTAGCCACGAGATATGCAAGTCATATCCGAGCACACACAAGCCGCACTCAAACACTTAATCCAAAGAGTTCTAATCAGGGGCAAGAATTAGACGATAGCGATTACGAGTTTTTTTTAAACTGTAATGCACAAAATTTTATATGTTAAAAATAGTGTTATGGGCGCGACAACCGTGAGGTCATAATGCGCCACTCTCGACTAGGGGATATAGAAAGAAGGAGCCCATGCTGGTCAGATACAGCCACGGGTAAGGGGAGGAAGGGGGGGGTCTTACATCGCGGTCGTCATCGTCTTTGTCATCGTCGTCGGGGAGGTCGTGAACGGAAAGGGGAGGTGTCCCCAACGACAGTTGCCAGAGCTCGCCTCTAGTTTCGAGGAGTAATATACTCCGCTCTTACGAGCTGATGTTTGTGAGGTGAACTTTTTCTCATAAATCGCCTTGTACGATTAGCAGAGACATGGCGCAGACGGGGGCAAAACTTTCTATATCTTTATTCTGACGAAAATTATGTGTAGTTTTTTCTCTCACACTCGAGTTCAATGACCCGGCACCTCCACCAAAACGTAATTGCACGCAAACCAAGATTTAAATAAATAAATCAATGTTTATTATGTGTTTTAAAACGTAAAAGGCTTTCACATCGATATTCGCAAAAATAATCCGATCTTCGTTTGATTTTGTTACAATATTAACATTTTTTTGATATCGAATTTACAATACTTATAGTAACAATTATTAATGTCGAACCAAATTATAATCTTTTTCTGTAGACGGCTATTCGACCGCATTTTTCTATTTTCAAAAATATGCTACCAAGTCAAAACATAGTTAATGGCTTTCAAACCTGGCTAATTTAGAAAATCAAAAATATTTTTTTCAAATTTTTCTGATCCGGTACACGGCCAATATAGCCACCTCAAAATAATTTCCAACTTCAATTCGCCAAGGCACACCATTCAACGTAGGGTGTTGTGTTTCTGTGACATTAATTTTCACCTGTTTTTCTATGAACTGACTGAGAGAAAACAGATTTTTTTAACAATTGCCTTTCATGCGAATTTTTTCGTTTGGCGGTACAAATCGGTAAAAAATACCGCCAAACGAAAAAATTCGCATGAAAGACAATTTTTAAAATAAATATGTTTTCTCTCAGTCAGTCCATAGAAAAACAGTTGAAAATTAATGTCACAGAAACACAACACCCTACGTTGAATGGTGTGCCTTGGCGAATTGAAGTTGGAAATTATTTTGAGGTGGCTATATTGGCCGTGTACCGGATCAGAAAAATTTGAAAAAAATACTTTTGATTTTCTAAAATAGCCATGTTTCAAAGCCATTAACTATATTTTGACTTAGTAGCATATTTTGGAAAATAGAAAAACGCGGTGGAATAGCCTTAAGTAATTGTTAGTTTAAAGTTAGGTTAGTTGCTACGGTTACGGTTAGGTTTCAAAATGATTGGCAGGATTCCAAAGTATCAGGTTTGATTTTGTGCGTTTCTTCAAAGCCAAATATCACGATCTTACCTTTTAATAAATCTCAATCTTTGTTATTAATAATGAACCTTAAACCCATAATAATTATGACAAAATTTATTTATTTTATTTTTATTTAATTATTTAATCTGATACTTCTTATGACAACATTAAAAATTTGGCAAACCAAAAGCGAACCTACCACGATATTATAAAAACTACGGTACTGACATTAAATAATAATACGTATTTCAGGTTCGTCTGTTTTAGAGTGCAAAGTTTATTTTCTTGAGTTGTGGGGGTTGGGGGGGGGGGATAAACTCTCACCGTCCCTGACACGTGAATAACCTCAAGCTAATGATGTTAGTGCGGATTGCACTCTGAAATGTTTAGTTGCGCACATGTGATGTACTCAGTATAGCTATCAGAGCTGGCGTAAATATTTAGCGAACTAGATTGGTTTAGCGAGTTAAATCAATCCCCAGGCCTGAGAGAGAATGTAGCACGCCGTTACAGAATCACAGAGATTCGTTTAGTATTCCGAGTAAACCTAGGAGCAAACTAGAATATTTCAATAACATCGTGCGAAATCAGACCAGAGAAGGCCTACACTGCTTGTCCCTCATACCTACCTAGTTAGTGCGTTGCACCCAGGGCAGGTTTCATAAGAGTTTCTTTTTAATTAGATTTTAAATTAAAGAAAATTTTAAGAAAATTTAAGAAAATAATAGTTCGTATTTTCTAGAGTCTACCCACTCAGTCACACAGATGATTTTCACTGAGGGGCTTAAATTCAAGAACAGGTCCGGTGAACCAACCTTCCAAAATTTAATTTTTGGATTTTTCTATGTTATTATTCTACAACAATTTCTGAGTGTAAAATACTTTACTTCATTGAGATCCGACGATCCATTGTGATTTATTTATATTTTTTTAAGTTGTATTGTTGCTTGTTGATAGCCATAGCAACTACACTTCGTAATAAGCATGTTTAAACTTTAAACCTGTTTTTCTCAGAATAATAATTTTGACACATAAGTACCTTTTTCTTTTAAACCACTTGACCGATTTGCCTAAAATGTTCAGGTTATGTTTATTCTGTCACAATACACAACCCATATCAAAATAAACTTGATTGTTGTTTTTTTATAAATAAACTTTATTGTTTTTTTTTATATATATATATATCGATATTATAAATGAGAATTTTACATTAAAATTTGAATTTTTGCATGTTTAATTTTTTTAAATGCATATTTTTTTCATGTCGGGGTTAATTTTGATATGGCTCATGAAGAACGTGTTCCTAAACACACACTAAAAGTTGTAGCTAAATTTATCGAATAGTTTGGGTAAAAAGAGTACATGAAGTTAGCAAAATAATCATTGCCAGCATGGCAAAGACCTCCCCTTAAGGCATACGCCTTAAGACAGTAGAGAGCGAACAATTAGACAAATAAAGACAAAAATAAACAAACACCCGAGCTATTTTTCTCAAGGTAAGTGAAATAGACCATTTTCAGAATTAACTGCGCAGGCGCATTATGCAAAGCAGTATGGGAGAAAGGGCAGTGTTGGGAATGAACTTTTAAAAAGAACGCGTTCTCGTGAACGCGTTCTTTTTTGTGAACTTTTCAGTGAACTTACTCTTTTTTAAATGAATGAACTTGAACTTTTAAAAGTTCTTTTGAGAACAAACTTTTCAGTTTAAGAAAGTTCATTTGAAAGTTCTTTCCGTGCGTCGAGCCGCCGTCGACTCGCCGCCGTCGATGCTAAAAACAATAACACATCTTTGTTCCCGTAGGCCTAAGTTGACGCACGTTCAGCTGTTTATGACAAGGTCACGTACGATTCACGAAGTTAAAACGATGCACGCCAACTAATTCGGAAAAAAAAACTTGGAAGCCTAAAATGCTAAGTATCTGCCATAATTTTACAGGTTGGTCGACGAGAATGTAGTACAAATCATCAACACGATCAAAGACAGCTCAACACTTTCGTAAGACTCAAACTCGCAAGTAGTATTGGTACTCGAACATGTCTTATGTTTTTCCTCGTGTTTTTCTTCATTTTATGCCAGCCTTTAATAAAATGATTTTTTTTCCAAAAGAACTTTAAAAAGAACTTAGTTCATATTATTTTAGACGAACTTGAACTTTTCAAAATGTAAAAGAACGAACTCTTTAAAAGTTCATTATTTGAGCTGTGAACTGAACTTTTAAAAAGTTCATTCTAAAAAAGAACTGACCCAACACTGAGAAAGGGCATACACGCTTAAAGCCATATGGTTGGGACCTCCTTGGGCTGGGATTGTGGCTGACTGCACTGCCATTGCTGGAAACGCAGTTCTCCACACACCCGAGCATATGGCATTTAGCATGTAAACGCCCTTTCTCCCATAATGCTTTGCGATCGTGATATAGAGGGCGCTGGTGATTTTGAAAATCGTCTATTGAAGTATTCGCTTCGCTCATCAAAAAAGACATGAACTGAACTGAACTGAAAAACTATAACGTACATTTCGGCTGGAGTCGTGGCGTACACGTGCTACTCCGCACTTCGCCTCACGATGAACTCACTCACTTTGACGTGGTGTTTGTTTTAAGACGAGGCGTCGATTCACAGACCATTAAGGTTTATCTTCCGTTGAGCTATTTAGAGCTCTTTGTCCCACATCATCGTTCTACCTGCTCATCCTGACCTACCTTTCAGCACACGTTACCTCAATTCTGGAAATATGGAACACCAAACTCGTCTCGACTCTCGATTATCCTCGCTTCACATAAGACGCACAATCCTTATGTTCGAGTCCTAAACCATGAGCGAAGCAAATTCACGTGAAACAGGATTTAAATTACATTTTATAATTATGTTTTTTCCGTTTTGGTTTCGAAATAGCTTGGACACAAACTAGGTCAAAGTTATTGTTAAGGTGCACAGGTATAGGAGAGACAAAAATAGGCCTAGAGAGAGAAGTTTTATTTAGGATGTGCGAACGTTCAAAATTCGAACTATAACTCATCAGATCAAGTTCGAGTGAAAAAAGGTGAGTTGGTACCCATAATTTGACACCGTCAAAAAATGTTTCTCGATACAAATAAAACAAAATTTGATGGTGGAGGAGCCGGTCCAGAAGTTATACTTTCTTGGTGGAGGTGCCGGTCCAGACTTTTCACTATTTTTTCCACAATAACAGGTGCTTGATAACCTTTTTAAGTTCGGTTCGAGTTCGTTTCAGGTTCGGTTCGATATGTCATATGTCATAAGTTCGAGTTCGGTTCGAACATAAAAATCCAGGTTCGCACAACCCTAAAACATAAAATGTTTATATTATGTGCTGGCGTTGAAAAGTATTTATGGTTGAGGTGCTGGGTTAAAATGTTCATTTTTGGGTTAACGTAGGCCTGCTCCCTGACCCCAAAATATTCTGTATCATCCTTGTTGAAAAGCAATGTTAACTAAAAAAAATCGCGTGTCAATCGCTGGTTCATGGTTGGTTTTTGTAAATGAAACGTGCATTACACACACAGACGGACAGGTGGACAGAAAAGTGGTGCATATACTTATAGTGGGCTTCGCTTCCTTATAATCCTATATTGCATGGTGTTCGAGAAAAGAAAACTTACAATAAATTGTTACTATAAATCATCTAAAGTGTTTTTACAACTCTGCTTAAATGTAAAATGTATGGTTTTACAAAATAATATTACATTCAAAATACATTTAGGGTGTTAATGCAATGGCAATATATGAGGAGCGAGTGCTGACCTACTATAAATCCGGTGAATAGTTTCTACGTTCACGAGTTTTATGCCATGTTTTACTTAGTTAAGGTCCTAGCTAGAAAATCTGTAACTTCTAGTGTTAATTTCCTTAACTTAAAGTAATTCCTTCTTGGCTGTAGTCAAGGATTTCAATAATTATAACTAGCCAAGCCTCCACACATCACATCACAGAACCACCATAGAATAGCACCATAGAATAGCAGCATCACACAAATAGAGATAGCACATGCGTATTGCGTAGTGCGCTAGACTCTGAATCGGGGGATCACGAGTTCGATACTTACCACAGGAAATCCTGATTGAATTTGTCTAGGGTTTCCTTGAGTATAAAGATTGGGGCCTAAAATTCGTTATTTTGACATTTTAGTTTCGCCCACTTGTAATATTGTTGGCTGTCATTCATACGAGACAAAGTATTAGATGCCAACGCTAACATAACTTTACCCAAGTCTCTTACGTGGGCATCAACCCACGTCTTAACTCATCCCATTGTTTCCTTCTTGGTATATATACTTTTCTCCCGTTGTCACTGCCAATTATGCAGCCCATTAAGTTGGTCTACTTTGCAACTAAATCGAGCAGAGCAACGAATACGTAGAATCTACCTGTCCCGTGCACATTTGAATCTGGCTTCCCGCCAACTTTCTGATTGGCTCCGGCGAGAGCGATCTAGCGGCCTTCACACCAATTACCACTTAGTTCCTCTTGTTCTTAATCCGCGAGCGAAGTGGAGCGGTTAGATAATAGACTTTGTTTGTTTATACCGATCTTTTACGCACTGTTTAGACAGCCAGTCAAGTTTAGTAGGTCATCTTTTCTTCGAGAAATTGTAACAAGTTTGTTATTGTTTAAAATAGAATTTTGATACACAATTTGAACCAAACAATTCGACAAGAGCGCTGACAGTTTAAAAGAAAGAGGCACATATTTTACGGTTGCCTATTATTTCCTGCAAGAATATTGAATTACATAATACTGATCTAATTCAATTATATTGATAGAAGTGGTACATTAGCAAAATTTTCGTTTTATTTTTCCAATGGGACAATTTGTTTTGTCATTTTATATAAAAATCACAAAAATGTCATGTCATTATACACACATTTTTGAATACATTATCTCTCACGCTATTTAATTACTTGTTGGATAAATCAGGTGATGTGGCCGAAGCATCGTCATGAACGTGCTGTGATGCAGGTTCTTCTTATGAAAGTTGGCTCTTGTTGGTGCTCTCTCCAACCATCTCAGATGCAACTGTCAACAGGACTACATTGCAATTACATAATCTAAACACCTCTAATCAACAACTTTCCTTGTGCAATATCACTGTGTAAGTGAATTCCATTAGTTTTAATAATATTATAAACACAGTTATTGAAACTCCTAAGCCACACAGCACACTTCTCGTTCCAAGAGTGAGGGCTATGTATCATATGTAAGAGATTTGCAAAGTTTAGACTGCCCCCCCCCCCCCTCTTCCAGTTTGTAAAATTTGGTGGTTTAAGGGCGCGTCAACCGTTAGGGCATGTGGGAAAGGGGGGAAGGTCTCATGTCGATGTCGTCGTATTTGTCGTCGTTGTTTCGTTGTCGTCGAGGGGAGGGTGAGGGTGAGGGTGCCCATGACGACGACGATTGCCTGAGCTCGCTTTTAGATCTAGTGACAGGAAGTAAAATACTACCTTATTTACTATAGCCAGTCTTGGAGAGGAACGCGTTCCTTTTTCTAAGATCAGGAAACTTGCTTTATAAGTTCCTTTCGCCGTCGTAATCCCGTCGAATTCCAGTGCCTGATATCGTAAACTGCAATATGAAAAATATATTAATACATCTTGTGTTCTCAAAAATGGCGTTCTCGTCAGATGGCCTGGGACTCGCTTTAATAAATAAGAGTAATGATAAATTAACTCCTATCACATTTATTATTATTTGAATCAGTGATGGTATAAGGAACGTGAAAGGAACGAGGAACGTCTCAGTTTCTTTTTAGGCAGAAGTAACTTAACTTTTCAAAGTTCATTTTTGGGGGAACGTGCACAAGACTGACTATAGCTGACATTTGCGAGATGGTATTTGCCTTTTTTTCGTCTTTTACAATTAACGCATGGCACGCTCAATTTTTTTGTGCGTCCCTTCAAACATTCTTATTTTTCTCGCTTTTACATTGCTTACAATACAAAACTTTAAACATAAATAGAAAAAGAACAATCCGGTATGCACTTATGCGGCCAATGGAAAGGGTCGTTACTTTTAACAACTTACATTGCAACATTTAAAATACCCAAGCGTGTGGTTTAAATGGAAAAGTCTACCTCGCTCATCCATCAACGCGATGTTTACGTCGCCTCACTCAACACCTAAGCCCGACCTGATTTATGTTCTAGTGTTTTACTTCCCGATTTTCTCTCTCTCTCTCTCTCTCTGTTTGTTTGACCTCTTGAATATAGGCTAAGTCAGTCCCTCTTCAACAGAACAAGACGACATGGTAATCTAGGTAAAACTCTGTTAGCACGTCCAAAGACGTCAAGTCACTAACAAAGAGACGAATGTATATTGTTATTAGCGTGTGGAATAGCATTTTAGCTAACTAGATTGTACGGTTGTTGAGCTATACCTTCCACCTAAAGTGTATTTACCTATAAGAGTGCAGAGGCTCCATCAAAGAAAATCTCGAGCGAGCTCGATGAATGAAATGTCAATCACTACTCACATGGGATAGTGGTGTGATTGTGAGGTAGAGCTGCGTTTAGCTTGGGTTGCTTTAAAAGAATTAGATCACTGAGAGTAGGGTAGAAAGGCTACCTACAAATTATTAAATGTTTTATTAATGAGATATTGAAAGCCTTAAGATTAATTTTTATGTTTCAGTTTTAATTTTTTTGTTTCGTTACTAATTGTATGTATTATATTTTAAATGTAAATTTATTCGTTGTGATAAGTAGCTTCTCAAACGTTTACCAGAACGTTTTTCGTCGTTGCTTTACGATAAAAATAAGAACTTCCAATAAATATGTTAAAATCCATAATATTTATCACTCATTTAAAAAACATTCTGGTCAAGGCCTCAAATGTCAAACTCACCCCTACTACAAACCTGACTACAGGTTCACGTGATCGCCATCTTTAAGCAACGATTAATTAATTAATTTATAATTAATGACTGATTGATTGATTGAATAAAGCCGTATCTTCCATACAAATGTTTTAATGATAGAATAATATAAAAGTAAGATACTTATCGAGTAGTGAAATGTAGAGATATGTTGATTTAAAGTATAACGGAATGGAATTCTAGACCCCCCCCCCCCCCCCCCCGGATCACCTCGTGCCGCGGGCGCCAAGGGCTCACACTTACCCAGACCTGTTGACAGGTTCACGTCGCCGCGATCTTTAAGCGACGATTAGATGATCTAGTGTCTTGAACGACAGATCAACGAGATGTGAGAGTGGCTGATTAAGAAATCAAACCATCTCCGGCATGTTGGTGTCTTGCCAGGACACATAACACGCGGCGCATTCTCTGGGGTTACTGAGAGGGGGTTGTGTTAGTGGGAGGAGAGGAGACTGTTGTCAGGATAGGAGTGTGACAGAAAACAAGAGAGATGCCAGCACAGGAATTTCAGGACAGGTATAATGACGATACCTTCTTAGACGTAATATGTGAAATATCCCGATAGTGAAAAAATGTGCTAAAGTGTAAAATCTCAAAATTGAAAACACCGAAGTGTAATTTCCCGAAATACTACTTAATGCGTTTCTTTAAAAGTGCATTTCATCGTGAGTGTGTTTCATCGGAATTTCGGGGACAGGACGCTTAACATGCGGTACATTTGTGTGGGGTTATTGAGTGGGTGTTGTGTCAATGAGAAAAGACGAGACTGTTGTCGGGAAAGAAGTGTCCGGACGTCACTTGTGCCAGGATAGGAGTGTGTGACAGAAGAGAAGAGAGATGCCAGCGTAGGAATAGGGACGACATCGTGTTGGACGAAGTTTGTGGAACCCCTCATCTATCTAACTGGCAGATAACTAAATATAACTGGAGCTTATAATTTGGTGGAACCAGCCCTTTTAGTTGTTTTTACAAAATAAAAATAATTGAAATATAAATAAATAATTCTAGCGTTTAGGTACATAGCATCAAACCGTCTGACAACTTCCTTCCAGTGTTTGATGAAAGATTCTACAACGGATAATTATATTGATGTTTATATGTACGTTTAGGATACAACACCAAGGCGTATTAGGGGCGGGGTAGGGGGTAGTGTTGAAATCGCCCCTCCCTCTCAATTAATGAATTTTCTCTGAAAAACTATTTATTTCCTGACTTGCACAATGAAATCTTGCATCCCATGGTGTCAGCTTTAAATCTTCCCACAGCGCAACTCCTCACATACCAGTACTGCCAACCTAACCCACCACGAGTATGTATTTTAATACTGGATAATAAATACTTCACCTCAACACATCCAAGCATTGCATGTGACGTCCTAAGCATCACAGCCGTATGATCCTATGTTTGCTCGGTATAATTATAACTCCTGAAACTATTCCAAACGTTTCGCGCTTATAGACTTCTGATTTATGAGGCTTTGTGCACAAACAAAACATGATAAAATGATTATTTAATTGTAATTATTTGGACATACACTGTTCTTAAAATAAATACATATAAATAAATTCAATCTATATTGACAGCTGTCTAATTAGTATGGATGACCACGGGGATCCAGCGTACTAATCAATACAAAAGTACATGTTTACAAAATCTATATATAGCAGAGGTCCCGGGTTCAATCCTCGGTGGAGGCACATTTTGTATTTTTCATATAATACCATCATATTAACGTCATAGTTGCCTACTATAAAAACTAGGTTTAACATTATATGTAATATCATTGAGTCTAGAATATCAAGGTTAAGCATTATATGTAATATCATTGAGTTTAGAATAACAAGGTTAAACCATTAATATGTAATATCATTGAGTCTAGAATATCAAGGTTAAACATTATATGTAATATCATTGAGTTTAGAATATCAAGGTTAAACATTATATGTAATAATATAATTAAGTTAAGAATGGTAATAATGATATAATAATAATAGAAATAATAATTTTAGAAACTTCACTTATAACACTTTTCTGTCCGTCCGTCTGAGTGTGTGCCTCGGTAATTATAGCCCCGAGATGCTGAAACTATTCCAAACATTTTGCGTAGTCTTCTGATTTACGAGGCGTTGTTCACAAACACAACATGATGTAGGATCAACACTGCGGTGATTTAAAGGACTAGAATGGGTATTGGATATGTTGGTATGTTGTCGAAACGTACCAAGGGGACTAACGGCTGTACGTCCCATCCGAAAGGACGGTGTAACCATAACAGTCATATAGGTTCCTCCATTAACCCTGACCCCTGAGGAGAACGAAGCCGTTACACTAGCTCCTGCTCTAACCAACGGTATACGTATGTTTTAGGGCCGAGCGGGCTGACCACGCCCTAAGGTTGCTTAACTTCGGTGTTCGAGTGAGAAGCGGCTAAGCGACAGCGGCTAAACCGCTGGGTCATAAATAAAGAAAAACATTCGTATTTAGATTCCACCCACTCAGTCAAATAACTGATTTTCAGTGGGGGACAGTAATTTAAAGCTGAGCTGTAGGCGCCGACACCATCGACAAGCAAACAATGACCAACTCGATACCGGCAAATTTAAGTATATAGGAGACACCGCTCAATCAAGCTGGACACGATTCCACCGACAAATAGCGCCAGAATCAACAAGGCTAATTCAGAACAACCTTAGAATTTATCATCAGGCACCTCTACCAATACAAGATTTTGGCATGGATTTTTTTTAGATTCCTCTTCAATCTGTTGATTGAGTATAGCTTAAAGTCCAGAATTTCAATGTCTGTTAAAATTTATCTGCCATGCAGTTAGTCCTCCAAATAAATATTAACATGGCTTTTGATTGGTGGTTGCCATAGTGATAACATGTTATGTGGCAGTTAAATTTACTTGACACTTTAACTGGACATTGAAAACCGGACCTTACTCCCTCATTAGGGTACATTTGTACTCTTGCTTGTTCCATATACCCTGCTATTACTCTCTATTTGCCCCTAGTGCCAATATAGACGGCCCAGCTCTAATGGGCTACATCGCTAAATGGGTTACCTGAATTTGTTCACGTCAGTACTAGACTCTGACGAATGCTCTGTAAAAGTTATTCTCGCAATGAATAGAGACGTGATTTGTTAGGCCGAGTGGACGGTTTGTTTTATCTCTGGGGCTTCAGGTGTGATTTACTGAGACGGTTTGTCCACGTCCTCGGTAGAGTCTGCTGTGGTGACGTCACGCGTAGCCGAGACATCTGGCATACAGTTGGTACGAGACATCTGGCATACAGTTGGTACGAGACATCTGGCATACAGTTGGTACGAGACATCTGGCATACAGTTGGTACCCCTGTAGAGCCAGGAAGTGTATGGTTGATTGATTCAATCAGTTCATTCCATTTTATTAAGATGTATTTACACAATAGGTAACTATCGAGGAGAGGATAATATGTTTTACAAAAATCACAAAATAGGTGGTTTTCGTGTATATAATAATAAATAAATATTTTACAGTGAACCGAACGCTCAAATTAACAACAAAGAGAAAGAAATATATTTATAATACCACACGCCATTTTGAAGGGTATATTGGCCTAGGTCAACCTAGTCCCCCCGAATCGTGTTCAAAAATTGCTTAATTCCCATTTATTTATAGATTCGGTAAGTCAAAAAACATGTGTCTACTATTATATAGACAAAAACTACCTATGTTGTGATTCTTTTTAAGTTTACCCGACGATATATCCTCTCCTCGATAATTATTATACAATATTGTAAAAGTTATTGAATGATATCAATTGTCGTAAAAGTTTGCCCTAACAAAGCATCACAACAATCACAACAAATAGCAATTTAGTACAAGTCTGTCTTAGGACCCGCTAGCTCAGTTGGTTTAGCATCGGGACGTAAAGCCGGAGGTTCTGGGTTCGATCCCCAGTCGGGGCAAACGTTTACGACTATTGCTATCACTCAATAACTGTGTCCTCAAAGCGGGCTTGGCTTCAAAGCGGGCTTGTGCTTTGTAATAGTTAGTATAAGTATGGCACCTAGATAAGTAATTATATTTGTTCGTGGTTATTATGAGGATTTTGCCTGGATATTGATTGTGTATACTGTTTTAAAACTTAAATTGTTATTATAATACAAGACCTAATAATTATACTCACCTATAACCGACAGTGTTGGCTCGAGCGCTCGCTCGACTCTGATTCGGAAGATCCCGGTTTCGAATCCCGTCGAGACCGGCAATCCTGACTGAAGATTTTTCCGGGGTTACCTCAGTCGTTAACGCGAATGCAGTGGATTGAGTCCTCTTAAACATCCTTCGGACATCCCTTCACAATTTCCCTATCCTAGAATTTTCCTAGTTCACCTAAAGAAGGGCATACATTGCACCCGATAACAGGTTTAATTCCCACGGTAAAAAATAACTATTTGTTTTAATATCCAAGTTAAAACAATTTTTAGAAACATAGACATTAATAACGTTTTAATGCATTAAAATTCCAACATCTTGACAGATATGTACAAAATGTTTTCCCCCCATTTTTACGATATTATTATGTTTCATTTTTATTCTTTGATAAATAAAATTAACCATTGCAAATAAACATTAAAACCAGGTGCAATAATAATAATACTAGAAAGAAATACTCCGTTCTCAAAAAACGATGTTTTTTCTGTTATTAAGTCATATTCATAACAACTTGGGAAAAAATAATTCTGACCCGGCACCTCCACCAAAATATAATTTGTTTTTTTAAATGTTGGTGCCACCTTATAATATAGGTAGGTGTAAACAATTTTGAGGATGGACTACGTGCGGTCGTCTCGATACCCCCTTGCGCAGTCTGCCCGCCACCTCCTGAAGACAATAAGACCACACAGTCAGAAATAAGTCTCAACTACAAGCGTCACTTGGAGCCGCGCATCACTTGACGCGTCGCATAATGTTTACGACGCTAGACAAACATCCTTTGTCTCTTACGACAGTTAAACTTACAGGAAATACAAGCGATGAAAATAAAAACCATACCTGGTTTAATGAGGTATTCACCAGCTAAACTAAAGACAGATATTTCATAATAATAAATTTTGTTGGAAGCCTGCCCAGGGTGCAATTCATGTCATGTCATTCAGGTGGTAGCTTGGTATGTTGCGGAAAGAACAATTGTGAAGGGATGTCCGAGGGCTGTTTAAGAGGACTCAATCCCTTGCATTCGCATTAACGATTGAGGAAAACCTTGGAAAAAACTTTCTGTCAGGATTGACGGTCTCGACGAGATTTTGAACCCGAGACCTCCCAAATCAGAGTCCCGCGCTTTAAGCTCGAGCCAACACTGTCGGTAAGACATATTTCATACTGGCTATTGATAAGTTTATATATTTACGGAGTAACAGGGAAAATATTGAGTCCATACTGACTCTAAAAAAATGACAATGTAGGTAATTTTCGAGGTCAGACCAATTGGCAAAAACCTCCTTAAAAATGGCATTGCGACGATATTCATGCCCCGTGACCTTGGAGATTAACCGATATTGACGATATTCATGCCCCGTGACCTTGGAGATAAACCGATATTGACGCACTCTACTTTATTTTATGTGTATCTAATATGTTTACAACCGACGGTGTTGGCTGGAGCGTCAAGCGCGCGACTCCTGATTCGGGAGGTCCCGTTTCGAATCCCGTTTTGACCGGATATCCTGACTGAAGGTTTCTCCCGAGCTTTTCCTCAGTCGTTAATGCAAGTGCAAGGGATTGAGTCCTCTTAAATAGCCCTCGGACATCCCTTCACAATAATTGTTCTATCCGCAACATACCTTGGTCACCTGAAGACGGTCATTGCACCCCGTAGGTTCCCTCGGTAAAAAAAATTCAAAAATATATTTTTGCCTTGGTAGAATTTTGTAAATATCTCCGTAATTATTGCGTACATTTCTTGTCTCCTCAAATCTAAAAACAAATTCTTTGCACCCTATAACTACAGGTTACATCGGGAAAAAGTTTATAAACAAATATTTTAAATTCGGTAATATCTCCGTAAATTGTGGCGGATATATCGTGTTGAAACTTAGCTCCACAAGTCTAAAAACAGATTCCACCGCGGCATACGTATATTCTATTGGCTGACATGACATTGAACTTGATATAAGATTGAGAGTTGTTTGATTTGATCCTAAGCCAATCTCCTTGGATCTTGACTAGACTACAAGGTGCCCATATGTTATCATTTATAAATACAATCTACACAGGAATCTCAGCTGCTACTAAACGTTTGACCACCTTCCCTATGTTATTTACATGAATACTGTACGAGGGCTCTTAAAATAACTACCGGGCTACAGAAGTTTTTTCCTTTGTTGAATACGTTATCTATAGCTAAACCAATTTAAAAACTTTTAAGGTTACATGATTTAAGATGTTTATTAGCTATATGTATAAATTTGATTAAACAAACATTTTAAAACAATTAAAAAAACACAAAAATAACTGTTAAAAATAACTAATACCACTTATTTAAAACCAAGTACAAAATACAAGATGTTGGCCAAACAATGATATTCGAACATCCTAGCTCTTCCAAATACTATTTGTACCCTTTGTTGTATACCTACCTCGTCATTTGCGTTTTTATCGTGATGTTTATGTAGGGTACACGTTTAGGTTTTTAATGTTTTAATTGTTTTAGGTAATTTCTTCATACGTTGCTATATACTGCATGTATTGTTATGGAAAAAGTGTATTAATTTGTATTATTAAAGAGTTATTTATTTTATTATTTTATTATTAGAGTTTATTATTTTATTTAGTATTATACCCTACATTGTTTTTATGTGTGTTCGTCATTGCGTGTGTCATGTCTCACGGTAAAACTCGAAATAACCTCAGAAAAACATACGTTTTTAAACGTTTTAATTAAATTATATTATTTATATTATTAAAGAAACTTGGGCACGGAAGTACCTAAAATAGCTACTTCACTAACATTAACATCAACATGACTGGATTCTCTTTGAGAAAGTGCCGAGTACAAGAAATAATAATTTTAAAAAAGTATCGCCCCTTACCCTATTACCCCAGGGTCACCAAGAACATTCTGTATCAATCTTTATGGTGGGAAATGCCAACGATTAAACGCATGTTTGGGTTTTATCGTGATAGATGGCACACCCACAGACGGACATAAAAGTGATGGATAGGGGCGCTTCACTCCTCTCAGATCCTGAACGTATTGGAAGTATTTAAAAATTATATAGACAAAATAAACGATCGACTGGATATATTTTGGCTATAGTAGTGTTTGCGCTTTACTGCCTATATTAATGATATAAATACCTTGTCTACGGATGGTTTATAAAACATCGATCTTCCTGAGTTTAAATTAGTTCAATGTTTGTTTCTGAATCTTTTCAACAAATTCTTTAAAATGTTTTAGGTTTATCACTGTCTTGAGTGAATGTTGGTTTTTAGTGTGTTAATCCTAGCTCAGTAAATAATTCAATAGTTTAACCTAGTTTCCGACAGCGACAGGGAACGCGGTGGCCTACCGAGTACCCTACAAATACCTCACGCAAAGAGACCGAGACTGCAGAAATGAGAGAAATAACTTACTGTCGGTGAAACATTGGGTAACAAGACGTTGTTTTGCTTACGAAACAATGTAAATAAAGTAAACCTTCAAAATATGCAATTAACAAGACTTAAATAGGGCAACAACTAATAGTTTGCTCACTTTGACATGTTAATCGCAGAATAGATTACTTAAAATAACAGCAACAGCTATATGATGACGACAACAAAAACATCACCTTACAATATTTATTACGTATAACACTTATGTGGGCACTTACGTGGGATAGGAATTATAAGATATAAAATATTACGAATGCTAAACATTTATTATTAAAGCCGACGGACATTTTACAGATAATAAACATATTATATAGCAAAGTATTCATAGTTTACAAGAGTGAATAACAGTGATAACAAAAAATAACTATTCTCCAGGTAATAACAATAGAATTAGCTACATTATGAAAGTAAATAAGAAATGAGGAAATTTGATAAAAGTGGGTGGAGTTTTGGTACAAAGCTAAGTGTACAGTCATAAAGAAAAAAAGATTAAGAAATGTAAGTGTTTGGTGAATGTGTTTAGTAGTTTCGAAAAAGTCAGTGCAGATGAAAAAATACAGATTAAGAACGTTAGTGTGTGTTAAGTGAATGTTAATTAAAATAAGGTCCATTGAAGTGGATAGAGTATACTAACGGTACCTGCATATTCCATAATGCATATTTTTTGTTGTGGCTGTAGCAAAAGTGAATGTTAAGTTCAAGTTTAGTTATATCGGAAAAAGTAAGTGCAAGTAAAAAAAATGTATTTGGAAAGCAAAAAGGTGTGTTTGGTGATTTTTGAGTTAGGTAGTTTGAAGTTGATAGGTTAGATCATTGATTGGATTGATTGGATATTGCTTAACAAACACGTCTCATATTAATGCACTTTGGCTATTCAAGACAATGAGTGGTGAAAGATGAGGATGAAGTATGAACAGAAGGGAGGAGGGGAAACCCGGCCGGTACCGGCACGTAGCCCACTCCTTTCGAAAAGTACCAAGGGGACCAACGGCTTAACGTCCCATCCGAAAGGATGGTGTAACCTTGACAGTCATAAAGGCTCCTCCACTAACCCGGACTGCCGAGCAGACGTCGAGGAGAACGAAGCCGTTACACTAACTCTCGAACCCTCTATCTGCTCTAACCAGCGGTATATACGTGAGTTTCAGGGCAGAGCGGTCACCCACTCTACCCATTAGATTATTATTATGGCGTCAGCTGTACGTGCAGTTATCTCACATCTAGCCAGACTTCTATCGTCAGTGCCGAAGCTAGACAACCAAGAATTGGCACAAATGCATGATTGACGAGTTGACATGCCCAGACGCTAAGTACAATGGTGCATCGAGCCAAATGCACATTCTTGCAGCCTCTAGTGCGACCTAATCTGCAGAACTAATGTCCTTCGCAAAGCCAAGTGGCAAGATGCACATTGCATTGTAGGAATTTTTTGCTGTTTTCTCATTTGTTTCTATGTTTCCAAGATAATATTTTATTTGTTTTAATTTATTTCACTTCATTTGATCAGGATAATATACAAAATTGTTGTGATAGTATACATTGTTGTTTTACATTATTTTCTCGATCTTTGCTAAATTACATTAATTCATTGTTTGTCTACATTTAAGTACTTATTTTTATTTAGTTGTCCTCCTTTGTAAATCTGTTTAAATAATTAATTGGATAAGATAGACGTTAAATAAATAAATACATACATAAATACATTAATTTAAAAGATACAATAATTCATTGTTTTACAAGTGATATCATTCGAATGTTTTATTTGAAACATTTAACAGAGTTTTCCTCTTCAATTTCCTCAAATTATTTTATTTTTTTTGTAATTAAAATTGTTTTCTGTGATACGTACGTACACATTATGCGCAAAATTATAAAATGAGACACGAAAGCTACATTTTGTGCCCGCAGTGATCCTGTCCCATTTTTATCATTAAATTAAAATACCACAATAGAAAGTATTAACTAATTCTGAATGCATGAGGATGATTGATGATTTTTTTTTTTTTACAATATTTATGTTTTTATCTCCACATTTTGTATTAAACTAATACATTTATTTCTTTAAGAACTTTTATTTTATAATATGCTTGGACTTGATTTTGACAATAATTAAGAAACTATTTGCGTTTTGATACCGGTATATTAAGGCAGCAACACCAGAATTACATTAACATTTATCGTCTGTATTCGTATACGTTTCCCCTTTGTTTATTTATTATAATATATTTTAATTATTTGATAACTAAAATAGCCATTGCAATTAAAACTTACAATCAGATAAAATAATAATACAACAAAACATACACCATCAACTAAAAACAACATTTTATTTATATAACAACTTAGGAAATAAAAAATCAGATTTCTGTGATCCGGCACCTCCACCAAATTTGCATTTTTTCCCGTCAAATTGGATTGGATTGGATATTGCTTTACGTCTCATATTTATGCAACTTGGCTAATCGAGACGAAGGGAGGGACGTAAGGGATGACGCGGGGGGTCAGAAAATTTCTGACAAGAACAGATTTTGTATTGATTTTTTTTAACTTTTTGTACAACCAACCTTGTTCCTGTCTGTTGGAACAATTTGCATAATTTTACCATATTAATAGTCGATAATGTCACCTTTTCGACTATCGATTTATTTTGTGCAATAAGCTATTGGCAGTGGTATAATGGGGGTGGGTTTACGCGGGGCATATACCTAAAATAAAAAATACCCCTCTGTATACATTTAATAAAAATAAATAAAAGGTATACGCAGAAACGCTGTATACTGCAGTGTATATATTATCTTGGTACAAATGAGGAAAACCAATGTCAAGTCACAGAATATAAAATAATTTTGCAATCACAACAATTTTTTTAAAAATGGGGTGCTCCTTTTTATGTGCTTAACCCAGTACAGAGCGTATACCAATGATATTTAACATCGATAGTACGCTAGAAACCCAGTCATTGGTCCACTGGCGTGTCAATTAGAAGCCATCTTGAATAGGTCATAGGTTGGAGTGACTTGTAGCCCAAATATTTTTCAAGCGTGCTGTCTGGTTGACAAGGTGACCAAATGATTACTAAATTCCCTTATCCAATAACTTCTCAATGTTTCTGTTTGTGCATTGCCATGCTGCACAAGCTAAAACCATATCAAAACAATCCAGAAAAATACTAAATCGCATTGAAAAAATAATGCCAAGCATAAACTGAAACGCCAAATCGTCATCTTGAATAGGTCGGATTGGCGCTTCAATTTGGTACCCTCGCGCCTGTGCGGACGTATTGGAGACTGGGGATCTAGCCTAGATGTTAAATATCATTGGCGTATGCCCATAAATTATTTTGCGATGACACCACTGGCTGCTGAAAGACGAATGTACAGCGACGAAATACGAAACAGCTGCTTCTTGAAAGTTCCTAGTAATCCTAGCGGAAAGTAGAATTCTTTTGAATCACAACATATTATACTTTTATAATCCCACATTGAAAACATTTGCAGTCGTAAATATCATAAGCACGTAATTAGCATTTACGTCAGTGTAGGCGCATGCACACAACATGTTTTCAACACAAGCCCAATTAATGTTTTTTAATCGCGTCTCTACGTCATTGTAGAATGAAACGTAAAGAACATTTGGCATCGCGACTGTGTCAACAGTTTGAGAAAAAACTTCCGAGAACATAATGAAGAGGAGAATTTATCAACGCGCGAAAGTCACATCTGTTTCGGCCTATCAAGAAGCAGTAATGCTGTCAGATGGCCCTGCTAAAATAACATGCAATGGTAGTTTCAGGCTGAGCTTGTACTAAATGTTCACAAGAAGCAGTAATGCTGTCAGATGGCCCTGCTAAAATAACATGCAATGTTAGTTTCAGGCTGAGCTTGTACTAGATGTTCACAAGAAGCAGTAATGCTGTCAGATGGCCTTGCTAAAATAACATGCAATGTTAGTTTCAGGTTTAGCTTGTACTAGATGTCCTCTCAAGAAGCAGTAATGCTGTCAGATGGCCCTGCTAAATAACATGCAATGTTAGTTTCAGGCTGAGCTTGTACTAGATGTTCACAAGAAGCAGTAATGCTGTCAGATGGCCCTGCTAAAATAACATGCAATGTTAGTTTCAGGCTGAGCTTGTACTAGATGTTCACAAGAAGCAGTAATGCTGTCAGATGGCCCTGCTAAAATAACATGCAATGGTAGTTTCAGGCTGAGCTTGTACTAGATGTTCACAAGAAGCAGTAATGTTGTCAGATGGTCTTGCTAGAATAACATGCAATGTTAGTTTCAGGTTGAGCTTGTACTAGATGTTCACAAGAAGCAGTAATGCTGTCAGATGGCCCTGCTAAATAACATGCAATGTTAGTTTCAGGCTGAGCTTGTACTAGATGTTCACAAAAAGCAGTAATGCTGTCAGATGGCCCTGCTAAAATAACATGCAATGGTAGTTTCAGGCTGAGCTTGTACTAGATGTTCACAAGAAGCAGTAATGCTGTCAGATGGCCCTGCTAAAATAACATGCAATGGTAGTTTCAGGCTGAGCTTGTACTAAATGTTTACTATGAAGTTAGTGTTGTAAATTATTTTATCTTTTATCATTCATCTTATCTCAACTTTTGTATTATCCAACTTAAGATTTGATCTTATCCTACTTTATCTTTTATCTAGCCCAATCATATTAAATTTTATCATTTAAATTTACTTTATTTTTTATTTTATCCCATTTTATTTAATCTTACATTTGATTTTATTTGATTTTGCTTATCCTATAATACCCTATTTTATTTTTTCCCGTTTATTTTGTTTTATTTGATCTTAGCCTATTTTTTAAATCTTATAATCTACTATCTTTTATTTAGCTTGTAATTTTTACCTCATTCTGCATGCCAGTACGCATCTGATTGAAATCCCACTTTTTCAGTGGCCAAGTAAAGGATCACTATTTAAAAGAGATTTACGCTAAAATACTTAATTAAACAAACTGCTCATTGTCCTTGACTCAACAACAAAAATCATTATCACGATTAATGTAAAGCTACAATATTTTCAACAATCGCACTGAACTCCTAGGATAAAACAAAGTTGAGACCAGTAGTCAGGCGGCATACCTGGAGAATACTTCAATTTTAGTATAAAAACATGAAATTTGGCATGATGATCGGACATACCCTACTGATGATTTAAGGAATTGGAGCCAATCGAAAATTTACCAAGGGACCCCTCAAATCAAAGATGGCGTCCAAATATGGCCTAATGTTTTTTAAAAATTATGGTCCTATGTTATTCATTTTCACTTTGCGCACGTACTTTCAAGTACTGAATATAAATTTGAGGTTCAAATTAACTTTTTTTTAATCAGAAACCTCTCAAAATTAAAGATGGCCAAAAAATCAGTTTGTCATTTATTAACGGATTTGATTGAATTTCGGTTTCTACACGTATATTGAGTTGCTGAGTATCATTTTGAGGTAAAAAATATGTTTTGTGACATTTATTGGTCACATAACCCAGAAAAAGTTTGAAAAAGGACGAAACAAGATTTTGTAATGTGATTATTTTCTTATCACTGGTAGCCAAACCTGATAAAAACACACTAGTACGTATTTAACATTAATAAGTGTTTGCTAAATACGTACTACTGTGTTTTTATCAGGTTTGGCTACCAGTGATAAGAAAATAATCACATTACAAAATCTTGTTTCGTCCTTTTTCAAACTTTTTCTAGGTTATGTGACCAATAAATGTCACAAAACATATTTTTTACCTCAAAATGATACTCAGCAACTCAATATACGTGTAGAAACCGAAATTTAATCAAATCCGTTAATAAATGAGAAACTGATTTTTTTGCCGCCATCTTTAAAGGGGTATTTAACCGCTAAACTCAAAAAATATATTTCATTCAGGCTAACTAATAATGAATTTAGCAATTAACAGAAAAATTATTGGGGCCACCATGACCTCCCAAAAAATTGTCAAACATGACATTTTTCGAGCTAGGTCCCATCGGCAAAAATCTCCCATAAGAAATAACATGGGGACGATCTTTATGCCCCGTGACCTTGGAGGATTTTGATCCAAAAAAATATTGGCCATTATTGACGTACTCGACAGCTTTTTTTGTAAATTCTCTATATTTTGTTTTGTAATTTGGGTAAATAGTTCGGTCAAAATATGCTGATTACCAAGATGGGGTGTGATTTTGGAATGCATATTTTTGCGTGTTTGAGGGTATATTTGGGCACAGTTTCAAGACACAATGTTATAAAAGGGGCATTTTAGATTGGTACTATGCTCTAGTATCTATGTGGACCAAAAAAAAAGCAGGTTAAAGCCGATTTAGGAAATTTTCCAAAACACCAATTTTTGCCAATTTCTGGATCAAAAAAATTAAAAAATTCGTGTTAAATCACAGTTACAAGATATAATTTTTTAAACGGTCATTTAAGTGTAGTATTGTGCTATAGATCACGTGGTAAAAAAATAATTTTTGGGGTTTTTAGCCCCTTTAATTTTAAGAGGTTTCTGATTAAAAAAAGTTAATTTGAACCTCAAATTTATATTCAGTACTTGAAAGTACGTGCGTAAAGTGAAAATGAATAACATAGGATTATATTTTATAAAAATAGGCCATGTTTGGACGCCATCTTTGATTTGAGGGGTCCCTGGGTAAATTTTCGATTGGCTCCAATTCCTTAAATCATCAGTAGGGTATGTCCGATCATCATGCCAAATTTCATGCTTTTATACTAAAATTGAAGTATTCCGTGGATATCTCCAGGTATGCCGCCTGACTACAGTGCTCTAAAAGTTTTTAAAACTGTTGTAATCTCCTCGAATTCATGAGTGTAAAGATTAAAGTTACTAACTCAATCGCAGCATCTCAGATTTCAATATTTAACTCTCTTAAATCTAAAGCATAAAAAATAAAACAACTCTATTTCTCGATTTGATTAGCCGTGGAATGTGGAATACTCCCGTAGATGAAATCACTAACCAATAAATTACAAAATAGAAAAAACTGACCAGGATTTGTGGTTTGTATTAAAATATTAAAATAAATTTGTTTTGCTTTCGCGGTTGGGACTGTCTAATTCTTTCTAGTTTGGACATGCTGGTACCCACTATGGTTAAAGACTACCACCAATATTAAAACCACTCAAAATTACAGTTTATTCGTAACTTCTCGAGAACGGTGCAAAAATCTCAAAACTGATTGCAGACAGCTGTGTGACGGTTTTGTTAGAACAATATAATGCAAACAAAAATATTCAAATATAATAATCAGTGCAGTTTTTATTTCAAATATGAATTTAAATTAATTAAATATAAAATAAAAACTTAATTACCATCACATTTATTTTTTCGTGCAGGCTATGTACTTACAAAACTGCATATCTGTCTGCAACAATTTTGCGATATTTTGCAGCGTTCACGAGATATCACGAAATAATAGTTATTTCGCGTTGTTTTAATATTGGTGGTAGTCTTTACCCACTTAAGGAACCGAGTTCCTTTCGAGAAACTCTTTAGTTACTTTCGTGACTTATTTTGTCAAAGTAACAATGAACTATTCGAAGTTCCTTATACTTCGGTGAAGTTGGCCAAGACTGCAACGTGTGTCTCTACATACCTCGGTGTAAGTAGAGTGAATAGCGACAAGGCAAGAATCTTCTTGGCGACCTCTTATTACGACACATGCCGGAAACACACGACAACAAGGACATCATTTACCCAGGATGACGGGACAGACGCAAACTACATGGGAGATCACATGTTTGGGAGTGGATAACTTCTTTTCTTTATTGATAAATAATACTTATTCGCGGTGGCACTTATACGATAAGTGCGCTGGTCCGAAGCGTATGACTTGAGTTCGAATCCCGCATCCAGCATAGCTTTTTGTAATCGTCCTTCATCGTCATCCATCACCACTCATCGTGCATTAAAAGAGACGTAAGAAACAAAAATGAGCGTCATCAGGGTTAAATAAAACTAGGAAAACGCTCAGTTGGACGCGTTGTTGAGCGAACACCGGTACGTGCAACATGACCCGAGTACGACATTCCCATAAGGCCCACCACACAGTGTAGGCCTAACTGGATATTGACATTGTACACTTTATACTATTCCAACATCTTTGCATTGTTCTAATTCACGTCATGCCTTCTAAAGTGTATCTTTGTATCTTCACTGCCTCCTTCATTTTTAACATCATTTTTCGAAATATGATTTCCAATCAGTCTTTAAGGTCTTGACCGATTTAGCTGAAAATTTGGAAAATAGGAGAGAATGTTGTACTTATTGACCCTGCAAAATTTCATAACGATCGGAACATTTTTATTTATTTTTATATTTTTTATTTTTTTTTTTTTATAACCAACGATCGGATTTTGTTCAAAAACTATACAGCAACCCGCATAGGTGGTATGTACATGTGTGCAAAATTTCAGGTCGATCAGAGAAACGGTGCGACCTGTATCGAAGCAGTAACAGAAAAAAAACAAACAAAAAACAAAAATAAAACAGACATTCGAGCCATAAGCGTCAAGTGGAGACGCTCGCTTCGCTCGCTCAATAAATACATGTACTGCAACTTTTTAGTAGTAAAGTCGCTCCTACAGATGTGCTCAAAACTCTTATTAAGGACTTTCTGGGTCCAAGACCCCAGAGATACCACCCAGGATGTTCAAATGTTCTTATTTTCCATTCTAGGACGTTTTTATTAAAGGCATTAAATCACAATGGATAAAGTATTTTTTAATACAAGAAGGTGTACAAAAAATAAGAATGCCGGACATTTTGGCAACCTTGGATGAGGCCTATACCCTATACAACGGTTTGTTTTGACGCGCGCCTGGGGGCATGTGACGCGGGTGGATGGGGACCTGCTGAGCTGACCGAGCCGGCCGGGCGAGGGTAGACACTCGTTTAGAACACGTGTTGTATTTAGTAAGGGGTTGACATTCTGTGTGGATGGAGTGTTCGCAGATTTCTTCTAGCACAGTGACAGCTCAACAAGTGTTTTATGTACTAATTTAATTAATGTGATAGTGAATAGCATTACAAGGTTTGTCGAGATATGTGAAGAGTACGGATGGCTCAGTGACTTCAGTTAACAAACATGCCTATATAGTTGAAGTGTGGATTTTGTCTTCTTTTAGGTTCTAGTAGTTTTTAAAGTTCGTGATAAATGAGTCATACAAAGAGACGGCAAACATACTGAATAATTCTTAGTTTTATAAATAATTAATGTGTGACGCGTGAGTGTTTAAATGTGGATGTATTGGACAACAAAATCAAAATCAGGTTTATGATACAGAAATGTGGTTTTCATATAATTCCGTGGGTTAAAATCGTGTTACAAATGTATACACTGTTCTAATCCTTACAATGATAAAGAAATCATTAAAGTCGAATCACTTTTAGTCAAAGAGTCCACAGTACTCCCGTATGCGACTTGAAATCCTTTAGATATATCGTTGTTCTTTACACGTGGAGAGTAACAAAAACTGTTGCCTAGCAGTGTTGAGAGAATGAATGTTAATAATATGCTCGAACCCATCATGGATAGTAATACAATCGAAATTAGCACGCAAATTTTTGATTTTTTCCGATTCGTGACAATATAAGCACTCTGTGTCGGTATCCATTGATGTACATTCATTACAACTACACCATTTAAGATCACCTTTCCTGCCACTTAACTGTTTTATCCAGGCTTCTTTTTCTTTATTTTTCTTTAGATTTTTCCCTCTGTTCACTTTCTGTGTATGAAGGCTCGAAAATGAAGGGAGCTAATCCTAACACCCTGTACATAGAACAAACACTTTTCAACTGACCCGTCCTGTGCCCGATGGTATTGAATGGGCGGGCAGTGAGCGGCCGCATTTACCGGTACTCGAGTCGATCGGTAGCGAAGCTCTGTAGCCATCCAGCTACGTCACGGGTGGTGACGTCACGCACCATACAATTTCCACAATATTGGTCGTACCATGTTTAAATATTGACCGATTTAATTCATTTTTTTTCTAAATTCTTAAAATAAATTTAGGTTTAACATAAGGAAGCAACAAGTCAATGTGATAGTATGGCTTTAATTGTATCGTGGTTGCAGTGTTCGATTGTTTAAAATGTATTTCTGAATGAGATAAAATGCATAAGCTCTTGCGCAAGTTTAATTGGATGAGCGTAGCGAGCGAAGCGAAGATTCCATTTCACTACACTGGAGAAAAAAATCCGGAATGTTTTTTTTTCTTTTTTTTCTTTTTTTTTTTTGTATTTTGTCTGTTTGTCCGCACGATTCCGGCTAAACCGATACTCCGATTGAGATGAAATTTTATGGAGGCCTTCGAAATCTTTGAACTTAGAACTGCCACGTTTTTGAGCGCAATCTAAAAATTATTTCTCATGAAAATCGCAATTTTACGATTTTTTTTCGATTTTTTAAAAAATTCTTCGACCTATAACACCTACATGCTTTATCCGATTTTAATGATTTTTGCACAGAACCTTTATTTTATAAATTAAGATATTCTTGTGAAATTTGAGCGCAATTAAAAAAATATTTATCATAAAAATCGAAATTTTACGTTTTTTTTTCTTTTTTTAAACAATTCTTTGACTTATAACACCTACATGCTTTATCCGATTGTAATGATTTTTTTGCAGAACCTTAATGTTATGAATTAATATATTCGTGTTAAATTTGAGCGCAATCGAGAAATTATTTCTTATAAAAATCGCAATTTTACGTTTTTTAATTTTTTTTTAACAATTACGATTAATTAAAAAAAAATTAAAAATTAAAGTTAATTTTTTATTTAATTTAATTTAATTTAAAAAAATCTTCAACTTAGTAATGATTTTTTCAAAGAACAACAGAAAATCCGCATAACAAATGGCAGCTCAATGCACCAATTACGCTCATCCAACAACGCGACGGGACTTAAGCGTTTTCCTAGTTATCGAAACACACAAGTGACATTTGTCTCAAAAGTATTCTCAATTTTTTTCCGATGGAGAAACAAAGTTTAGACAGGGACAAATTTACAGTACCATTTCATATCGCGAGTTCGCGCGAGGTCATATTGACTTATCGTTGATCTTAAAAGTACGATTTCTATGAGTAATATTTCTTCGATTGTCTCCACAATCATAACACTAGGAAAACGCTTAAGTCCCGCCGCGTTGTTGGATGAGCGTAATTGGTGCATTGAGCTGCCATTTGTTATGCGGATTTTCTGTTGTTCTTTGAAAAAATCATTACTAAGTTGAAGATTTTTTTAAATTAAATTAAATTAAATAAAAAAATAACTTTAATTTTTAATTTTTTAATTAAAAAAAAAAAAACGTAAAATTGCGATTTTTATAAGAAATAATTTCTCAATTGCGCTCAAATTTAACACGAATATATTAATTCTAAACATTAAGGTTCTGCAAAAAAATCATTACAATCGGATAAAGCATGTAGGTGTTATAATTCAAAGAATTGTTTAAAAAAAGAAAAAAAAGCGTAAAATTTCGATTATTATGATAAATATTTTTTTAATGCGCTCAAATTTCACACGAATATCTTAATTCATAAAATTAAGGTTCTGTGAAAACATCATTACAATCGGATAAAGCATGTAGGTGTTATAGTTCGAAGAATTGTTTTAAAATATGATAAAAGCGTAAATTTGCGATTTTCATGAGAAATAATTTTTCGTTTGCGCTCAAAAACGTGGCAGTTCTAAGTTCAGAGATTTCGAAGGCCTCCAGAAAATTTCATCTCAATTGGAGTATCGGTTTAGCCGGAATCGTGCGGACAAACAGACAAAAATACAAAAAGAAAAAAAAAAAAAAAAAACATTCCGGATTTTTTTCTCCAGTGTAGTGAAATGGAATCTTCGCTTCGCTCGCTACGCTCGCTACGCTCATCCAATAACTAATTTCAGTGATTTCGAAAGTTCCCATAAAGTTTCATCAAGATCGAAGAAGCCGTTTACCCGGTCGTGGGCCAAATATCACTAAGAATATCGCATTTAAAAATCGGGGAAAATCGTTAAAGTACGGTATTCACGAGAAATATTTCTTTGATTGTATCCAAAAACATGGCAGATCTAAATTCAGAGATTTTGAATTTCCCCTGAAAATTTCATCAATATCACATATAATGCCGTTTGCCCGGTAGAGTGCGAACAAAAAAATATACCCCAGCTATTTTTCTCAGGGTCTTCGCTGCGCTCATCCAATAAGCAGGGAGGGAAATGAAAGACATAAATGACTCATTTCACTTTGCATCTATAGTCGTTTCAACGAAACCCTTTGTGACACATGTCAGTTTAGCACGTGAACACCATTTCGAACAAAAACGCAGAAGAAGATTTAGTGCCAGAGCTAAAATTACAAAATACGTAATAAATAAAATTATACAATTCCAAGAACTGAATGGAAATAGAGAAAGATGATAAACTGTGACTCGTAGCAGCATACCAAACAAATTGAGAAAGCACATTTCACTGGTTACAATACTTCACAAATTACCGACAGTGTTGGCTCGGGCGACTCTGGGTTCAAATCCCGTCGAGACCGGCAATCCTGACTGAAGGTTTTCCCGAGGCAAGGGATTGCGTCCTCTTAGACAGCCCTCGGACAAGACACCTGAAGAGGGGCATGGATTGCACCCTGGGCAGGCTTCCCACAAAAATTATTATTATACTTCACAAATTAGGGAGCAAACCGCCTGTCCGTCTATGCATGGGTCACCGAACATGACTTCCGATTGACATGCGGTTATTGCTGACATTGCCCTCCAACAAGGAACATACAGAATGTTTTTGATGACCCTAGGTAAGAGAGGGAGGCGGCAACAGCAACAAAGTGACAATTTGTTTTCTTAATGATTTACTCCTACACACTTGCGACATATTGTGATGTGAATTATAGCAAGTTATGTTCTTTAACATTTTCAAGTGAAAGACAATGTTGACTTAATTTATTTTAATAGACCCTCGCCGCGACTGTGGCCAACTTCTCTGGCACTGGGTCCATGTGTCATTTTACATTTAGTGTCCAGAAGACTTACAAAAGAAGCGTCAACAACGCGTGACATGGTTATACTGTGACATGAAGGAGTGCGAGTGTGAGTGTGAGTGTGAGTGTGAGTGCGAGTGCGAGTGTGAGTGTGAGTGCGAGTGCGAGTGCGAGTGCGAGTGCGTGTGCGAGTGCGAGTGCGAGTGCGAGTGCGAGTGAGTGGGAGTGAGTGCGAGTGCGAGTGCGAGTGCGAGTGCGGGTGCGAGTGCGGGTGCGAGTGGGAGTGGAGTGGAGTGGGAGTGGGAGTGGGAGTGGGAGGGTGGGAGTGGGAGTGGGGAGTGGGAGTGCGAGTGCGAGTGCGGGTGTGCTTGAGTGCGATTGCGTGGGTGCGAGTGCGTGGGTGCGAGTGCGTGGGTGCGAGTGCGTGGGTGCGAGTGCGTGGGTGCGAGTGCGCGTGGATGTGGGCGTGGATGTGGGCGTGTTGGGTGTGGGTGTGGGGTGCGGGTGAGGGTGCGGGTGCGGGTGGGTGTGGGTGTGGGTGAGGGTGTGCACATGACATTTGTGTCTTATAGAACCTGCCTGTCATTCCTGTCTCTTTCAGCAGTGTCACTGTCACCTTGTAGAATTGGCAATACGTAATAAGAATGCGACAAACACAATCTGTGCTGGCAATCTAACAACCAAGTAGCGCGTCTAACTCAAATAGAACCCAGTACACGCTGTGTGTTTGTATAGCGAGCGTGATACAGTACTTGCGTTCAAGAGAACAATAAGAGAATTACGACTATAGCTTCGTACGTGATCGGAAACACGAAACAACCATTCGATTCATTACTCAGCGTGATTTACAGTTTCGATCATAAACAACAGCTGTTCAACACGAAGTGTGTTATAGTAGCCTTGGCTGTTAACAATACATGCTTGAATATCAACAAATTCTACTTGGTTTTATGCAAGGTACCAATAGCGCAATACCAGACCAGTGATTTTCTCTGGACCATTTTTCACAACCAATTATCAAATTTTATAGGGAACTTTTCATATAGGTGACATGTAGAATTACAAAGCTTAATATTTTACAAAATCCCATAAAATATTATTTAAAAATGTATTTTTTTTTTATAAAAACGTCAAAATGTGTCAAGCTAGATTTTTTTCTTCTTGCTAAACAATCATGCAAAGTTCCATATTAAGTTGATAGTTGACTTTAGGAATAGCTCCGATAAAGGGAGTATGCATCGTGCAATATTAATTTCTATGTCTTTGTTACAAATTTAATTCATTATTACAGATTCGAACCCATGTCCTTCGATTCGATTTGGCTTGAACTTGAGCCATTGAGACATGACCATGAACATACAGACAGCTATAGCCAGACATGCAATACGCGCGTAATACTGTATTCGTTTCGTTGTGTGTTTAGCCCAAAAGCAGTGATTGGTTGTGAAACTTATTTAATATTTCGTTTTCTGGTGTATTTCTAGTTGTGTAGCGTAAATGTAATACACGCCGGGAATCGAACTGATTACTGCAGGAGCAGTGCAGCGTTACTGCGACCACGCGTCTACTGCACTCTATTGATCTGTGCCCTTACAGGCGTTAATATTGTCATTTGATTGGCTATTGATTACGACGAATACGTCATCGTGACATTGACAAGCAACAACAATAATAAAACAATGTGTTCATTAATGTTAAGTATGTATGGTAAATTGCACTTGTGGAGTCTTGTTTTAATGTGGCCACATAAATCATCAAT
Organism: Sweltsa coloradensis; assembly: GCA_024449915.1. Classification (NCBI taxonomy): domain Eukaryota; kingdom Metazoa; phylum Arthropoda; class Insecta; order Plecoptera; family Chloroperlidae; genus Sweltsa; species Sweltsa coloradensis. The sequence continues at coordinate 249,203 of JAMZAV010001129.1, read as the reverse complement.
TATAATTATTTAGAAGTACATCCAAATTCTCAGATTTCGCAATCGGCTGTGTCCACATATTAATTAATAATGTTTTGTGTTGCGGGAGACTGCAAAATAAAGTTTTTTTATTTTTAAAATAGTATAACTTATTTAAGTTTTTAAAAAGCTATCGCTGAAGTATGATGAGGCAATACACTCATGGATTATGAACGAAACTTATAGCCTTGCATTGTTGTTTTTGAGAGGATAAATAAAATACGTTTTGGAATATTTTTGTTCGCTCGGCTGACTGAAATTTACATTTTTTCGTAATTTGGCCCCAGTTATCCCAAAAAGCGAAAATTAAAAGGGCTGTATGGTATATAGACACATTTTTAAAAAATTATTTTAGTTACAGGTTTTAAAAAAATGTGTTTAACTTCGAAATCCAACATTTTTGTGAATTGTTTGCTGATACCAATAGTGTTGATAACCTATACTTACTGTTGAGCTGCCAATATAACATTGTCTTTGCTGAACATAGCTATGTAGAGTTTTTTTTATCAACGGACGGAAGCTTCCATAGCCGAACAAATAGATTTGTTAATTCCCAAAATATGTGCCTTATCCCCTCTTTCCGAGTTAGACTTTTACAGTGTTGAATTAAGACTTTTTTCCTGGTGAGGGCATTCGACTACTTATTGGAGTGAGCGCACTCCAAGTACTATTACAATGTACGGTAACGAGACGTTTTGGAAAATCAAGTGTTTTTTAAACTGTTTTCTGGTGACCTTATTTTATGTGGGGACCCTAATTTACTCTGGAATTATAGGCCAAGATCTCCAGTGAGTTCTCGTTGTAATTAAATATGCAATAATACATTGTTAATACATTTCTGATAATGGTGGGTATTGAGTTGTGGGGGGGGGGGGGGCACTGATTAGTCCTGAGGAGGGCAGTAGGGCACTGCCCTCTCCAAAGTATGCCTGAATTCAACACTGAACTTGGACCCCTTCATTTGAGTTACGCCACTGGAGAAACCCATGTGCTCGTCGTAATCTGCATCGCATATCCGTGTGAGACGGACGGTCTAGCAATTAGCGTCTTGCCCTTCACGCGTTAGCGTTGAGACGGCAGTGCGAGACTCAGATTACAAACAATCGTAAAATATTATTACTTATTTCAATTAACTCTTGTAGGAACTTATCACGTACGTCTTGCCAAGCTGCTGAATAGCGTGGTGTGTCTACTGTCTAGACAAGCGCAGCAATGGGTGTAGGGTGTGAGACTGAGGTTAGGCGCAACAGAATGTACAAGGGCTATTTTACAGGATTCTAGAATTTTCTCTATTTGGCTGAGGAAAACCTTGAAGAAACCAGTGTCAGTCGGGATTGCTGGTGGTAGGATAATATCGGGTATAGTCTAGACCCTTTTGGATTTGGGTTTCCCGAATCCAAAAGGGCACTCTACTATAATAACAAAACAAATTAAAATTAATTGAAGGACAAAATTTTGAAACCAAAGGTTGTCTGATATGAACAAACTAAAACACTGTAAATTTATATAAATATAAAAAATCATGACTTGGAAACTAGCCAACAGTTAAAATTTTGAACTGCTCGGTGATTTTCAAAGCCATAACTTTTTTATTCATAAAAATTTGTAATGTATATTTGATGGTATTGTAGATCCATTTACGCTTTAAAGCGTTCGTTTCCCACGGAGACCCCCCCCCCCCCCCCGGAAGATTTCTAGACGATATGAGAATTCAGAAAATAAGAATTAAAAAAAAATAGTTGGTTACACGTGTTTCAATGAAGCGCGACACACTAGCGAGGAAAGAAATCTTCATCTAGAAATCTTCTGTGAATAAACTTCACCTGCATCGAACCTTGTCGTATGTCCCGAGGTACCCGACATCATCCCTTTGAACCTTGATTCCTCAACCTTCATTCCACCCTCAAGGCTGTATGAAGACGCTTATGTTTGTTATGTCTCTGCACACTCTTCAGACGCCCTTGACTTTCCTATCCCATCCAAACCAACGCCGTCAAATGGCTTTTCGGTGTTTCGTTAATTTCAAGGTTCAACAGCTACGTTTATTTGTCGTCGGTGAGATGGAAATAACTCCCATCTACTGCATCACACATGATATACTCAGCCAAGGCGGCTTCGTCTAGATCATAGCTGCAATCATATAAATAATCATCTCATCTGACTCTTACTTTCAAAGGTGTATAAATATACGAGGTGTGCTTGCATTTTGTGGTTGGAGGCAAGTCATAAAGTTAATTAATATGAGGGGCCGACAGTCTGGCAAATATATCTCTTACAAGACTCACTTTAGATGGGAGAATTATATAGAAGGAATCGTTGGTTTTGTGTGGCTCGTTGGTCTTTTGCTTAGCGTATCTGCTTCCAATGCAGAATGCCCAGGGTTCGATTCCCGCCAAAGTCAGAAGTTTTTTAACGTCTGGTTTAGACTTAAGTCCATCAGTTCTTGTCTTAGGAGTTTGTAAACGGTGACTTTGGAGACGTCCTAGCAACGAAGCACATAATAAATTCAAAGTTGTTCTGAATCGGGCTTGTTGATTCTGGCGTTGATCCGCGGGTGTTCGCACTGTCCATACCACTGATTGCTATATTTCCTAATACAAATATTGATCATTGGTTGGTTATCGCAAACTCGTCGATTGCGTCAGAGCCTACAGGGTTGGCTTGGTCGCTTTGATTTACTGTCCCCCACTGAAAATCAGTAAAATAACCGAGTAAGTAGACTCTAAATATTATTTATTTGTTTTATTATAATTTGAGGACAATTTCAAAACAGCAATATTTTTGTATTGAGCTCTCGGATCGATATTTTAAAAATTCAAGAAATATCATTGAAAATTTGGTTGGATGAAAAGGCCAATGGGGGTCTTACAAAACAGCAAAATATGGTTTAAAAAATAATTTTGACTAGATATTAGTAATAACTGTATAATAATGATTTTTCGTGGGAAGCTTGCCCAGGGTGCAATTCATGCCCCTCTTCAGGGTATGTTGCCGATAGTGAAGGTATGTCCGAGAGCTGTTTAAGAGGGCTCAATCCCTTGCATTCGCATTGACGACTGAGGAAAACCTCGGAAAAACCTTTAGTCAGTATTGCCGGTCACGGCGGGATTTGAACCAGGGCCTCCTGGGACATTACCTCACTATCAGAAATGATACGATCATTTTTGGACGTAAGTGGACACACTAAGACTGAAAAACTGCAAAATTTAACTGTACAGTAAACAACAATACGATTTTCATAAATGTTTCATCAAACCTTCCACCTAATATAAGTAGGCCAATATATAAGGGCAAAAGTAGTTTTCTAATAATATAACGTGTAATTTACTTTTTTTTCCTCTCCGATACAAATTTTACACTTGGCTTGTTTGCACATACATGCATGTATTTCATGTAGTAGACTGTGGATCAGAAAGATAAGAGTAAATTTAAAATAACACAGTCGCATAAAATTAATAAAAATTCAGAAAAAGTTAACAATAAAATATTTGCTAACGTAATAAATTCAAAAGGGTCATTTTAAAAAAATCACTCAGAATGAGCATAATAATTATTCTGGTTAAAAATATAATCCTGTCAAATAAGAATTTTTGGAGGAAAAAATTGCGATGTCGCTGAATTTTTGCAGAGACCTTCCTCAAATGATACTTATCAACATACTAAAACTCCCCTACAATCGGACTGGAGCTTCGGCCGCCATATTGAAAAATGGCGGACAAAAAGTGTTTGTTATCGAATATCTCCAAATTTGTTTGAGATAGACAAAATATCTCAATGGCAGAAATATTCCCCATTTATTTCCCTACAAAACAGGGGTCTTCTATAATTTTGGTAGGGGCAACGGTTACGTCACAAAATCGTGGTTTATATGTTGCTTATTGGAGTACCAGCTTATTTCCAAATTTTCACGCCCAGCATCAAATAATGCCCGGTAAATCCGTAAGAAATCGATTTAAATACAAAAGGACTTTTGTACGGGGTTCATGAAAGCTTCCATTAGTATTTTAAAAAATCAGTTCTGCGAAATCGGATTTTGCATTTACCCGGAATTTGGGTTTTTCCATTGTTGGCATTTCCTAAAAAATGCCATATTTTACTGTCCATTATTAAGTACTAAATAGCATTGGAGGAAAAATTATTTCAACGCACATTGAAATGACTTAAATAATGATCCGATTACAACCAAAGTTTAAAATCTAATATGGCTGCTAATTCCTAATATTCACAATATGAATACTGTTTTCGTGCTGTTTTTACACTCGTTTTGTTACATAATTCACTTTGATGTTGTGGATATTAGGAATTAGCAGCCATATTGGATTTAAACTTTGGTTGTAATCGGATCATTATTTGAGTCATTTCAATGTGCGTAGAAAGAATTTTTCCTCCAATGCTATTTAGTGCTTAATAATGGACAGTCAAAAAGGGCATTTTTTAGGAAATTCCAACAATGGAAAAACCCAAATTCCGGGTAAATGCAAAATTCTATTTCGCAGACCTGATTTTTTTTAAAAAAATACTAATGGAAGCTTTCATGAACCCCGTACAAAAGTCCTTTTGTATTTAAATCGATTTCTTACGGATTTACTGGGCATTGTTTGATGCTGGGCGTGAAAATTTGTAAATAAGCTGGTACTCCAATGAGCAACATTTAAACCACGAATTTGTGACGTAACCGTTGCCCCTATACCAAAACTATAGAGGAAATCTGTTTGTAGGGAATTTAATGGGGATTATTTTTACCATTGAGATATTTTGTCTATCTCAAACCAATTTGGAGATATTCGATAACAAACACCTTTTGGCCGCCATTTTCCAATATGGCGGCCGAAGCTCCAGTCCGATTGTAGGGGAGTTTTAGTATGTTGTTTAGTATTATATAAGGAAGGTATCTGCAAAAATTCAGCGACATCGAAATTTTTTTCCTCCAAGCGTCAATATACGATCTTATTTGACAGGATTAATATGCTAGGTAAGCTAGTTTTAATTTGCCTATACTTCCCATATACGCGACCTATCCAACAAAGTAGTGATGTAGTAGGCCTATACGTTCAAACCGTTTAAATTTAGAAAAATTGTATCAAAACATTTCGGACATATGGTTCAGGGTTGGATCCAGGACTCCTGTATTGCGGGGGGGGGGGGCGGGGGGGATTGAGTTGACGCAACTCAAAGCTTGGGGGGCTGGGGGGCGCGCCTCTCCGATCAGCCCAGCAATTTTTTAAAAGGAAGATTTGTCAAAAACGTGTTTAAGTCTGTTTGGCGATATCGGGCCAACTTTTGTTACAATATTAAATGCCCATTTAAAAATACGCTCATCAAATCCAGCTTATTTCACATAGAATCTGGTGCGCTTTTTACCTTTTATTTTCATATAAAAAATTTCAAATAATGTCTCTCTTAAACAAAATTGGGAACTTACTACAAATTAACTGTTTGGTGCCTGGTTGCATATTTATGGTCAGTTAATAAGAAAAGTGAGCAATATTTGAAAAATGTGCTTCGATTCCTCTTTGGATGAGCGAAGCGAAGACTTCAATTTCACTGACCCCCAAAAAATTTAGCTCGGGTGTTTTTTTTTTTTTTTTTTTTTGTTTGTTTGTTTTTCTGTCTGTTTATTAACTCTCTACCAGGCAAACGGCATATCCGATCTTGATGAAAATTTGGGGGGACCTTCGAAATCTCTGAACTTAGAGGTGTATGTTTTTGGGTACAATCGAAGAAATATTTCTCATGAATATCGTACTTTTACGATTTTTTTTCGATTTTATTGTGATATTTTCGTGACATTTGGGCCGATTCTGACCAAACGGGTGGGGCTACAACGTTCATATTTTACATGGACATTAAGGTTATGGTGATGTAGTACCTTTTGAAAGAAAAAGTTGAAAAAAGTTAGTCAGAATTTATAGAAATAAAGCTTTCTATATAAGTTTTTTGATTTTTATGCGATATTTTCGTGCCATTTGGGCCAATTCTGACCAAACGGGTGGGGCTTCAACGTTCATATTTTACATGGACATTAAGGTTATGGGGATGTAGTACCTTTTGAAAGAAAAAGTTGAAAAAGTTAGTCAGAATTCATAGAAATAAAGCTTTTAATATAAGTTTTTAACGGTAAATAATAACAAATTGACAAGTAACAATAGAAACTTGACAACAATCATCTACAATGCGTGCGCAGAAAAAACAAAGCAACAAAGCACTTGCAAAAGTAAAGATATCCCACGCAGATTAAAAACTTTAAAAAAAAGCTCATCCATCAACGTAGCGTTTTCCTAGTGTATTACTTCATACATAGGCCTACAGCTTCCAAGTGATCCAGACTTTACCTCGGCGTTCTGCGTAAAAACTGGTTTTCGCGAGCTCGGGAACAGTCTTAGAAAGAGTATATTATTTCAATGTTATTGTTGGATGAGCGAAGCGAAGACTTCAATTTCACTGACCCCCAAAAAATTTATCTCGGGTTGTTTTTTTTGTTTGTTTTTTGTTTGTTTTTCTGTCTGTTTGTTAACTCTCTACCAGGCTAACGGCAAATCCGATGCCCTTCGAAATCTCTGAACTTAGAGGTGTATTGTTTTGGGTACAATCGAAGAAATATTTCTCATGAATATCGTACTTTTACGATTTTTTTCGATTTTTAGTGCGATATTTTCGTGACATTTGGGCCAATTCGACCAAACGGGTGGGGCTACAACGTTCATATTATACATGGACATTAAGGTTATGGTAATGTAGTACCCTTGAAAGAAAAAGTTGAAAAAGTCAGCCAGAATCCATAGAAATAAAGCTTTTTAAAATAAGATTTTTAATTTTTTGTGCGATATTTTCGTGCCATTTGGGCCAATTCTGACCAAACGGGTGGGGCTACAACGTTCATATTATAACATGGCCATTAAGGTTATAGTGATGAAGTACCTTTTGAAAGAAAAAGTTTAAAAAGTTAGCCAGAATCCATAGAAATAAAGCTTTTAATATAAGTTTTTTCGGTAAATAATACCAATTGACAGGTAACAAAAGAAACTCGACAACAATCAGCTACAATGTGTAGGCAGCAAAACAAAGCACTTGCAAAAATAAAGATATCTCACGCAAACTAAAAATTTTAAAAAGCTCATCCATCAACGCGGCGGGACTTGAGCGTTTTCCTAGTTTTATTAGATTTGTTTACGTTTACCATACATTTTTATATTGATCAGAATTAAAATTAAAATGTAACTCTTAAAGTATCAAGAGGGGGGGGGGTGATCGCTTCTACCGCCCCCCCCCCCCTCCCCCCGGATCCACCACTGCTATGGTTATATCACTATAACTCCATGGTTATATTATGTTAATTTGTGTCGCATCACGGATTTCCTATTAGCAAGAGAGGAGGCAGTTTCGAGTTGTTCACAATATTATTATCATGTCGTGATCCAAATCGTGTGTTGCGTGATGTTAATCTGAATAATTATGTTAAAATAAAATGAACTTGTATACGTATTTTTGATTTGAAGGATGGTTAATCGATTTAGCTATGCGGTCCACTAATTTCCATTTCAAACCTGCTGTAGTCGTTAATTTAATTTGATGAGTTTAACCTTGAGAAACCGTCCCCCACAAATAATTTTCCTCTTACCCTTTTCCCCCATAAGCCGAGTCAAAATCGCGAACACAATCATTTTTCCGAATGATTTTCACGTCTTTCGGATTTTCAACACGAAATCGACACAAGGGACGTAGTTCTAAATCACCTCGAGAGATCGCGCTGCCATCACTTTTGCTACGCAAGGCTGCTACAAACGGTGCGCATTTAATTCCAGTGTTTTCTTCAATTTGCCACTGAAAATAAGGCACAGTCATTGAAAATTGAATTTAAATTTAAAAACTTAGTCTATTTGTTAATTGTAAATACACGTTTTGTATGGAACATAATTTTATTTTGTATTATAGAATCTTTCGAACTCGCGCTAGAATAGAACATGCCGTGAGCAATGCAGTGGTAAAAGAAAATGGCAGCTGTACAGTATGAGCGGAGCCTAAACGGTGAGAAAATTGTTATTTCAATGGTTTGCATGGTCTTTTGTGAGTAATCGACGGTGTTTAGTGAATCTTTAAGTGTTAATTATGCGTATTGGTAAGTCTCGATGAATTACATGTATTACTTCATACTGAAAACTATAAAAATAGTTGTCCGGAGCTCTGTAGGATTTTGGCTAATGACATCTAGGCATAGGGCCTAGGCCTACTCACACACACAGAAACAAAAATAAAGACAGTGTTTATTTTTAGATTTGGATCTATCAGGTGAATCTGACCTACAATTATCACGTATGCACGGTGTGTTTAGCACCCGTACGTTGGCTTTTACTTTCGCATGGGTTTCGTTTCATCGTTTTGTTGGCGTGAAGTTGCCCCTGACGGTTTGTTTCCCCTACCCCCTACACCCCCGTGCCCAGCGGGCTGGTATCAGCAGACAGCAAGGGGCAGAATATCGAGCGAGCGGAGCCCGTCTACCAACCACTTACCGACGTTCGGGGCGTGGTATAGAGGGTTTTTACCCCCAAAATTAACCTTGAACATGCATTTTTATGACCTACAGATTTCAAAGAAAGGAATTGATTTGTTACAAAATGACACTGTGATTTCGTTCAGAATTCATTATCTAAATTGACCGGAATGGTTTCTTGGCCATCTTTAGCAGACATGTTCTGTCAGCTGCTGCCTCTCTTTAAAATTGATTGCTCTACTGAACCATCTTTTCTTTATGTAGGGTAGGCCTAGGCCCTAGTCATAGCAGAGCCTTTAATAAGTTTAGTGAAGACCTAAAAATACTTTGTAAAACTAGGCTAGCCTACTTCTGAGTTCTGACATTCATTGTCCATCTCTATCTTCTTCACGAAACAATTTCATTGTGTAAAATTATTATTATTTTAAAGTTAAAGACCAAACAGGCTCTCCGCTCTAGGCATTGTTTGGGAGTAGGCCTATCTCGAACTCGATTCATGGTGTGTAGGTGCTACACCAAAGATAGATAAAAATAATAAATTGCTCTGTGGTTTGTCTGTAGGCCGATAGGCCTATTCTGATATACTTTTTATTTTGCTGCAATCTAGCCTGTCAGTAGGGTACGTACGTTCAGATACAAGGTTACCAGGCCGGTAGGCCTACTTTTTCGGTTGTTGCGGTCCAACTTTGTTTTTCTCCAATAAAAACAATAGGCCAGAACAAACAACTTCAAATGATTAGGCCTATGTGTTAGTACCACAATAAATAGGCCTACACTCGTTGATAAAAACCCGCCTAAAATGGAAAATACATTTTTGTATGCATTGAAATTTTCAGGGAATGATGTTTATGAACACTAGCCTATAACTTATCATTTCTAAACATGACAAACATTATTGTAAATATTTAATTTCTGTATGTTATGGTCACTTTAGTGTGGAATTGCCCTTTTACGGTAAATAATACTAATTGACAAGAACAAAAGAAACTTGACAACAATCACCTACAATGCGTATTCAGCAAAACAAAGCACTTGCAAAAGTAAAGATATTCACGCAAACTAAAAACTTTAAAAAGCTCATCCATCAACGCGGCGGGACTTTAGCGTTTTCGTAGTACAAGACAATAGGCTACCTACACTATTCAAATAATATGCCCACTGCATAACAATAATTTGTAACCAGAGCTAGTAATTAGTAGGTAGTAAAATAATTCCACCTCAAATTTCTGTTTGCTCTGGAATTTACCCATAAGCCTATATTTTGTGTTAGAAAATATTTTTATTTGCCGTTTCCTAATTAAATTTGGCAAAAAATCATTTTTTCTCAAAATTTCCGTTTTTTCTGTTATTTTCCCGAAAAAAAAACTAGGCCTAGTTCTTTTCCTCAACTTCAATTTTTCCAGAAATTTTAAATCCCTACTTTTGAGTAAGGCCTTCTACCTTGAAACCTAGAGGCCTTCGCACAGCTAGGCAGAGCCCTGGATTGGATGTCTTTTTACAAGTTTTATTGTGCTTCGTAGTGTAGGCCTACAGAAGTGTGAATTGCAAACGTTGTGTTTGTTTAGGCCTACCGCCTACCTAGAACTCAAAGGTCTATTTTAATTTCAGTTCAAAATTCAAATGGAATGACAGGCGAGTAAATAGACAACTACCTATTGTCTAATTATAGCCTAGCCTATGTAGGCTATCATGTAAAAGATAATGAATATTAAATACTGCATGGTTTCAACTTCAAAACAAGACAAAGTTAGTGAGGTACCATACCAGTAACCTTGTCAGCATAGGGAGGGAACATCTGGTCCATTTTCATCTTAAAAATTGCCTTCAAAGTGTAATACCGGTAACGTCTAAAAACTTTATTTGAACATACCAAGATAACATCAGCTTGCTCAACATTTCCCAAACCATGTGTTTTTTAAGTGAGTAAGCCTAAATAAGAAATTCTATTTAATAATACAATTAGGCCTATTACTTTTCCCCTGCTCTGCCACAGTGCCATACCATTGATTTTTTTATGGCGCCACCAATGCCACCATCTACAGACGTTGATATACAAGTTACCATAGCCTAGGGCCCTAGATCCTACTTAAGTTCTGGAGCCTAGATTTTAAAGGCATAGCCTACCTACCAAAAACTTGTAACAATACAGCCAAACCTTATACACTCAAAAATAATGAGAGCTAAAAGTTGCCTAGATATGTAGGTCTACCAGTAGACCTATTTTGTAGACCTACACTTGTGCCCTTTACCCACTTAGGGCATACCTACTAATGTGGATCATAATGACTTCACTACCGGCTACTCACATTATGATGTAGGTAGGCCTACATTTCATAGGCCTAAACTAGTCCTTTTCGCCAATTTTTCCAGTCGCGTTGACGGATGAGCTTTTATGGTTGATTATCGACCCAAATAGGCCTATCACGAAAATATCGTATTATAAATCGTGGAAAAAATCGTAAAAGTACGATTTCTGTGACAAATATTTCTTCAAAATTCAAATGTCTCTATAATCATAACGTAGGCCTATAGTTTCAGTGATTTTAAACGTTCCCATAAAGTTTCATCACGATCGGAGTAGCCGTTTGCAACTTTGCCTGGTTGCGGGCCAAATATCACAAAAATATCTCATTAAAAATTGGAAAAAAATTGGAAAAGTAGGCCTACAGAAGAAATTTTTGATCGATTGTACCCAAAAACGTGGCAAGTGCAAGTCAAATTCAGAGATTTCGAAGGTCCCTCAAATTTTCATCAAGATCGCATATTACGCCGTTTGCCCAGTAGAGCGCAAACAAACAGACAAAAATACAAAAAAAAAACACCCAAGCTAATTTTTTTTTGGGGGGGGAGGGTCAGTGAAATTGAAGTCTTTGCTTTGCTCATCCAATAATAAAAACCTCACTGTTCTAACCAGTAGCTTATGTTTTATTGCTGGCCATGTCACGCGTCCAACCAAGCACCGTAGAGCTAAATGCCATTGTAAGCAACAATTTTGTTTCAAAATTTAGGCCTACCTGTGTAAAAAAAACATTTTTTTACTGTACTAGCAACTTAACCTAGGTAGGCCCGCCTATCTATGTCTAAATAAAGTACAGTAGCCCTATAGTTAACATATTTTAATTTTTCTTCAAAATTTTCAATGAAATAGGCCTACATTTTCATGAAAATTCCCATCACTATGTACCTAGGCCTATTGCATTAGACTACATTCTGTAGCCTATTGTTGTTTGAAGGAGCTCCAAATCTTTCAAGACCTGAATAAAGTCGACCCACTAGTCACATGATTTTCAGTGCAGGAATTTAATTTTGAAGCGGACAACGACAAAGCCAACCTTGTCGGCTCCATAACCCCATCGATGTGCACGGACGATGGCCAACTGACCGGTATTTTAAATAGGAAACACCGACCAAACTAATTGGGCACAATCCACCCAAAAATCATAAATCAACAAGGCTAGGCCTTGATTTGGAACAACTTAAAAATGTGTGGCACTTAATTGTTCGGATGGCTCATTTTTTTTTCTTATAGCCTACATCAGGTAGGCCTCTGCCTACCTCACAAATCAGTACAGTGCAATTTAAGATTTTGGTTAAAAAATGTTCTGTCTGAAGTGGGATTTGAACCCAGGACCTTCTGCATTGATTCCTTTTCTTTTTTCTTTTCATTCCCCACCCTTTTTTAAATTTTATTCGTTCATAAATTGCATTTAACATCCTTTTTATTTGTTATCAAATTTGTTGAGTTTTTAATGCATTGTTGTAGGTAGTATTACTATTTCAAATATTTACTTAAATGTAGTTTATTGTTGAGTCTGCATCTAGGCCTATGGGTAATTAGATTTATTTAGTTGTCCTCCTTTGTAAATCAGTTTTTATAACTGAATAGGATAGGCCTAGACGTTAAATAAATAAATAAAATAAATAAATAGATATTCAAAATGTTTATTACCTAACCTTAAAGATTTAACTGTAATTTTAATGGGGAACACACATTTAAAAAAATAATTGGAAGCAGGGAAGAGCTTCCACTGGGCCAAAAAACCACACAACGTCAAAATTGGGTAGACCTACTTCAAACTAAAGAACTATGGGCATGTTATTCAATTTTCTGCCAAGTTTTAGCTCTCCTAGCCTAGACAATGTTGAGTAGAATAAACTCTTGATGCCAACGACTCTCTGCTCTGTGACATCATCCTCATTTTACTTAATTGTGCCATAAATTAGCCTCGTAAAGGGGAACCACCACACATTACTTAGTTGGGTTACTGCTATGGATGCCTGGTAACTGTAAAAATAGAAACTGTTGGTCTAGGCCTACCTACTAACCTTTTCTTCCGAGTTAGACAAATAAGCCCTGGGCCTATCTAGTTTCATGACTGATAACTGTGACAAGTTGAAATGGGTATCAATTACAAAGCAGGTCTATATTTTATGTAGGCAGCCTTTAAACCAATCGGAACAAGGGTAGTATGACGGAATGGCTAATTTTGCACCAATTTTTGTTGTTGTTGTTCAAAACCATGCAAAATCACTAGTAAATTAAAAATAAATACGCGGAAACCCACTTTTACCGACAATTTCCAAAGAAAAAACATGAAAAAACGAAGCGAGGAATGACGCGGCCTAGGCCTAGGGCTACCTGCTGAGATTTTGTGCTCACTGCAAATAACTTTACAAAGAACATAATAGGTAAAAAAATCCCAAAATAAAATCATCACGTTTTTGCTGTTATAGTAACAAAAAAAACTTCAAAACCTTTAACGTCGCTATTTTAAACGAAAGTCCTTTTGTGGTGAAAGTCATTTATATTAAAAATAGCGACGTTAAAGGCTTTTTAGGTGGAGTATTTTAGTGAAAACGGTTGGTAAACCTAGTAAGTAACATCAAGACGTAAATAGCAAACATGGCGACCAAATGACAGTGAAATGAGCGAGTGTTTTGTGTTCAATCTGTGTTCACTATTCTATATAATTGGTATATTTTCATAGTGATTAGTAAAAATAAATCGTTAATAATGAGTTCTTTCTTTATTTATCATTTGAAGTTGTTTTTTTATTGTTTTCTTTGAAAAAAGCAGTGTTGAAAAGTTGGACCGCACCAAGTGAACTAGTACCAAAACGACCGATTCAAGCAAACTAAAAGTGATTAAATAAGTCCAGAAACTACTTTCCGCGGCCTAAAACCAAGTAAATTCATAATAATATTCAGTTAGAAAAAGGAAAATCATAAATTTAATACAAAATAACATTTCCGTCAAATTACCCTTATACCAAACCAATCTATGAAGTTGTCAAAATTAAAAAAATCGGTAGGGCTTAGGCGCCTACTCAAGTTTAATAAGTTCCAAATCCTTATGTAAGCTTACTGCCTGAGCAGTAGCGCGTTTACGTTAGGCGCTGAGAAATTTCAGGCCCCTATTCAAAATCCAGAGGCGGATCTAGCCGTGGCTTTTTTCGGGGAGGGAAGGATATTGTTAGGCGGTTTCCCGGCTGTGTCTATAGTTTTCTTTTGTGTGTGTAGGGGGGGGGGGGAGGACTGGAGGTTAGCCTTTCAAAACTAGCATTAGGTGCATAACTTTTTATTTAGTTGTCCTTTGGAACAGTTTTTATATCTGAATAGGATAGACGTTAATTGAATATTTAAAGATAAAGTTCCAGCTGTGTATACAGTTGCCAAAGGCTCTTCTTGCCAAAGTAAAAAAAATAAAAATAGCCTATTTAGAAACCTAGAAACATGTTAGGCCTATAAAATACAAAAAATAACATAATATTTAGTATTTGAAAAAGACAATGGCTATGGAATGTAATCCGGAGTCTTATTGCCCACTGTCAAAATCATGTCTGAAGGCCCAAGAGCGAGAGCTGTAATAGTTGCCTGCCACTGGCAAGTAGGCTGCCCGTGGCCACTCTGTTCGCAGACGACTCGACCCTGAGCATGTCTCATAAGTCATAAGACAAGCGATGATCTTGAGGTAGACACATATAATGTTGAAACAAATAATGTACGACATCAATTTGAATCCAACTGTCTTAAAAGTAAACTGAAGTAAAACAAGTAGGCCTATTATGGTTTTCAACCCTGGCAACAAACAAAGTAGGGAAGTAAACATACTTATAGGGGAACATAGGCTATAACAGGTAAGGGTAACAACAATTTTGGGATTATATTATATAGGGCCTGGAAATTGACCACATAGATAAAAAGATAAATTCAGGCATATTTGTAATAAAACAATACTTAAATCAGCATACTATGCTTTAGTTGAGTCATATATCAATTATGGCATAGTGATTTGGGGGAACAGCAGCAAAATAAATACTCCATAAAGATATTCAGGCTTCAAAAGACGGCAATACGGTATATGGGCCTACTAAACCTAAAACCAACTCAATCACGTGTAAACAATATTTTAAATTGCTAGAGATCCTTACCGTTCTTTCCAAATACATATTATATTACACTGCAATGCAGGTAACACAGTAATGCTACAGTGGATACCGGCACACTGTGGCATAAACGGAAACGAGAAGGCTGATTTCCTCGCTAAAATGGGAAGTAAAACCAAGCAATTCATAAACAACATTTCATACAGATCAGCTAAATCACATCTGTAATCAGCCAGCAACTCGGAGGTAAAGGAGAAAGGCAAGAATAAAATGAAGAGTGAGCTAGTTAATACAAGGAAAGGAAGAAATGATGCAATAAACCATTATAGGAGAAGAACTACAACAGCACAGTTTAGACTAGATACCGGCCATGACTTGCTAGCAAAGCACTTACATAGAATAGGTGTGATGGAGAGCAGCATGTGTAAACTCTGTGGTGATGGAACACAGGACAGACAACATCTATTTAGATGCGCTACATTGAAAGGACACTATGGGGAAATGCCAGGGGGTATGGACAGGAGGGAACATGTTACATGAGTCCTATCTTTACTGGTTGTCAAGACACATGATGACATAGATATGTCAATTTGGGCATAAGAGAAGAAGAAGAAGATATTACACTACCTATAATCTTTGAGAGAGCATTTGTTCATTTGACATGGAATGACCCATTTTAAAAAATTGATTCAACAAATTAGGGCAAACATTTATAAACAAGCCATGTAGGCTTACGAGGATTGATCACCTTTTTGAGTATGCACAAACAAAATTATCCTGATCGACAGAAAAATGTAGGCATAGTTTGAAAAGTACAAACGTAGAATCTCGTCTCAAATCATAAGCTTAGCATTCCATGCTAATTTGATTGAGATTTCTAGCTTCGTCCATTCGTACGTAATAACTTTTTGGAGTAGTTATAAATTTGAAGAGCAAACTGAAAAAATAACTTGCCATCGCAAACACACCCCGTCACATCCATTGCTTTATTTTTTCCACAGCCAATCTCTACAGATTCACCAAAACTCTACCTCCAGGTCCTAGTCCTAGGCCCTACACATGTTTTGATGTGGTTTATTTCATTAGCTTTATGGTATAGGCGCTCCACGCTAAGAAAGGAGATGCGCACGCTTTCAACGGGCCAATCAGCGATCGTTCTTTTAAATTGGAGCCTGCTGAATGGCTACAATTCACCCGTTAAAAGCGCGCGCAACTCCTTTCTTAGCGTGGAGCGCCTGTAGTGGCAAGTTGCCACATGACTAGGCCAGCCTATAGCTACATTTCAACAGCTGTTTCACTATTTAATTTCTAATTCAGCTTACCTGTCAAGTGGTTTCAAAGATATATTTATAAATTATGGATAAATATTTTAAGTAAACACATACCGATGTGTGCTTTTCATTATTTTGATTAAGTGTGTTCAAGGTGTTTTTAAAACGTTTTTGAGCAAAAAAGGGGTTAAAATTGTGACAAATATTGACTTTTATCAATTGATTTAGGCCTTTATTCGTTATTAGCAAATAATTCCATCGTCTAGGACCTCCATTAATTACATGTGTTGTTGTGTTGTACATGTTAATTTTTTAAAGAGAATCCCTCAACTTTTTTGGAGCCGCGGGCTACCAGTATAATAGTAAACGTTAAACTATCTGACCCCTCGTTATGCCGCTAAGCTGTAGCGCAGTGGCATTGTCCAGTAAATTCCGCTAAGTATTAAATTGGCCCATAGTGCGGCCACTTGAGAAAGGCTTCACTCGTGGTGACATAACAGGTGTCGCCTAGTTGTCTCAAGTGATTTATTCCTGTGGCCTAAATTAGCCGAGACAAGCTTATGACTCGCATTGTTTTTGTTTAGCCAGGGCTTAATAGCGAAGACAATTCTCTTGGAACATTTGAAGCGGGCTGTAGGATACCCACCTACCTCATTAACCTACTTTCGAGGCGCATTTTTTATTTTTCAGTTTTCAGTTTTAATGTTCGTGGAGTGGTAGAACGGTGAAGCTTGTTTTTATGAGTCATAACGTTGAAAAGGTTACGTGGGTGTTTGGCTCAATAAAGCAATCTCTGTTTGAATACTCAACTACAACTCCGGGGTACAGTCTGTACCATATCTAAAGAGATTGATGTTAGGCCTATAGTCACCAGCTGTACTGTATGCTCTATGCTCTATAGATTAGCAGGTTAGTATTGCTGGCCAATAATAAGAAATGTCCTTTCTGTAATTTTATTGATTTGTTGGATTGTCCAGTAGGTAGTATAGGCCTACACTTATAATAAAACAAATAATTAGCCCATTGTATAAGTGTAGTGGATAGTCCATAAATCAATAACATACACATACATCACCTGCACTAAAAACTACATCACTATAAAACTAGATTTCTGTATTAGGCGAACCCACATTAAAACATACTAGGGGTACATAAGATGTTACACGTGGTGTGTAAGTGCGCCAGTCAGTTCACACATTTAAACGTAGGCCTAAGCACAAAGAATTTTTGCCAAGATATATTACTCGTCTTCTAAGTTCTTTGCAGATTGTCCATTATCACCCCTTCAATTATAGAAGGATTTGAAGGTTATCCATAGAGATTACTATTATAATTTTTCCAATCGATGTTTATAATGCAAATAATGCTCCAAGTCCTGCCAACTTTACCTATATATTTATATTGGAGGCGTAGTTGACTGAAGTAGTCAAACCTTTCAAAGTAGTTGCTTGTTTGACTCAACTTTTTCGTACATTGTCATATGGTTTTGTCGTAAAGTTGAAAATAGTTCAACTTTCTTACGCCTTATAACAGTGTCTTTTGCTTTAAAACTAGGTAGGTACCTATTACAACTAACACATTTTTGTGTGAACACCATTAAGTGTTTACTATGTTTCAACATTACGACTATGCATTAATACTTTTACGTGTTGTGTTATGTTTTTATGTGGATCCGCCTTTAGAAAGAAAAATGTTATCCCGCCATGCTAGCCAATAAACATTTTTACAAAGTAGGCCTACACTATTTTGTACTCAAAACATGTAATGCAAAGTGCAAAGGTTCTGTTGTAAAAAATGCTGCATAATTTTAGAGTTGTGAAACATAACGCTTCATTCGAGCAAAAACGTTTTGGGATAATCAGAAAATATTGGGCAAAATTGCAATCTTATAGAAAATTTTATTTATTTTTTGTTTCTTTTCTATAATCAATGGAAAAGCGCTATGATAGGTGCCGACTGCCTTCAAAATAAAATTTTACGCAATTATGTAAAATTATTACAAACCAATGTGATTTAAATTGTCTGAGAAATTCGAATACGCACGTAAAATGAGCATGCATGCCTCCTCTGAAATTGCATGCCATGCAGGCATCTCCTTTTCAAGGGTTGTATTCCAAAAGAGTTCAAGAAGTTTTAAAAAATTTCTTTGAATTCCGGTATTCGAGGAAACAAGAGAATGTAGATAGCGCGCGCGTTCGTCAATATGGCCGCTCGTTCGGGGGTAGTCTAGCAGACAGCATAGGCGCAATACATGTAATAACGTTGAAAACATTGTGTTTGAACGCATATTTAAAGTGGTTTTACGCTTAAAATGGAAGTAAATACACTTCGTTAGTATTCGAGCCATTATGGATTGGAGAAGGGTAGGGTCGCGGACATTTATTGAGGGAGAAGTAGTTTTTAATGCAAACCAAATCATCTTTGTGGTTGCACAGGCAATGATGGCAAAACTATGAATGTGTGGCCTACAGTGATGTGACAGGCTGTTGGTCAGCTGTATGAATGCGTAGAGGTGTGTGTTTTGGTTTTATTTAATAAAACCAAAATAACACGGCCAAATGGTTAAATAAAACCATATTCTCCTATTTGCTTTAAAAATAACACAGTTAATTCTATTCTTACTTCTTAGTCACTTTTCACTAAAAAATTGCCGATAAAAATCAAGCTAAAACAGTAGGCCTACTTGCAATTAAAAAAAATTATTTCTTCTGATTAAATAGTGCTAGTATTGCATTTCCACTTTTTTAACTTCTGCAGGAGCAATCACTAGGTGGTATATGCGAGATAAAAACTGTGGTGACTTATGCACGTATTATTGCAATTTACTATGGATTTTATTTTTAAGTAATAGGCCTACGGTTGATTATATCACTGTATTGCAATGCGAAAATACAATAAAAAACATAGCACCACTTTTTACAATTTCCAAAACGAATGGGGAAAAAAACATTCACACCTCTATAGGGTGTCCATTCGTCCCGTTAAAAACGGGACAGTCCCGTTTTTTAGGGACCTGTCCCGGTGTCCCGACAACTGTTCATGGGACGCTGTTTTGTCCCGTTTTTGTAAATACACCGATTTCACGTGTAGCTCGTGGCTCGTCTGCTGTAAATTTACGGAATACGCGTATTCTGTATACACTTTTCTGCTGGCCTTGACTTTGCACGAATGAATGCGTCATCAGCAGGCGGAGTGTAGAGGGGGGGGGGTTGGTTGACGGCATCAGTTATACGAGTTGTCCCGAGCCCCAACGAAGTTGCTGTCGTTTTGCAGCCAAGCAACATGATAAAACATAACTATGAGTATCACAATAAATAAATACATTAATATTAATATTTTAATTTGATAATTCACCCAAAACAAACCTTCCTTGGGTCCTTGCTTGCTCAGATCGTTGTAAACGCTGTCGTGAGGAAAAAGTATCAAAAAAAAATTTAGAGTGCTTGCAAGCCTACTTCTGCCTGCTTATTTGTAGCACTGATTGTTTTCAAACAGATAGATCATATAGTTCGCAATTCGATATTTAATTATTATTAGCAGCAATTAAATGGTGGGGAAGCTAATTTTGATTTGAAAACATATTTTTACTTCATAACCTCACTTTTACGAGATGTTTTTTTCGTCTCGTATGCGTGAGTGTGTAAAATGCCGCCGCCTAAACGTGTGTTTTCAATGACGATGTTAAGATGGACTTTCCTTATCTTGTTAAACACGAGACTGATAATGACAAAGTGTTTTATACGATCTTTATACGAGCAACATTTTTTATAGTAATTATCCATTAAGGTAATCCCCCGAGTTTGCCATTTTTCAGTTAAAACATGACAAAATAATTGTAGTATGGTGAAAATTTTTTTTCGCCTTTGGCGAAAAGGCCTCCGGCGGATGGGGCTTTGACCCAGACCCCAGCTACAGCCGCCGGAAGTTTGTCCCGCTTTTTTGGTTTGAAAATCTGGACACCCTACACCTCTATGAATGCGTATAGGGCCTGCGGTCAGTTGCACTTTCGAAAAATGCATTGACAAACTTTTTCACGTCGTAATAATTAAAACGCCATTTGTGTTATATGTTCATGAAGTGCGATTCACTTCACATAACACTTTCCACACTTTTATTATCTTTAACGTAGAATTGCGTCCACGACGAGGCCGAATGTAATGAAATCATTTGCTGAAAAACATATGTCTAAATAGAACAGTAAAAAAAAAAACGACCGAACGTACATTTTAACGCGCTACCACTTCGCCACAATGCACTGTGATATTTAGAGCTATTAGCCTATATCTTATGTGGTATCGTCGATGACCGTACGACGAAAAGTGCATAATTATTATTCGTAAGGCTGACCTTACGTACGATTGATTTTACACTCAGTAATAAAAAATCACAGCCTGTAAAAGCTCCGCGCAAATCCATTTAAATTTACATTTAAATACTAACACTTGTAGCCGCGACGTAGGCCCATTAAAGAGTCCGTCCCAGGCCAATTATTATAACAAGTGAAGGCCTAAATTACAAATAGATGTTGGTACCGAGTAGAACTACTGGGCCAAATATTTAGAACTGTCATAATGATTTTATATTGGCGTATTTGAATGGTATGTAGGATATTCCTAGTTTGACAGTGTCAGGACTCAGGACACCGGCTAGACACACCAAGTAGGTCAATCAAAAAGTTTATTTTACCACAAAAATTGTAAACGTTTTAATGTTACCCCACCTTTAAACGTTATGTGCATAACATAAAATTGCCAGAAAAATAACTCGCCGGTAGTATAAGCTTATTACTCAGCAGAACAGTGCTGTTCGAGACCACGAAAGTGCAGACTGCAGACACACATGTGTATAGTGATTGGTTTCGCAATTAACAGCACCTTTTTCCACTCATTCCTCATTTTGTATAATTCGGAAATAAATGAAAGTTGATATTATATGTTTTCTTTGATGAGCACTGTGGCACCGAACATTAATTCTTTGAGTTAGGTCGGGATATACGTGAAAAACCCCTACCTCTTGCATGATGTTCCGCGATCAGTACCCCCGAAATAATAGTTCGCGTTTCGACCACACGGGTGCGCTAGTGTTCCTTGTTTTCTCGAATAATGAAATGGTCCGGATGATGAGTCCATAAGTACTGTTCACGGTAACTGAGATTTTGATTTGATATTGCTTGAAAACGTCTCATATTAATGCACTAATGCTATTCGAGACGATGAGTGGTGATGGATCGGTAACTCGGAGGTAGTACGGCTTGTTTACTGTTCTGTTTAAAAGCTAGATATGCTGGTAACTAGCCTGCTATGTAAACTAAATAACAGCACGCATTCTTGAGTGGGAATAAATAACTAGCTAACATAACATGAAACACTTTCTGGCTGGCAGGTGATTTTGAACTATTTCTGTAGGCCTATATATACAAGTAACTTTTAGCATTTATGTTCTCTCTCGAGCGCTCTCTCAGATAAATCACTCGCGACGTGATGTTAGTGACCGTACCTGCAACATTTGCTGTCCACACACCATACACTTGTAGTCTAATTGCCACAAAGGCCTTGGTTGTGTAATACACCTAATACAAGGATCATTTGCTGGTGCCATGTTTGTACTTTGTATCGAGTCTACTTAGGCTTACAGAGTTTCACCTGGTGGCACAAAACTGTTTCATTTGGATTGAATGCACCTAGAGCCTACAATTCAGAAGTTAATTAGTTACCGTCTCGGTGGTCTAGTTGGCTAGGGCGCCTACCTGGAATGTGGGGGACCCGGGTTCCAAACCCCGGTAGAGATGGATTTTTAATTTTTTAAAATTTATTTTTATTTAGATTTTATTTCTGGATTGTGTAAAATATGAATTGACAATTGTCGTAGGTAGGTGGCTTATTGATAGGGACCCTGAAATTTTGTGAATGACTTTCTTAACTAAATGATGCTGACAGTGTTATTATTAAATAGCAAAAAAGGCAATAATCACGTTTTCCTTTTAAATTAGTCTATTGGAGCATAATCGGGAACTTTTCTCAAATATTCTGTAAGTTTTAGCTCCAAAGTATGCAATTAATTTGACAATTGGATTGGGCATTGAAATCAACATTTCTGTTTTGCAGTAGTTGGCATAGTTGGCACCATGCCAGTTAAAAATATTATCGCACACGCCTAGCTAATTCCAATTAGCCTAAGTTAACTTTATATGGACTTTTAATTTATTCGTTAATGTGTAATACATGTTCATTTTGCTGAAGGGTAATGATTGCAGTGCTATTTTTATGATAAAATTATGCCTTTACCTTGAGTTTTTAGGCCTACTGAAATTGAGGATTTTTGATAACAAAATGAGAACTTTTTATTTGCTATTTTTCAGGGTCCCTACTCCTTACATAAGGCCTACTGATTTCAACTTTGATTTATGTTTAAAACCAATAAGATTGCTTATTTATTTTTCATTTTTCAGTAGGGCCTAAGTGTATCTTCTTAACAACACCCCTTTAACCACCCTGTTGGAAGAAGGAGGATTATTTAAAGTGCTGTATTATTCTCTTTCCTAGGGTATATTGAAAACAGTTGTTGTTTTTGTAGTCTTTTTCTACCTCATATTTTGTCCATAAGCTAAGCTTATAAGCCTGCTGCAAAACAACGGCCCCACCCAACCCTTGATAATATGTTGGCCAGTTGATGGGATTGGGAGGGGCTCTTGCTTGTGTTCTCTGTAACTTGACTAAATTGCTAGGGGTGGATCATGGCCAGTTGATGGGATTGGGAGGGGCTCTTGCTTGGTGTCTTCTGTAACTTGACTAAATTGCTAGGGGTGGATCATGGTCAGTTGATGGGATTGGGAGGGGCTCTTGCTTGTGTTCTCTGTAACTTGACTAAATTGCTAGGGGTGGATCATGGTCAGTTGGTGGGATTGGGGGGGGCTCTTGCTCGTGTTCTCTGTAACTTGACTAAATTGCTAGGGGTGGATCATGGTCAGTTGATGGGATTGGGAGGGGCCTCTTGCTTGTTCTCTGTAACTTGACTAAATTGCTAGGGGTGGATCATGGTCAGTTGATGGGATTGGGAGGGGCTCTGCTTGTGTTCTCTGTAACTTGACTAGATGCTAGGGGTGGATCATGGTCAGTTGATGGGATTGGGAGGGGCTCTTGCTTGTGTTCTCTGTAACTTGACTAAATTGCTAGGGTGGATCTATGGTCAGTTGATGGGATTGGGAGGGGCTCTTGCTCGTAGTCTCTTTAACTTGACTAATTGCTAGGGGTGGATCATGGTCAGTTGATGGGATTGGGAGGGGCTCTTGCTTGTGTTCTCTGTAACTTGACTAAATGCTAGGGGTGGATCATGGTCAGTTGATGGGATTGGGAGGGGCTCTTGCTCGTGTTCTCTGTAACTTGACTAGATTGCTAGGGGTGGATCATGGTCAGTTGATGGGATTGGGAGGGGCTCTTGCTTTGTTCTCTGTAACTTGACTAAATTGCTAGGGGTGGATCATGGTCAGTTGATGGATTGGGAGGGGCTCTTGCTTGTGTTCTCTGTAACTTGACTAAATTGCTAGGGGTGGATCATGGTCAGTTGATGGGATTGGGAGGGGCTCTTGCTTGTGTTCTCTGTAACTTGACTAAATTGCTAGGGGTGGATCATGGTCAGTTGATGGGATGGGAGGGGCTCTTGCTTGTGTTCTCTGTAACTTGACTAAATTGCTAGGGGTGGATCATGGTCAGTTGATGGGATTGGGAGGGGCTCTTGCTTGTGTTCTCTGTAACTTGACTAAATTGCTAGGGGTGGATCATGGCCAGTTGATGAGATTGGGAGGGGCTCTTGCTTGTGTTCTCTGTAACTTGACTAAATGCTAGGGGTGGATCATGGTCAGTTGATGGGATTGGAGGGGCTCTTGCTTGTGTTCTCTGTAACTTGACTAAATTGCTAGGGTGGATCATGGTCAGTTGATGGGATTGGGAGGGGCTCTTGCTTGTGTTCTCTGTAACTTGACTAAATTGCTAGGGGTGGATCATGGTCAGTTGATGGATTGGGAGGGGCTCTTGCTTGTGTTCTCTGTAACTTGACTAAATTGCTAGGGTGGATCATGGTCAGTTGATGGGATTGGGAGGGGCTCTTGCTTGTGTTCTCTGTAACTTGACTAAATTGCTAGGGGTGGATCATGGTCAGTTGATGGGATTGGGAGGGGCTCTTGCTTGTGTTCTCTGTAACTTGACTAAATTGCTAGGGGTGGATCATGGTCAGTTGATGGGATTGGGAGGGGCTCTTGCTTGTGTTCTCTGTAACTTGACTAAATTGCTAGGGGTGGATCATGGTCAGTTGATGGGATTGGGAGGGGCTCTTGCTTGTGTTGTCTGTAACTTGACTAGATTGCTAGGGTGGATCATGGTCAGTTGATGGGATTGGGAGGGGCTCTTGCTTGTGTTCTCTGTAACTTGTCTAGATTGCTAGGGGTGGATTCATGGCCAGTTGATGGGATTGGGAGGGGCTCTTGCTTGTGTTCTCTGTAACTTGACTAAATTGCTAGGGTGGATCATGGTCAGTTGATGGGATTGGGAGGGGCTCTTGCTTGTGTTCTCTGTAACTTGTCTAGATTGCTAGGGGTGGATCATGGTCAGTTGATGGGATTGGGAGGGCTCTTGCTTGTGTTCTCTGTAACTTGACTAAATTGCTAGGGGTGGATCATGGTCTGTTGATGGGATTGGGAGGGGCTCTTGCTTGTGTTCTCTGTGACTTGTCTAGTTTGCTAGGGGTGGATCATGGTCAGTTGATGGGATTGGGAGGGGCTCTTGCTTGTGTTCTCTGTAACTTGACTAAATTGCTAGGGGTGGATCATGGTCAGTTGATGGGATTGGGAGGGGCTCTTGCTCGTGTTCTCTGTAACTTGACTAGATTGCTAGGGGTGGATCATGGCCAGTTGATGGGATTGGGAGGGGCTCTTGCTTGTGTTCTCTGTAACTTGACTAAATTGCTAGGGGTGGATCATGGCAGTTGATGGGATTGGGAGGGGCTCTTGCTTGTGTTCTCTGTAACTTGACTAAATTGCTAGGGGTGGATCATGGTCAGTTGATGGGATTGGGAGGGGCTCTTGCTTGTGTTCTCTGTAACTTGACTAGATTGCTAGGGGTGGATCATGGCCAGTTGATGGGATTGGGAGGGGCTCTTGCTTGTGTTCTCTGTAACTTGACTAAATTGCTAGGGGTGGATCATGGTCAGTTGATGGGATTGGGAGGGGCTCTTGCTTGTGTTCTCTGTAACTTGACTAAATTGCTAGGGGTGGATCATGGTCAGTTGATGGGATTGGGAGGGGCTCTTGCTTGTGTTCTCTGTAACTTGACTAAATTGCTAGGGGTGGATCATGGCCAGTTGATGGGATTGGGAGGGGCTCTTGCTTGTGTTCTCTGTAACTTGACTAAATTGCTAGGGGTGGATCATGGCCAGTTGATGGGATTGGGAGGGGCTCTTGCTTGTGTTCTCTGTAACTTGACTAGATTGCTAGGGGTGGATCATGGTCAGTTGATGGGATTGGGAGGGGCTCTTGCTCGTGTTCTCTGTAACTTGACTAAATTGCTAGGGGTGGATCATGGCCAGTTGATGGGATTGGGAGGGGCTCTTGCTTGTGTTCTCTGTAACTTGACTAAATTGCTAGGGGTGGATCATGGTCAGTTGATGGGATTGGGAGGGGCTCTTGCTTGTGTTCTCTGTAACTTGACTAGATTGCTAGGGGTGGATCATGGTCAGTTGATGGGATTGGGAGGGGCTCTTGCTTGTGTTCTCTGTAACTTGACTAGATTGCTAGGGGTGGATCATGGTCAGTTGATGGGATTGGGAGGGGCTCTTGCTTGTGTTCTCTGTAACTTGACTAGATTGCTAGGGGTGGATCATGGCCAGTTGATGGGATTGGGAGGGGCTCTTGCTTGTGTTCTCTGTAACTTGACTAAATTGCTAGGGGTGGATCTCAGTGGGTGATCGAGTGTTAATCTTGATCTGCAACGATGCGCTGTCGGAATTACTTTTATGTCGTGTCTCTTCTGGTTTTAAGCGGAAGACGGAATATTTCTTCTAGCAGTGGTTTATTTCCTCCGTTTATTTTTCATCTATCTATCAATTATTGAGTTTACCAAATCCAGAAAATGTCACTAGACCTAGGCCTACTTAAAAAATATGAAATTGAACATTTTCTGTAATTTTCTTATGAATATGTTGAGCACTGGTATTTTATTACACTTAGAAATTCATGAAGTAAACTCTGGTTTACTTTATTATGCCCCTTTCAGATGGTCACATTTTCTCATCCAACTTCTTCGTCTAATGGGGCATTTAGCCAACTTTTCAACCATTAGGTGCCGGAACGTAGGGGCCTACATTTAATTTAATCTCGCTCTTCTGGTGGTTTTTAATTTTGGTAAAAATGCCGTATAGCACCTCACCCTAAAAAAAAGGATTTCGGGTGCGCTCTTATAAAAAATATCCTAGAACTAGCGCAGCAGGTAACTAGGCGGAAGGGTCGACTAACCTAACGTAAGTAGTTTTGTAACGGAAAGGATTTCGGGTGCGTATGTTTTCATTTAAAAAAAAAACAAGTGTTGAAAATTGTGTTTTTTGCGTGAGGCGCTATACTGCATAATTACCATAATTTTTATCAACAGGCCTAGGCCTAGTAGGCCTAAAGTTCTGTATGAAATGCTACAAGCTTTTTTAGTTTTTATTTGTTTTGTTAAAAATCATTTTAGGCCTATGGCAAGATTAAGACCTATAGTGATGAATGTTAGGTACGTCTTCTTCTGTCTTTTGTTGCATCTTGTTCCAGAACTATGATTTGCAATACCAATCTGCTCCCTTATCCAACCTTGTGTAAGACTTATCCCTCTCCCCCCCCAAAGTCCATTCAGATTGAGGGTTCGTTTGGTCTATTGGGATGTCAGTGGGATATCTAAGAAATAATCATGGAGAGGGGGGTGGGGGGCGTTTCGCGCCTATTTTCAATTTCAATTATTTTGTCCAATTCAGTTTTGTTTGACAAGTCGAAAACGGGGCAGTACTTCGGATACTATGACTTTAGGCAAGCAGCTGTATTGACTATGACGTAATTTAATGAGAGCTCACGTATGTTATTTTGGTTTATACCAATGTCATTAGTTCCTGCTATTATTATTAGCGTATCAGTTCCGTTAAGTGTTTGAAGGTTATTCAAGAGTCCCTCGGTCACTGTTTTTGCCCCAGCTCCAGGCTTAATTATAGAATCTACTTTGTATTCAGTTTTTGGGCCGATGTTTGACTTTAGCTCTTTTGTAATGAGGGAAGATAAATAGCGGCCATGACTATCTGCCCTGATTGTAATGTTCATGCTTGAGCTTGATGAGCTGGGCCTAGGCCCAATTGGTTTCTCACCTCCCAATTTCTGCTCATTTTCACTCGAGATTTCTGTGACAGAGGTCCATCGTTTAGTATCTGCAGTGAAATGCTTATCACAGTTGTTTATTTGTGCAGTGGGCATTGACCTAGCTATGTCAGGCCTAGTCTTAGCATCTCTGTGGGTTTGCACTAGCTCTTCAATACGACTTTGTTGTTGACTTATTACCAGTTTTAGTTTGCATACTTTGTCTTTAAGACATTTAACCTCATCAAGGTCCCCTGACATTGGTTCATTCAATGATTGATACATGTGTATCCGTCGAAAGGGACTAAGCACGTGGTATGGGGGACAATGTAGTTTGTGTGCCTCAATTTGTTTTGTCGTCATGTCGAGCTTACAATTCACAGCATACGGTACATGGCAACATATTAACGTTTGATCTTATTTTCAATTTAGCATAGGCCTAGCAGACACATTTCAGAGGTTTGCACGATTAAATAATAATACTATAGAATAATACTAGGAAAACGCTAAAGTCCCGCCGCGTGATGGATGAGCTTTTTAAAGGTTTTAGTTTGCGTGGGATATCTTTACTTTTGCAAGTGCTTTGTTTTGCTGCCTACGCATTGTAGGTGAATGTTGTCAAGTTTCTTTTGTTTCTTGTCAATTGGTATTATTTACCGTAAAAAACTTGTATTAAAAACTTTATTTCTATGGATTCTGGCTAAATTTTTCCACTTTTTCTTTCAAAAGGTACTACATAACCATAACCTTAATGTCCATGTATAATATGAACGTTGTAGCCCCACCAGTTTTGTTCAGAATTGGCCCAAATGGCACGAAAATATCGCACAAAAGTAAAAAAAACGTATATTAAAAACTTTATTTCTCTCGATTCTGGCTAACTTTTTCAACTTTTTCTTTCAGAAAGCAATACATCACCATTACCTTAATGTCCATGTGAAATATGAACGTTGTAGCCCCACCCGTTTGGTCAGAATTGGCCCAAATGGCACGAAAATATCGCACTAAAAATCAAAAAAAATCGTAAAAGTACGATATTCATGAGAAATATTTCTTCGATTGTACCCAAAAACGTGGCAAGTCTAAGTTCAGAGAAAACGAAGGTCGTGTCAAATTTTCATTAAGATCGCATATGCCGTTTGCCCGCTAGAGAGCGAACAAACAGACGGAAAAACAAAAAAACAAAACAAAACAAAAAAACAAAAAAAAAAAACGGAGCTAAATTTTTTTGGGGGTCGGTGAAATTGAAGTCTTCGCTTCGCTCATCCAATGAAATATTTTATTTTTGATCCTTCCCCCCCCCCCCCTCCTCCCCCCCTGTATCCACCACTGTGGGATGTTGACACACCGAGCTAGCTAAATTGTTCCCGAGGGCTCATCCGACCTTTCTCAAGGTCACTCAACCCCTAATCAATCAATAATCACTCATGTACAATATCCAATTAGTGACACTGCATGAAAACAGAGCATAAAGTTCAATATCAGTCAATCAATATTGAATAAATTAGTAGGCTAATCTGCATTGCAGCTAAATTACTTTTAATTGGTGGGGACATCAAATTTTTGCGGTCAGGTTCCGTAGCCAGACACAGCAGAGATAACATTATGATTGTTGGCTTGATCCGTATGATCTCCGGCTTATTGCGTCACGGTGTTGTTTAAATTGCTCGGCGTTGGGCCACCAGTTTTGGCAGCGAATCAAGATTAGCTTGTTCAGATGGTTTGGAGTTCAACTTCAATCTAACGATAAACATTTAACTAATTGTGTAAACATTATTATTAGGGGATATGTAGGGTCCTATTACAGTATAGTAACACTATTCTATGTATCCTTTCCCTTTGTGCCATAGGCTATGAATATTTGCGCAGGGGAAAAATTTATCTTTGCAGTTCTGTATCAGTTGGCAAACAAAATTGAATTGGACACACTTTAACTCATTCGGGAACCATAGCATTAATTTTTTCTTTAGATACCTGTAGGCTACCGGTACGTACTTATTTAGAATTTTTGGTACAAAATCAAATAAATGTAGGCCTTACTTGTTTCTGGTAATTTTAGTAGCCTACTTTTTTTATTTTTTGGGACAGTATATTTTATGAATTTTTGGCAAAATGTTTTGGTTTAATATGGCCCATTATAATTTGAAATTTCAGAACAGAAAAATCAGTTCTGTGACTAGTGGGTAGACTTATTAGTTCTGTGACTAAGTGGGTAGACTTATTATTTGTTTATTTATTTATTTAACTGTAGTTTTTAGGCTTGGCTAGAAAGATGGCATTTTTCTGATTTTTGCATATTTTGTGCAGTTCTTTTTGTTCATTTCTCTCTATTTTATTCTTTCACACCCTTTTGCATTCCTATGGATAATGAATAGAATTCATACTAGACATGCAATAATAAATAATAAATAAATAAATTTTATTTAGAGTCTCCCCACTCAGTTATATAACTGATTTTCAGTGGGGGACTTTAAATCAAAGCGACCAAGCCAACCCTGCAGGCCCCGACGCAATCGACGAGTGAGCGATAACTAACCAGAGATCGATATTTTTAATTGGAAATATAGCAATCAGTGGTATGGACAGTGCGAACACCCGCGAATCAACGCCAGAATCAACAAGGCCGATTCAGAACAACTCTGAAATTTATTATGTGCTTCGTTGCTAGGACGGCTCCAAAGTCACCGTTTACAAACTCCTAAGACAAGAACTGATGGACTTAAGTCCAAATCAGAAGTTAAAAAAACTTCTGACTTTAGCGGGAATCGAACCCTGGACCTTCTGCATTGGAAGCAGATACGCTAACCACAAGACCAACGAGCCACAAATACATAACAAATACTTTTTGCGTTATTAATTGACAACATTTTTATGCAAAAGGGAAACATTAATGGCCTAGGGCCTAGGCTATAATAAAATATCAAAATCAAAATTTATTATTTTTTTAGTTTTTGCACCCCTACACCCCTAAAGAGCCTACCACAACCCACTGGATATGATATGTTCTGTGTTCGTAGTTGTACGGTACCTGAATTTTGAATGACGCTAATATTGACTTTTCTAGCCCGCATTTTACTGTGCCAGCGCAGTGCACCTCAAGCCCCCTAACATACTGTCTCCCTCTTGTGGACTGTGGCATTAACCTTAACTGCCATCAACAGCTAATCACATACTCGTGCTGAATATCAATCAATAAACATTGTCAAAACTTTTAACCAACATGTTTTTTGCTGACATGAGTGTGAATTTTATTTGTTTATTTTGTATTTTTTTTTTTAAATTTCAGACTGCCTTCAAGTGAATAGAAATTTATTATCATTTGACTCCACTCATATTTTCTAGTAGGCCTAGGCCTAATCTAAGTAAATTTACATAGGCCTAACAACATTTTTAGGCCAAGAATCAATGTCAGAAATTGGTTGGCCCTACCGTCAGTGTCACATAAATTGATGTCTATGCCAATTGCCCAGCCTTCCTAAAAACCTCAGGCTATCAGACCTATCCGGCCTACATAGACTTTAAAAATTCCACCGTATTAAGGGCCATATTGTTTTAAAACTATTTATAACGTTTGAACAATAAATTATAAATTAACACGGCCATAGGCCTACACAAAACCAGATATTTTGGATAACATTAAATACCGGTACACAAAACCAGATATTTTGGATAACATTAAATACCGGTACTTAGACCAAATTCAAATTCAATTATTAATTGAATTATTTAAAAATTAATTTAAATTAAAAATTGTAAAATTACTTTAAAATATCAAAGCCAAGGCTTTGGCCATTTTATTTTTAGAAAATAGAATGCAAAGAAATGTAATTTGAAAACATAGTTGGCATATGTCATGCACAATTTATAATTTTCCTTGAATTTTCTAGGTAGCCTAGACAGGTTTTCTGAATTTATTATTTCTACACCGTTTGACCGACTGGCTATTTCAAGTAACCAGAATGTGTTGGTTTTCGCTTGTATCAGCAAAGCATCTGTATGAACTGGTGTGAATGTTTTGGCAGAGATACAGAATCAACTGAATACAATGGACTCACAAGGTTGCTGGTGGGCGCACTACTATAAACATGTTTGGGAGTTCTTGGCGACGATCTGTGACTGTGAGACGCTCCCTGCCTGCGGTCTTTTACACATTAGGCTGTTTAATGGTCTGGAAATTTGTGATTATGTAGCAAAACTCTTGGGCATGGTATTTAATTACCTAGGCTATATTTATTTATTTAATACATTATTTATTTTTTAACCAACTAAATACATGTTGGAATAAAGAGTAGCGATATTATTTCTTTTTTCTTTTTTTCTTTTTAACTCAACTAAATAGATGTTGGAATAAATAGTAGTGATATATTTATTTATTTACTTATTTATTTAATGTCTAGATCCTATTCAGTTATAAAAACTGATTTACATAGGATGACAACAATAAAACTAATTACAGAAATGCAGACACAATAAATTAATGAACTCTAGTTAAAGTAAAGTTTGAAATCTATGAGCGCGGAATCAAGCTGGGCCAAGCCACGCGCGGTTCCGCTTCCACTAAGCGCCTATTACCGCATGCCTCCATTGGCACTTAACACGGTGTTGCCAGCGCGAAACCATAAGATAGTAATATTACAATAAATACTTAAGACAATTTAATTTGGCAACAAATTTCAATTTGATCTTATTAATTAAAATCAAATATAAAAAAGGAAGACATACCGGTAGTAAATCTAACGAGTTCATTTTAGGCCTATTTAGAAAAGTACACCTAAAATGTTTCTTTAATATAGCAATGAACTATCAACTAGGAAACGCTCAGTTGGACGCATTGATAAGCGAGCACGTGCTATAGCTAGACCCATGAGTTAGACCCACATTGCACATTTTTTTTAAATTTTAAAATTTGCGACGTTTGCTGTCCACGGGGCCATGTTTCCAAAATAATTTATTATTGGCAGGGTATTTGGGTAAACCCGTGGGTAATACTTTACTTTGTGGATAAAATCCACCGCCATCTAGAGGACCTTGACATCATTTCTTTGGGAAAACTATTTTAACTCTTTGGTTACAAATAATACACTGCTTCCTCGATAGTATTTTGATTACTTCTTGGTGGCAGTGCATAGAAACTTTGTGCGACTTTTCGTTGCCATGGTAACATTACTTTTGTTAAAATGTAATTTCCATGTACACTACTTATCGGATCAAAATAAAATTAGCATATTCGTGACCGGACGGACATTCTAAATGATTTGGCCACCTCAGATTTTGTCGCCGTTTAGTTTGAAAAAAAACTTTCGATTAACTTTAATGTAACTTTTTAACTTTTTGAACGATTTTGCCACAAAACTAATGGCATTCAATCGAGAACAAAGCTTGCGGTTGGTCTAAATTTTAACTCCATCCGAGCCTCCGTTCGAACGTTATGGCGAGACATACAAAAAAAAAAAAAAAAAACAAAACCAGTGACTATTTTTTTCCGGCAGAGTCAAATTGAAATGCTCGCTTCGCTCGCTTAATTACAATAGTCCTCCTCATAAACAATTTGCTGTATGCCTAATCTCAATAATCTGTAATCTTGGATTAAAAACGCGATGCTGGCGCTGTTTAATTTTATGAGCGTGAGTGTAGCAAAGACCCTATTGACTATCCTGATAAAATAGCTCGGTGTATAATTTTGTTTGTTTTTTTGTCTGATTGTTCGCTCTTTACCGGGTTTGATGGCAGGGTAGGCCTAGGACATGCCGCTTATTTGGGTATTGTAGACCTACTTTTTTATTTTTTTACAATTTGCTTTTAGTAGGGCTACAGTTTTTGCCTGATTCTTTGCTCTCTACAGGACAAACGGCTTCTCCGATATTGGAGAAAATTTCAGAGAACCTTCTAAATCTTCAAACTTTAATAGGGTCTATGCTTTGAATTTGGGTCCAATCATAGAAATATTTATTATATAAACACGGCCTACTTTTACTATTTTTTTTATCCAATTCTTTGTAGACACTAGACATATCTGTTAGCTTTGTACCTGGCAAACGGCTACTTCGATCCTGGGTAGATTGAAAGAAATATTTCTCCATGAGAGATCGATATGCGCCTGGCACTGTATCACGCTTGTCAGTTCTCGATCTATCTATGAAAATATCGAGAATTAATCCGAATTATAACCAAACTGTATTGTCCAATGAAAAAACAAAATTTCAGTACTCTTCTGGTAGAATTCATAACGGTCGGTGTGTAGATATAGGCCTACAGATATATTATGAAGAAAATTATTTTGATGTATGAATGGGGGGGGGGGGGGGAGGGGGAGTGGGGGAGAATATTGTATGCGTCCTATTGAATCTGAAGAAGGCACATAATTAATGACAGCTCCATCTCCCAGGACCTCCACGAGCTACCACTGTTACTGATCTATCCTTCCTTCCCTTCACAAAAAGAGTCACATATAAACCTATTTGAAACTTTTTTGGGAAATTTTCCTGCTTCCAGTTGTCATCCGATTGATATGCAACTTTCGTTAACTGTCAAGCAAGGATATGGTCACTCTTGTATAATCAAAGATAACTAAACATTATTGCGCATTACGCAGAAATAAATTCCTAAATTAACCAATTTTGATGATTTTACAAAAATCTAAAATCCTCGAAGCCCATTTCATTTATTTGGATTTATTTGTGATTGTTTAAAGAAAATGTGCCTCTATAAGACTGTATGGGATATATATACATGACCATAAGTTATGTGCAAAGTGTGGTAGGCCTAACAATCTGATAAAGAAATTGGCTTCAGGAAGAGTTTTAGAAAAAAATCACTGGTATTTTGCATGAATGTACGGAATGAACAAATAATTTACCAATAATAATAATTGACTCTTGTTGTTCCAGGAGCAAGCCCACCAAGGTGCGACATGTAGCGTGCGACGAGTCCACAGACCAGAACAACAACATCACAATGACGAGCGAGGACCTCTTACAACCCGGCCATGTGGTCAAGGAACGATGGAAAGTGGTGAGTGTCGGTCTGTTGGGGGTGGGGTCATTTTGTTAAGAGTTAAGACCATTGGCTGAGCTCGAGAAAACCAGGTTTTTACGCAGAACGCAGCTAGGTTTAGGCTGGATCACTTGGAAGCTATATTGTTTGTCCTATTGCAGGGGTGCCCAACTTAATTTAGAGTTGGGCCACATGGCATAAATTTTAAATGTTGGTGGGCCACATCATAAAATGCCCTGAAATCTCATAAAAATGAACGTAATATGAATATAGGCTTTAGATTGTGGAATGATGATGCAATCTTCCACTCTTCTTGTCATTGTGTTGCGTGACAAGCTGATAGCATCAATGATATTTCTTTTTACGGGGTACACTTCGTCAATATCAGCTTGCATACACTTCTTTACGAATTCCCCATCAGAGAATGAGATTCCCCCCGACGCTAATAAGTGGGCAACCTGATAGCGAGCACGGAAAGATGCTTGGTTCACAGATAATTTCATTTGGAAATAACATTGCTATTATACAAGGGTTTGCTTCAGTTTGTTCACTTTCTTAACTATAATTGATCCTAATTTCTCATGCTCACTTTTGTGTTTCGAGTCTTGCTGTTTTTAATTTTGAATGCTGCGATGATGTCTCTGCATATTAAGCACACAACTTTATCGTTATTTGGCACACAAAATTAAAGATCGGTCCAGTTTTCGTTAAATACGCTACACTCACTGCCTATTTAACGACGTTTCAAATCTTTTGATAACAATTTTTTAAACCAAACAAATAAATGTTACACTTGGAACTGCACATAACTAGACATGCACTTACAAACACATTCTTGACACTTGCACAGGATAACAATTTGCGAATCACGACCACCTTACTCGAATGCGACCAAGAACATGACTTAACATGATCGACAACCTTTGCATTGCTTGCCTTGGTCAGTAGGCCTACACTTCACCCCCACAGTGGCGGCGCCAGACAAAAATCATTGGGGGGGCAGAGGATGGGCAAGGTAATAAAGTGGGGGGGCAATCAGTGGTGGGTAGCTGGGGTCTGGGGCGAAGCCCCAGCCGCCGGAGGCTCTTTCGCCGAAGGCGAAAAAAATTTCACCATACTACAGTTATTTCGTCATGTTTTAACTGAAAAATGGCAACTGTGGGGATTACCGTTTTTTTTATGAAGGATAAACACTTGGTAAAATAAACACAAATATGTACAGTTTGTTCTATTTAGTTTGTGATTTGATGATTTTATTTTCGTAATGTTACAAGTGCAAAACAAAACAAAACAAAAAACTCGTTCTGGAACAGTCGCTTCTTTTATAATTATAAGCATTACTGGAATTACGGTAGGAACAATTTATTATAAAATGCAATCGATATACATTAATTTAGAACAGTGTACTACGACTGGGGGGGCAAGCGGGGGGGCAGGCCATATTTTGGGGGGGCAATTGCCCCCCCATGCACCCCCGTAGCGCCGCCACTGCACCCCCATCACCCGCCCAAGCATCACATGGTTGACCCGGAGGGTAGCCAGTTATGTCGGATGTTGCTAAAGAAAACAATGAGGACATTCTCTCCTCGACTTTTTAGAAACAAAACTACAATTATTGGGCCTTATTACACTCAGTCTCATATTATTGTGAGACTCGCAGGAAGTACTAAGATCGTTTTCGCTTTAGTTTTCATCATTTTTTTCCGCGGATCCGTGTATGAGGGGGTGGGCCGGAGCAAATGGCTTGGCGGGCCGTACGTTGGGCACTCCTGTCCTATCGGGTTGTGGTTTGCACCAAAGAATGTAACAATTGCAGTTGCACTATCAGAGCACATTTTCCCAAAATTGCTCACTTTTGTTATTAACTGACCTTGAATATGCCACCAAATAGGTAATTGGTAGTAATTTCCCAAGCTTGTGTAAGAGACAGTTATTTGAAATGTTAAAATATGCTCTGATAGCTCCCAAACAAACTCCCAATGAATTTTTGGGATTGAAAATTAGAGGTCGAAAAGTGATCCTGAAATAGAATGTTTGTGAAATTAGCCACATTTGCCAATCAAGCAATTTTTATATTGGCATAGTAACATATAATTAAAACATCTATATTAAATTCCTTTAAACAGCAGTAACTCATTTTTTATGCATGGCCTACAAAAGAAAATAGATAGGGCCCTTTTTTTATTATTATTTATTTTCCGCTATTAGGCTTAGTAGGAAGGTTGGCAGAAGAGGGCAGTATGCCTCAAGCACAAGGTGTCGGCCAACCTCTACACAACAAATTGTGAGAATAAACAAGCACTTATAAAACATAAAAAGCTAGACAAACATAGAAGCGACAAATTAACAAAACCTTAATAATTCACAATATCAAAATCAGATTAAATTAATTTTAGCAATCATAATCATAGCAAAAGCTTGGGAATGCTTAAAAGATGCAGAAGTAAAACAGAGTCTAATAACAAGAATTCAAAGCACATATGTCACAACAAAGAGCTGTGTTCAAACACCATTTGGTAGAACTACTTGGTTTGAAATAAACGGTGGGCTACGGCAAGGTAGTGTGATGTCACCTACATTATTTACCGTTGTTATGGATAACATACTGCGTAAAGTTGAACCCACAGAAAGTGAAACATCTAAAACTATGATATTTGCAGATGATATAGTGAGATGGGGAGATACCATTGAAAAGAGTGAAACATTAATAGTAATGAAGAAAAGTAAACAAAATCAAAAGAAGATAATACTACGGGGTGAAGAGCTGGCCATTGCAGAAGCATTTAAATACCTCGGAAGTATACTAACAAAGGACGCAAAAATAGATGCTGAAATATCAAGGAGAATTATATTAGCAGACAAATTTTACCAAAGTGTACGTAAACTATTATGGAAAGAAGAAATATCATCCAGGTGCAAGATGTTATTGTACAAAATGTATTTCCTCCCAATAATATCATATGCATCCGTGACATGGACAATAGGAGGAAAGGAAGACAGCAGATTACAAGCAGCAGAGATGAAATTTCTAAGAAGTTCTGTAGCCTTAACAAAAATAGACAAGGTACGGAGCAAAACAATAAGAAACAAACTAGGAGTGGAAAGTTTACGAAATAAAATAGGAAAAGAAAGACTTCGATGGTATGGGCACGTACGAAGAATGAAACAAGATAGAATACCAAGAAGAGAATTTGAACACACATGGGGGGGAGTAAGAAGAGTTGGACGCCCAAGAGATAGATGGAGGGACCAAATAAAATGGAACATTGAAGAAAGAGGAAAATCATGGGAAAGAATTAATGAAGAAAGACTCTGGGAGGATAGAAAGAAATGGAGAGAACTGGTAGAAATGCCTGTCATAGAAGACATCGAAGTAGATGAGGAGTTGTTGAGCCTGGCTAGCTAACACTGTAAGTCCACAGCCCGAGAAACTGGTGATACGTCACCCCCCGACCTGACTTATGTTGGAACCGGGTGTTTGATTATTATTATCATAATGAAGTCTAGTTAATAGCTCTCTTGAAAGCAGACATAGCAAGATCTTGTATTTCATCGAATTTTGAACAGTTCCAAAGTTTGGCAGCTCGGGAGTAGAACCCTCTTATGTAGGCACTGGTTCGGGCAAATGGTGGCGTGATGGACTGGGCCTGGTGACGTCTTGAAACTCGAAGGTTCCAAGACACCTGATGGAATGGGTCAAGGTCCACACCAGTGGCGGATCCAAGGGGGGAAGGTAGGGGCGATCGCACCCCCCCCCCCTTGATCCTTGAAAAGCTTAATTTTATTCTATAATGAATATGTTCAGCCACCAGAAATATCAATGTTTTTTAGCAATTATGATTTTTTTAAAAAGTTTATTGCTTTTGGTCAATTCCTCACAGTTGCACCATATTATTTTCTTTGGTTTTACCCAAAATCGTAACACATCTATAACTTCATAGGTTTTGAAGGTCCCATAAAAATTTCAGCACGATCAGAGTAGCCATTTGACCGGTAGAGCGCGAGTAGACAGAAAAAAAACACTTCCGCTTTTTTTCTCAGGGGAGCGAAATTAAAGTCGTTACTACTCTCATCCAATAACATTCATTTTAACACTGATTTTCAAAATGTGAGGGTATAAAAACACCTGAGCGATAGCGATTATAAAGGGACTTACCTTCCTCCAGGGCCTATTTTAGTGAGCAACTGCATATAAAATATATTGAAATATACCCTCTCTAAAGCCATTAAAACTCGTTTTTGAAAAAAGGGCCTCAAAATTTTTTTCCCTGCGGGGCTAAGCTGGGGGGCTGCATCCCCCAGACCCTCCGTGTGGTGCTAGCTAAGTCGCCCCCCCCCCCCCCTTTGAGAGGTCCTGGATCCGCCCCTGGTCCACACAGCCAGTCAACATCTTTTTGAAGAACAAAACGTCCACTTGCTTCATGAGTTGTTCAATGGTGGTAATGCGACATTGACCACGACGCGTAGAGGCACCCATGATATGTCTGGGGGCACGATTTTGAATTCTTTCCAACTTGGAACATAATATTGTCCTTTGTTGTTCGATGCCACGCTGGTAGGCCATGACTATGAGTGATAATTGGCCTCACCAGTGCTAAGTATGCAGTGCAAAGGGTTCTTGGCTTACCACCCTTTAAACAGTGCGATACAAATCCTAAAGTTTTAGACGCTCTGTTACGCACATTACTCACAATGTAGATTCCACCGCAGATCACAAGTAACAATATTTCCAAGTAGCCTAGTTTGATTTTTTGACAACACGATATTATATTTCCATTTATGCTATCCTATACACGATGTTTATGTGTCCGGTTCGGTTTCCTGAACGCGTGATTCTTAGTAACTGTGACTTGCCAACATTAAGTGACATTTGGTTGTTTTGACATCAAACTTGGATATTGTTTAGATCATTTTGTAGAGCCTTTGCGTCTTCTGATGTAGATATGTTTCTATACAGAGTTGTATCGTCAGCATATTGGAGATTGACGTGACAACATCAGTTAGGTTTATCATAAAGATTGTAAAAAAACAAAGGACCAAGAACCGATCCCTGTGGAACTCCAGAAGTGATGTCAATTAATGATAATGAGGCTCCATCATGCACTACACGCTGAGACCTGCCCTTTAAAAATGATTTATTAATCCAATTAAGAACCACTTTGAATACCATGATTTTTTCATCGTCATAGGCCTATCTGAAAGTACACTTTCATATGATCTTGTATTGATGTTTATTTTTGGAGGAAAAAAATCAAATATTTTTGATAGGCCTAATATTTTTTCTACCTTATTGTTTTATTCCCGTTGATAATAATAACGTTCTGACAACCAGAAGCGTACCAACATTTCCCTCTAAACGTTGAACCGGACGTTCAACCCGTCGCTTGTGTTTCAGGTTCGCAAGATCGGTGGCGGGGGTTTCGGTGAGATCTACGAGGGCCTCGACCTTGTCACGAAGGAACAGGTGGCCTTGAAGGTCGAGTCGGCGCGGCAGCCCAAACAGGTTCTCAAGATGGAGGTGGCGGTGCTGAAGAAACTGCAGGGTGAGCTTTTACTGTGTACTATTACCGTACGTACATATTCAAAATGTTTCAGAAAAACGATAGTCAAGAGAATAACTGTTATTTTCATAGTTTTTTCATACAAAATTTTAAAATGGGAAAAATTATGAAGACCACAAATTGTGCGAGGGCCTGGTTGTTTCTTAAAAGCAAACTCGTGCCCAAGGTGATGCATTAGCAGTATAGGCCTATAGGGTAGTCGAATTAGAATCTGTGTGCAAGTGGGGTAGGGTCTGTCCCTTAAATAATGATTTGGTTGGTCTAGCACTGTATACGCCACCTTGGCAAGATGTTAATGAGTTAGCTACACATTTTGTCTTCTTTTTCTTTCTAACACCCAGAGTTGGATTTACATCATTCTCTGCCTAGCAGCCCAGTAAAGGTATGCCACGTATTTCCTCTTTTTCAACTTTTTTGTCTGCAATTGCCTTGGTCCCTTTCTGCCTTCAGGGACACACATATTTTTAGGTGGTTTGCATCCTGGATATATGTTCTCTGCAGAGAGGACAAGTGGGTGAATCAACCACTTCTATTCTGTGAAGATGGGCCTGTAGGTAGTTGTGGCCTGTTTCCATTAAAAAATTTGCCACAACTTCACTTCTTTCTTCCTCGTTCACTTTCCTCGTGCTATTTCTTTCCTTTCTCATCAACAGCTCCCGTCGTTTCCCCCGTGCTATTACTTCATCATCTTCACATCAAGTTTTGATGTAAATCGACTGATTTATTTAAATCAATTTTACCCTGTTTTTTATAATTATGCTTCACCCTCATCTATCACCATCATCGTTTCAAATAGCAATATTGCAATGATAGATCCATTGATCAAATGATGATGAAGAAACGCTGAGCCTGGCAACCTATGTACAAAACAGTTTCGTGCCCTAGATATCGGTGTGAAGAGCACCTCTCAACCCGACGTTGCTGGAAATGAGTAGGGGTCCAGGGAATTTGCGTTTTGCCATAAAACTACTTTTAATAGAAATGAATGAAACATATTGCTTAGTGTTTTGGATGAAGTTTGACACCAATTTTATCAAATTCTGAAGTGCTATATAACGCTACATAAAAGTATTTTCCTGATTTCCCATCATAAAGCGATGTTCCACTATTTCTGTTCTTTTCATGCTAATTTCATGAAATTAAGCTATTTCCACTATGTTTTATTATGGTTCGTTCGACAAATTTTTTAAAAAATCCAGAAAGCAAGCCGAATTCCTATGTGCATTTGTATGTAAAGGGTTAAAATAGCCATAAAATTATTTTGGCATTTCATAAAACTAGGGGTGTGCGAATAGTGATTTTTGAGTTCGAATACGAATATCGAATAGTACACAGTAAAAAAGTCGAATATCGAAGTCGAATATCGAATAGTTGTCAAAACAGTGCGCACACATAAAAATAAACTTTTAGTTGTTTTTAAGTTTTATATATTATGGCTATTAATAATAATAATAATCATCATAACTCAGTTCCAACTATGTCGGGTTGAGTGGTGGTTTTCCACCATTATCAAGGGCATGAAACTGTAGATACTAAGCTTGCCAGACTTAGTGTTTCTTCCACATCATCCAACTCCTTCTTCTCCACCAATTTACTCCACTCTCTTCTGTCCTCCCACATCTTTACTCTTGCCACATGCTCCCACACTTCATTCCGTTTTCCAACGTCTTCTTGAATTAATCTTTCCCATCTTTCTCTTGGCCTTCCTACTCTTCTTTTCCCCTCCTCTGCCGCTTCAAATTCTCGTCTTGGAATCCTCTCCCTGCCCATCCTTTTCATATGTCCAAACCATCTTAGACGTTCTCTTCCTAGCTTAAACTTCAATCTCTCCAATCCCAGTTCTTTCCTTATTTCATTACTTCTTATCTTGTCCATCTTTGTAACTCCCTTTATACTTCTTAAAAACTTCATTTCTGCTGCTTCCAGCTGACTCTCTTCTTTTGTTCCCACTGCCCATGTTACTGCCCCATATGTTAATATATGGTACAAAATATGCCTTATACAGCAAAATTTTACATTTTTGTGGGAACAACTCATTCCATAGTAACTTTCTCACCAATTGATAAAACCCTTCTGCTTTTTGCACTCTAGATGACACTTCCCTACACACTTTTGCATCTTTTGTCAATATACTTCCCAAATATTTAAATTCTTCTTTTTCTTCTAAGACTTCTCCACGTAGTACAATATTTCCATACGCAAACATTCACTCTTTTTCTGATTGATTTTTAGACCAAACTCTGTAGTAACTTCGTTCCATCTGTCCACCTTCTCCTGCACTTCTCTGGCACTCTCACCCCAAATCAACACATCGTCCGCAAACACTAATGTTCTTGTGTCCCTTCCATCTGTATTTGGTTCCACTCTTCTTATAATTTCATCCATTACAACAGTAAAGAGTGTTGGAGATAACACACTACCTTGTCGCAAGCCCTCATTCACTTGAAACCATTCTGACCTACCCATATCTGTCTGTACACAACTTTCACTCCTTTGATATGTACTTTGTATCCTGTCTATTAAACCTCTTCCCACTCCTTTTATCTCTAGACACTCCCATACTTTCTCTCTAGGCAGAATATTAATATTATTATTGATTCATAGCAGTTGTCAAAAAAAGTTTGCCCCGACTGGGGTTCGAACCCAGAACCTCCGGCTTAACGTGCCATAGCTCTACCAATTCACAACAAATAGCAGTTTCCTAAAAGGTTTGTTCTGTGGTCCCGGTAGCTTAATTGGTAGAGCTATGGCACGTTAAGCCGGAGGTTCTGGGTTCGAACCCCAGTCGGGGCAAACTTTTTCGACAACTGCTATGAATCAATAACTATGTCCTTAAAGCGGGCTTATGCTTAAAAACCATATATTCATTAATATTATTAATTAATAATAGGATCTTTGGTCCTAGGTCTACCCTAGGCTAGCCTTGGCAAAATTCAATGGCTAGCCCCTAGCACTAGGCCTAGGCAGGCTAGGGCCTAGGCCTAGGCAGGCTAGGGCCTAGGCCTAGGCAGGCTAGGGCCTAGGCCTAGGAGGCTCTAGGGCTAGGGCCTAGGCCTAGGTAGGCTCGGGGCCTAGGCCCTAGGCCTAGCATTGTGCAAAGCACAGGGAATTAAAAACTTGTAGAAATACAGCTAAACACTCAAAAGAAATGAGATCTTAAAAAAAGGGCCAAGCTCATCTACCCTTCCACATTTGCGCATTCTTTATTCATAAACGTACAGTGTCCCATAACAGCATCCTCGAAAAGCTTGGCAAAATAAAATTTGCATGTTATTACGTTTAAATTAATTAGAAAAAAGTACTTGGTTGAACTATTACGTACATGTGTACGTATGCCTAGGTCTAGGTGATTGATTGATTGATTGCTGTTTATTGTACATAGATCCCTAGAGAATAACATAAATGTACATTCATGGATATTATACATTGTCAAACATATGATCTACAAAATACACAATGATTATGTTGCTAAAATAATGAATAATAAAACATTGTGGTAACTCCAGATTTAACTACAGAACTCATCAATTGAATAAAATGCTTATCAATAAGAAATGCTTTTAATTTGCTTTTAAAGCAGTCGTCACTGGTATTAATTGTTTTCAACTCCATGGCAGGTTGTTGTAGAGCCGCCTTCCACAACTTCTGGGGCTCCTGAGACCAGCTGTAGTAGTTCTTACTGATTCAAGATGCAGGTCACCCCGATGCCTAGTATCATACCCATGAAAGTCAGAATTCTTTTTAAAGTTAGCTAAATCTTTGCGAACATGTATAACTGATTCGTAAATGTAAAGACCAGCAAGGGTTAGTAAGCCGAGCTCGGGAAATAGTAGTCTGCACGAATGCCGTTTACCAACACCCACTAGAGTACGCACCGCTCGCTTCTGTATCAAGAAGATACTGGTGAAAACTCTCTTGCTAGAGGAGCCCCATAGTATAATACCGTAACGTAAAAGAGACTCAAAATATGCAGAATAAACAATCTTAGCAGAACTAAGGCCAATACGCTGTCTGATAATTCTAATAGCAAAGCAGGCTTTACTTAGCTTCTTAATAAGGTTGTCAGCTTGCGAGTCCCACTTAAGTGTTGAGGCTATGGTAAGTCCAAGGGAAGCTACAGTTTCAGCCTCGGGCACAAGTGCCCCTCGAAGTGTAGATTCAGCTTGCTGACATTACTGGCATTACTGGGGTTGAGACTAAAGAGTGTAGTTGTAGTCTTCTCTGCATTCATCGCAAGCTGATTTTCGTAAAGCCATGCAGCTTCCTGGTCCAGTTCTTTTTGCGCGGCTTTGATGACTTCAGTGATGTATTTCCCCCAGCAAACGTAAGTAAAGTCATCTGCGTACATATAGACTTCACACCTCGGAGTACACGGTTGTAGATCATTCACATAAACAAGGAAGAATGGTGGCCCAAGTACAGTGCCTTGTGGTACCCCGGTAGTGGTCTTCATCCAAGATGATCTAACCAATTTGGTCCTTCCGTCATCCGAATCTCTGACTTGTACCGACTGTTCTCTACCCTCCAGGTAGGACGCAACCCATTTTACAATATAGTCTGGAAAGCCCAGTGCTCTAAACTTACCAACAAGCCTATTGTGGTTCACGCAGTCAAAGGCTTTTGACATGTCACAGAATACGGCCAGTGCAGAGTCCCCAGCGTCGATGGTTTCGCTTAGTTTTTCTATTACTCCACATAAGGCTGAGGTAGTAGATCGGCCCTGACGGAAACCGTGTTGACTGTTAGT
This sequence comes from Sweltsa coloradensis, assembly GCA_024449915.1. Taxonomy (NCBI): domain Eukaryota; kingdom Metazoa; phylum Arthropoda; class Insecta; order Plecoptera; family Chloroperlidae; genus Sweltsa; species Sweltsa coloradensis. The sequence continues at coordinate 204,374 of JAMZAV010001129.1, read as the reverse complement.
AAAGAGCAAGTTAGATTCTAAATACTGTATGATCCTAGCTTTCACAAGCTTTTCTAAAACTTTGGACAAGGCTGTAACCAAGGCAATAGGGCGATAATTGCCAATCACTGATTTGCAGCCCTTCTTGTGTATCGGGACCACAAGGCTGTTCTTCATCGCCTTTGGGAAGACCCCGAGTTGTAGCGATGTGTTAAAGATTGTTGCAAGAACATCCGCAACCGGTCTGGAACATCTACGGATAACGCGGTTCGGAATTTCATCCACACCAGCAGAGAGAGTGTTCCTTAGGGTCCTGGTAATGTTAAGGTAGGCTCGGGTCTAGGCCCTAGGCCTAGCATTGTGCAAAGCACAGGGAATTAAAAACAATGTTCGTTGTTCTGACCTGTGGGGGTTTTTTAATTTTTTTGCAATGCATACATTCGCTTCGTTCCCTTTTGGGTTGAAAAAGTACCAAATCGCACTTTTTTTGCCCTAGGCTAGGCCTAGGGCTATGTCCGTTTCGGGCTCAAGGCCCGCTTCTTCTTCGTAATCTGCAAGCACTAGAGCCCTATGCGGGTTTTTACATGAGCATTTACCCAAGAAAAGACCATGTTTAGAACTTTTTCGCAAGAAAGATGAGGTTTGCATCACGTTTTCGGAGTAATTATTTACGTTCAACGACGTCGTGACAACGGTGATTTCAGATGCTGTTGTTTGTCGAAGTTGGTACAGCTTGGTTTGGTTGGTACGACCGCTGAAACACGTTGCGCGGAGTTGACGATAGGGTGCGTCGATGGGGTAATGTAGTTTCCTGCATACTAGCGGGAATTTCAAATCGAATACTTCGGGAATTCGAATAGTTACTATTCGAGTTTCGAATCGAATACGAATAGTAAATTATTCTCGAATACTTCGAAAATTTCGAATATTCGCACACCCCTACATAAAACTAATTATTTTACAGTTTTTATAAAACTATTTTCCTGGACCCCTAAAAATGAGTATTGATTATTATTTATTGTTACTAAGCGAGTGTCTGTGTGGTTCCAGGTAAGGAGCATGTGTGCCGCTTCATCGGCTGCGGCCGCAACGACCGCTTCAACTACGTCGTGATGCAGCTTCAAGGCAAGAACCTGGCCGAGCTGCGCCGAGCCCAGCCCCGCGGCGCGTTTAGTCTGTCCACCACCCTCAGGCTGGGGCTGCAGATACTGCGAGCCATAGAGAGCATACACACAGTTGGGGTTTCTTACACAGAGACATTAAGCCGGTGAGTGGGAACTGTGTTCATGTGTGACGTTAACTGTGAACTGTGTATCAAACTCTTTTGAGCGCGAAGACAAAAGCGTGGACATGGTGTTGTATTCTATAGCAACAGAGAGACAAATTGTGATCAAGTCTTCAAGGTCACTTTTCTCTCCTCTTCTCTCTTGTCGAGCAGTGTCCATTAAGTTGGGAGACTTTTTACTCTCCAACTTTCCAGTGTAAAGGTAATGTGAAAAGTCTCTTTCTCTTTACTTTTTCCCTTTTCTTCCCAGTGTAAAGTCCACTTAAATAGTGGGCATATCTATTCTCACGTCCACTCTACCTCCTGTGCGTTATCAACTCCCCTCGTTCTGTTTCCAGTCAAACTTCTCGGTGGGCCGGTTGCCTCACAACGCCCGGCGCGTCTACATGCTGGACTTTGGGCTCGCGCGACAGTACACGACAGCGACGGGAGAGGTGAGGGCCCCTCGCGCGGCGGCTGGGTTCCGCGGCACCGTACGCTACGCTTCCATCAACGCACACAAGAACAAGGTGGGTGCTGCAGTAACTCCTTGTTTCCTCAAACTTGGATAGCTCACGTCAAAATAATGATGAAGTCTCTAGAGCTTTTAGTTTTTAGTTTTAAATTGAAATGTAGTTTGTTAGGTTCCTTGGAATTTGAATTAAACATAGTTGTATCTTCTCTTCTGACCAGCACACAATGTTTGTTTCCGCAGGAGATGGGTCGGCACGACGATCTCTGGTCCCTGTTCTACATGCTAGTCGAGTTTGTCAACGGCCAGCTGCCGTGGCGGAAGATTAAAGACAAGGAACAGGTGAGACAGTGTTGTATTTCGGATAGAAGTGTACAGGTAGCACTTTTATTTTGGGTCGTATTCGGGTACTAAAAAAACATCAAGTATCAGATATATTTTGAGTTCAGCTTCAGATTCTTATTTTAATTTATCTTAATTTGATTTTGCAAAGGTTTGGATAAATTTATAATAATACTATAAGTAATAATCATTAATCAAACACCTGGTTCCAACATACCGTATTTACTCGCTTATAGGCCGCCCTCGAGTAAAGGCCGCACCCTTATTTTGACCACTCAGATTTAAAGATTTGAATATAAATACTATGGATAAATGGCTTCACATAATGGCCGCACCCCACTTTTTGAACTTGACAATTTCAAATATACCCGAGGCCTATACTCGCATAAATACAGTAAGTCAGGTCGGGGGGTGACGTATCACCAGTTTCTCGGGCTATGGACTTCCAGTGCTTGCTAGCCAGGCTCATTACCTCCTCATCTCCTTTGATGTCTTCTATGACAGGCATTTCCACCAGTTCTCTCCATTTCTTTCTATCCTCCCATCTTCTTTCTTCACTAATTCTCTCCCATTATTTCTCTCTTTCTTCAACATTCCATTACTTGGGAACCCGGCAGGATAGTCGAAAAAGGGTTAAAAATCTTTAATGGGTACGGCGGAGGGGCTGGTCCACATTTGACATAGGCTACGTATGAAAGTGTGACAATTCCTCTTAGCTTGTGCTCACTCGTTCTATTATCAACTGAGAATGTGTCTTTCTGTGTTTCCAGGTCGGCTTGATGAAAGAGAAGTACGACCATAGATTGTTACTGAAACACTTACCCTCAGATCTCAGACAGTTCCTAGAACATATCCAGGCATTGGAGTACGCTGACAAACCAGACTACGGGGTAAGTAACTGTTGTTTTCTTGTGCCCGCATTAACATAATTAATTACCATTCAACTCAAATGACTAATGAGACTTCGTCTGTTCCTGTGTGTGTGAGTGAGTTCGCTCCAGAACTGCCGAACCGCTGACCAGATTGCGCTGAAATTTTAAACAGACGTCCGGGACATCTCATTCAGAAAATTGCATTGTGTAGAAAGATGATCTATATATCTTAAAATGTACACTTTTTTTTTTTTTTTAAAATAACATCACAAACCATCTTAATTTGCCTTTAGGCTAGGGATGTGCGGGTACCCGAAAAACGGGTAATTTTCGGGTAGGTAAAATTACCCGACCTCGGGTCGGGCCGTCAATTCCTACCTGAAAAAGTCGGGTCGGGTAGAAGTAATAAAGAAACACGCCAATCTGCTCCTTTTAAACCTCCCGCTCACACACCAAACGAACAGCTGACGTCGCAGCGGACCAATCGCTACGACGTGGGCGCGGCTATGCTATGATGCTGTGTCCTTGGCTCTTCCGGCGCTGTCCCCGCTGGAGTAATAGGCCCTACTGACCGTCATTACTCGTCTTCTGGTTATTCAACGCTAATAACGGCATAAAGCAAGTTGAATATTACGTACGTAGGCGAATTGTGAAAAAGAAACAACGCTAAAAACATCGTCTAATGCCTTGGCGGCAGGCCTAGAACAAAGTTGCAATTCATCTAGAAGTCCGATCTAGTGCGCATCGTTGCGCGCAGCAGAGCGTTGGGCGGAGTCAGACCGAAAGGCTGGTGCAAACGCGCGATTTCGTCAGATGCATGGCTGGTACAAACGCATGATTTCGTCGGCCGGAAGAGAAAAATACGCGATCGCATCGGTTTTTCTTGGGGTTTTCGTATCGGAAATATTAGAAAACGATCATTACGATATTATATCCGAGAATAACGAACGATTGATGCAGGAAAACGATAATAGCGGGGTTTCACTACCTAGGCCTACTCAAGCAAAAGTTCATAAGACGCCGATTTGGAAGTAGGCCTACTTTGTGTCAACACAGCCCAGAGTAGCTACCTGCAACCAATGCAAAACTGTTTTGTAGGAAAAAATAAAAAAAAATGAATTCACAAATAAAAAAAAAATTTCACTACCCGAGCCCGACCCGAGCCCGAGGGTACTTCAATTACCCGAGCCCGAGGGTACTTTCAATTACCCGACCCGAGCCCGACCCGAGTTCAAAAACCACTACCCGCACATCCCTACTTTAGGCCTATAAAAACAAAATTTGGAAAATAATATCACCATTTTGAACCATCCCTACAGTAACTAATCTCTGCTGCTTTCTGTCACATGTGCACTCTTAGTTATGTTGGACATGCTGACTGATATATTCTGTATTGTTATGTTGGACATCCTGCAAGTAATATCCCGAGAGTTAACGCGGTAGCATACTTGACACTTGCCTCTGTCCGCAGATGCTGATTGGTCTGTTTGAGCGCTGCATGAAGCGCCGCGGCGTGAAGGAGACCGACCCCTACGACTGGGAGAAGGTGATCGCCACGGACAACACTGCGCCACCCTCCACGATATCAACCTCGCCCGCGATACTGACCCGGCCCAGCCAGGCGGCCAATAGGATCACGGACAATATGGACAACCTGATGACCAGCCTGGATAATAACCAGGAGAACATTGAGCCGGACAACAGGAGAGAGCTTGAGGTAAGGGGAGGGGAACTGTTGGGCTGTGTGCGACCACGAAATTGAAACTTTGGATTTTTTTGGGGGGGTTTTGACTAGGTATGCACATCGATACTTTTTTCATTATCGATTATCAAAATGGTAATGTCATTATTGAATCGATATCGATTATGGTATATCGATATCGCCAACAAAGCCTGTTTCGACCTATAAGTGGAACCTCTAGTGTGACCACTGACAAGATGTAAGTCAAAACTCAAAACAATACAATCGCGTTTCGTTTGCTGCCTCTCTTGTCTTCGATGTCATTTGTTTGGCTTTCGTTATCGACTGATAGCTCATTTCCATTTTCCAAACACAAATCAGCGGATCAGCCCAGCTAGTGCATAGCACAACGTGAGATAATCTCCGTCTTCAGAGTTTTGGTTCGTGCCACCAATTATTTGATATTTTGATTGTCGATAATGAATTTTGGTTATCGATTATCGAAATGATATCCTTGATTATCGATCGATTATATTGATTATCGTGTGCACCCCTAATTGTGACCGAATTTTGATTGGTTTTACGTGTTTCCCACAGAATCCAGCACTTCCTTGTTGACTATGGCTTGTATTGCTGCTTTTGAGTCTGTTAAAATTTTATCACTGCAACAGTCTTTAAGTTTGTACAGGGCCTTAAGAACAGCAATCAATTCTCCGTCACAGCAGCTACCGGTTTTTCATGCAGGGTGAGATTCTTCAAATTCTCTGCAATTTATTCCTGCCTCAGCTTGGCCTTCACCTGGAGTAGCTAAGCCGTCTGTGTAGATGCGTAGCCAATCCTTTTCTGGTTAGTTCTTATGTATATGAGTTTTTGTCAGTTTTCTCAACTCCTCGTCTATGTAGGATGCCTTTGTCCTACCCAGTTCATCTACTGTCAGTTCATGAATGACGCCTTTTATGACTATGTTTTTTATTTGTTAGGGGGATGTTTTCTCTCTCTGTGTGTTTCAATAGGTGATTTTCAAAATCACAAGCGCCCTCTTTATCTTGTGCGCAAAGCATTACGGGAGAAAGGGCATTTGTATGCTCGGGTGTGTGGCATACTGTGTTTCCAGCACAGTCAGTGCAGTCCGCCACGCGCCCAAGCATATGGCTTTTAGCGTGTAAATGCCCTTTCTCCCGTAATGCTTTACATGCTTTACACATGCGCAGTTCATTCTGAAAATGCAATGGTCTATTACCCAATAAGACCTTCACCTCTTTCACTGCTATATAAATGTTTTAAGTGTTTTAGATTTTCGTGAGGTTTGTCCCATTCCAGCCGGTCTAGTCTTATGAGCTTCTCATACAGGCTCACTGCACTGTCTCTTCTGGCCTCCAGGGGTTGTATGCTAGTTTTAGTGTAATATCGTACTAACTACGTGTCTATTGCGTCAGGCGCAGCTGGACTATGACAGCGTGTGTCGACGGAGAAGACATCTCCACCAGGAGACGACCACGTCGCCTCTCGTCACGGAGACCAACAGGGATCCGGTCAAACAACTCGTCATGGACAAGAACTGTAACGCGACGCTGCCTGCCAACCACACGGGCGACGTCAATGCTCAGATTCAGGGTGAGTGGATGGTGATTTAAAAACCCAAATTTCATTTAAAAAACAAATTTCGCGTTTTTTGCGATTTCAAAAAATTGTCAAAAAGTTACTTAAAAATCCAAAAATTGCCCCCCCCCCCCTAAAAAAATAAAGCCCTTTAAGTTGCTTAAGTTGCATGCTTCCTAAAAATTAGAATCGATCATTGTTACCCAAGAATCTATTCAGAATCGTTTCCCAACAAAAATAAATATTTGTAGGCCTACGCACAAAATGTGTTTTTTCCATCTCTAAATGATGTAATTCGTCGACAATATTCGACCTACATTTTAGGCAATAAAATGGACATTTTAAAAAAATCTAAAATTTTGTTATCACCATTTTTCACTACCTCTACTCATGTACAGTACCTTATCAAAATTTGCTATCTCAATTCTAAACATGGTAAGTCAATAATGTAACTTTATTGTTCCATGTTTATTTGGCGACTAGGAGCAAGATTCTGATTAGTGATGACTGATGATGTACAGTGAAACCTCTATGCATCGTTTTTCAGGGGAGTACTTGAAAAAAACTATGGATCCGGAAAAACTATGGATCAAATAGAAAATAACAATAAAGCTTATTATGGGAGTGCATAAAAAACACTATAGATGCAGGAAAACAGTAGTTTGAGAAACTATGGATAGAGGTTTCACTGTAATAACAATGTAATTGCGGGCACAGGAAGAAAACTTGTTCCATAAACTTGTTCTGTACATTGTAGCCTTCTCCCTTCACTATAAAAATGTACTCACTTTAAATGTATACCGTATTAACTAGATATATCTTGACTCCATATCCAACATAACATCATTCATCCAATTAAAATACTGTATTACTCGATTGCAAGCCGACCCCTGATTAAAAGGTCATTAAAAAAAAGGTGTAGCATGTAAATTCAAATTCCCATAAGTTTGCCTTCAATTCCAAGCAGAGGTGGCTTTTTAGCTGTTAAAATGTGTCGGCAATCGGATAAATAGACAGTCATCTCTTTATGATAATAAATATTAATACCGAGCATTATTCTCCCCCCTGCTCAGGCTCCCCGAAGAAGATAGTCCCCGCCCGTCGCGCGGTGTCTATGGCTGGAGGGGACACCCCCCAGGTGACGACCCCCACCCCTCCCCCCGCCACGGACAACGAGGGAGACGCCGTCATGGCCTCCGCCAGAAGCTCCTCGGACCACGTCGTCAAGCGGCCGGCGTCCAATAGGAACGCGGCGGAACGCAAGGACCAGCCCACGTTCGGACGGCTGAGGGTGGTGACTGCGCCTGCTACCTGCGTGCAGGAGCTCAGGGGTGAGTTGTTTTACTCATTAAACGTTGAATCATTCTAAATATAGACTTCTAGGCCTAACTTACATTTTGCTTTTTAGGCTCTAAAATTTTATTTTTAGGGCTGTGCGAGCAGGGATTTTTTTAGTCGAGCGAGATCGAGCGAGTATTTGGTCTTTTGCTTGATTTTCGAGCGAGATTCGAGCGAGCAGACCAAAATTTAATTTACCACAAATGCTGGTATACATTTTGTCACGATGTTATAAACAAAATTTTCAATACATGTTATTACAGTGTTGGGCCTGCCAATTGATAAAACATTAATCTAAAATCATTTTAATCATAGGCTTACTGCTTAGGCTAAGCTAGCCTAGGCCTAGGCTCATTTCTAAATTGCCTCTACTATTAACAATTGTGTTCTTTCTATTTGAAGTTCAAAGAACAATATTATTTTTGGCCCTAGGCAAGGCCTAGGGTGGGCCTAGCTAGGCCCTAGAAGCCTTTAAGGTAAGTTGCAGGGGGCCTCTAGGCCTAGCCTTGTAGGGCTAGCTAGGCCTAGGCCAGCGCAGTAGTTTCAGCTCACATCCATGTGCATTGAATTAATGCTCTAAGTTGCTGTGGGCCATTACACAATAATTAGGGTTAAGGCAGTCATAACTATGTTCATTTCACCTCGTATTTCAATTGCGCTTTACCTGCAAATTGTATTAAAACACATATTGGGAACACTAATTTCTTCAAATAATACGGAAAGTAAAAAAAACATAGGTCCGTCGCATAATATACACATTTCAAATTGATTCAGTCGTTTACGGAATGACAGACGCTAAACAACTTGCAGCCTTGTGACGTACGTCGTAATTCGTAAAAGTCGATAGTCGATTTAAAGTCGAACGCATGTCTGCGACATATCGATATTAGACCAAAGAAGAGGTTGGCATGTCTTTATCCGAGTTCTTTGGAGACATGCGCAGTGTCGGTGCGCACGGGCACGGCGTCAAAGCGAGAGCATCGAGTGGCCTGCGCCTGCGCAATGCCCATTACCAGTCAGCTGTTCGCTGTCGACGTGAAGAATGTTGCAGAGCGCGTCATAATATGGAATATTACGCCGCCGAGGCCGTATTTTCGTTCGTTCTCGAACAATTCTAGAGTCATTTCGAGACTCGAATTTTCGAGCATCAAAAAAATCACACGAGCGAGCGAGCGAGAATGTTGACGTGCTCGATCTCGGCTCGAAATTTCGAGTCTCGCACAGCCCTATTATTTTTGCAGTCTTTAGGGAAAATGTTTTTTTAAACATTTTTGTTATACCCAGGCCTATATAAAAATTTGGCTCCATGAAAAAATTCCAGTCAATATGTTCATTTTTCAAAACCATTTGTCAGTTAGCTGTTTTATGTTTGTGGCTTCTTAGTTGTTCACTTTTTCAATTTGGTAGTGTCGAAGGTGTTGTTCGTTCTCAGTTACTCTTGAATGGGATGTCAGCTGCGGTCAGTAACTCAGGGGTGAAGCTTGTTTTCCTACGAATTACGCTGAAAACGTCTGTCCAAATATGCAGTCAATAACGTTGCATTGGGTTGGTGTATTTATACCTATGTAGGCCTCTTGTTGTATTTATGATATTATAGCCAGAGCCTAAAGATATTATTTGCAATTTAAAGGTAGGGCCTACCTTAAATTATATTTGTGATCTAAAATTCTAATAGTAAACCCATTTCAAGCCAATGTTAAAAAATAAAAAAGTGAGCAGTGATGTGTGTTGTGATGTTCCAGTGAAGGGTTCAATCTAACAAGTAGGCCTACTTTAACATTACAACCTATTATTCCCCAGGCATTGTGGATGAGAAGGCGTCCGACTCTGGTATCGGGATCCAGGGTTCCGACCTCCCCAGTCCCCGGATCAGGGACTCGACCACAGACGCTGCGGCTCGTTCTACTCCAATGAGCAGCCCAAGGGTATGTTCAATGCAATGTCCTGTACTCCGTCATTAGTCTGGGCCCGGGGTAGAATTGGCCCAGGACATGGCTCTGCTAATCGTACAAGGCGATTCAAGAGAAAAAGTCAACCTCGCATACATCAGCTAGTATGAGGGGAGTATATTACTCCCCAAAACTAGAGGCGAGCTCTGGCAATCGTCATCGGGGACACCTCCCCTTTCCCTTGACGACCTCCCCGACGGCGATGACAAAGACGATGACGACCGCGACATGAGAAACCCCACTTCCTCCCCTTACCCGTGGCTGGTTCTGACCAGCATGGGCCCCTCTTCCCGATATCCCTAGGCTAGAGTGGTGCATTATGACCTAACGATTGACGCGACGTTAATCCAAATAAACAAAAAAACATGTAATTTGAACCTACATCCTATTAATTTTGATTGGAGAAGAGTTTGTGAGTTTGGAAAAAATGGGGATAAAAAAGTACAGTCTGAAGGGCTGGGGGTAACAACACTTCAACTGCTGATGGTGACTGCAGTTAATTTAAAGTTTTTTTCCTTAATCCACAACGCGTTTCGTCCTTCTGGGACTCATCAGGCGGATGGTGGCCACTAAAAATCAGCTAACTCTTGCAAACAAAACTCAAAACTAGGGTTGTGCGAGTACTCGATTTCTCGAGCTTTTTCGAGTTTCAGTTTTGAGCTCGCGCCGAGCCGAGCTTGAATTTAGGCTCGATTTATTCAAGCCGATCCGAGCTTGGCTTTATGCTCAATTTATTCGAGCCGAGCCTACAAAACACGCAGTACACGCGCTCATTTTCATCAACACTCAACAGACATTCTTGTCAACAAAGACTTTTGCGGAAGAATGCGGCAGCCTGAGCCAGCGATCAACAGTCGACTCGACGAAGTAGAATGCGATAGGCCTAGGCCTAGAATGCAAACGTGTCTCTCCCTCTCTCATGTGGGAAAACCTATCACACTATCGCCCGCGCTGAAGCTTTCGTCGCAAAATAAGCCTAGGAAAGAAAGGAGATAAGCCAAGGAATAACAATCCAATGCGTCGTGATCGTAGAAACATGATCACATCGCAATAATTCTTCTTCCAACTAGTTCCACACGGACCATCTTTGTTCTATTCTTCGTCAGCTGTGAGTTGAGTTAGTTGGACTTGGATCGACCGAACGCGCACGTAGTTCGCGCAGGTGTCACGTGTTGGCTTACAACGCGCTCTGTTGTCAACTCGAGTTACTCTTTAGCAGAGTCGACAAAGAAGTTTCCCCGGGTCTTCTTTATCGACTGCGGGCAGGCTCCGCGGGAAAGATCGCATCGACGTAGCGCATAAAATAATAAACCCGTGAATTAGCCTAAGAACGGTCGCGAAAATACCCTGATCTTGTAATCAGCTCCGGGTAATTTCTAGAACCGGGTACCCGATGACATCCCTAGAAAATATGTAGCCGAACCATTTTAATTTTTTATTTTTTTTTTAAATGCTCGGCTTGGCTCGGCTCGAAAATCAAGCTTTCTTTAATACTCGGCTCGGCTCGACTTAAAAATTCTAGGCTCGCACAGCCCTACTCAAAACACATAACCAAACCTGTGGTTCTGCAGCATGTTGTCATCATCAACAAGGTTTCTTCACACACCATTCATACTGAGCCACACCGTCAGCACAACCAGTAATGTTGCTGGGCCATCATATTAAAAAATTCCAAATCTAGGGAGATGTTTTGCCAGCAGTTAATAAAATTATGATAGTGACCGAGTGCTGCTTCTAACGTACGTGTTTGTTCCAGGCCAACTGGGCTCGTCGCCGGTGACCGACCAACGAGAGCCGCTGAAGGAGCGAGCGAAGGAACATCGCGCCCGCAGACTGGGCTCGTCTAGTCGACCAATCAGCTGCAAGCTCAACGGCAACCGAGACACGTCCATCACACAGTTTGCTCTGATAGACGACGATAACGTGTCGGCGATGCAACAGGTCACGCGAGGGGGAGGAGGTGAGAGATATCCTAGGCCAACTTATATTAAATCTAGTGATAAGATAGGAAAGGCCAGATAATGTTCTAATGCAGGTGTGGAGAGGGAACCCAACAGCTTACATATAATATTAGTGAAGGAACCTATATGACTGTCAAGGTTACACCGTCCTTTCAGATGGGACGTAAAGCTGTTGGTCCCCTTGGTACTTTTCGAAAGGAGTAGGCTACGTGTTGGTACTGGGTTTCCCCTCCTCCCTTTTATTTATCTTTCATCCTCATCTATCACCACTCATCGTCTTGAATAGCCTTAGTGCATTACTAAGAGACGTTATGCAATACAAATTAAATCAACAGCTTACCGTATTTACTCGAATGTAAGTCGCACGCGAATGTAAGTCGCACCCCAGTTTTGAGATGTCTAAAATCGAAAAGCTGGTTTGCATGCGAATGTAGGTCGCACTATTATAATATGCAGGTAGACATGCCCTGTAATTCTTTACATTGTAAAATAAAAAAAGGACAAGGTAAGTAACCCCTCAACATCAACATCCCATCAGCCTTGGGTCCAAAGAAGTTCTAGGATGCTGCCAAAATATTATGCAGTTGGTAAGTCTTGTTCAGTGGTAGGACTACAGTAAAACCTTTGCTAATTCAATCTCAGATACTTCGAAAAATGTTGTATTTCGAACAAAAACATCGGTCCCGACGATCAGTATAGGGTTTAACAGTGTAGGCCTATTAGATTCTGTTTATTCTAAATTCTCTTTATTTCGTAATTCGAAAGAATATCTAGGCCTTTACAGTCAATTTACGTGTGAAATAGTGTGGTTACTTCGAAGAACTTTTCCGCAAACTTTTCCGCCCGACGTTTGAATTCGGAAAATGTGTTTTGAACGGTCTGTAGTACGAGCGAATACAACTTGCCGGCCGGCCGGCCCGCCCAGTCACGTGGTGCCCGCGCATCTCCTTTGTCGGACGCTGCAGCCGGCCGGCAAGTTGTTTTCGCTCGTACTACAGACCGTTCAAAACACATTTTCCGAATTCCTACGTCTTCAGTTACGAGAGTATTTGCGTCGAGTGGTAATTGTTCTGTGATTAGCTGACCCCGCACGTCTTGGTGTACATGAAGTTTTCGTTAGGGAACATCATTATCTATTGATAGGGGCACAGATTAATGGTGTTTTCAAATTCAAAATATCGGTGTTTTCAAACCTTCAAAACGGTGAATATAACCACAAACAAAAACACACTTTCAGCGGTGTTTTCAAAATCATTTTTTAAAACTTTACATGGGATTTTACAAAGGATTTGATGTACCTGGGAAAATTTTTAAGGCTGATTTATAATTTGATGGTCATGCAGAGTAACCAAAAGCAAAACTAGGTCAATAAATGACTGAAATAATTGCATTTTGCTGTAGGCCTACCCGTACCTACAACGACAAAGAATATCGCATTGTTGTGCCTTTTATCACAAGTCTCCACGCGTTCATCAAGCCTAAGCTATATATTTTTAAACAGTCTCAATGCTGGGGCCTAAGCCATTGTAAGGTTATGTAACTGTTATGAACTAACTTGTGACTTAGGCCTAGGCCTAGGCCTAGGCCCTACCCTAGGCTACTGAAAGATTGTCACTGTTTTGTAGGGGCCTAGACCTACTTGTGAAGCTCTAGGCCTAGGGTTAGGATAGACCTAGGCCACTAGCTACAGTAAAATAATGAATAAAACCACGTGTGAATTCATTATTTTACTGTAGCTAGTGTCTATCCTAACCCTACCTAGGTCTATCCTAACCCTAGGCCTAGGTCTATCCTTACCCTAGGCCTAGGGCTTCACAAGTAGGCCTAGGCCCCTACAAAACAGTGACAATCTTTCAGTAGCCTAGGCCTAAGTCACAAGTTAGTTCATAACAGTTACATAACCTTACAACGGCTTAGGCCCTAGCATTGAGACTGTTTCAAAATATAGCTTAGGCTTGATGAACGCGTGGAAACTAGTGAAAAAAAGCACAACAATGTGATATTCTTCGTCGTTGTAGGTACGGGTATGCCTACAGCAAAATGCAATTATTTCAGAATAGTATCCTTGGTCTTCACTCTCGCTTAGAACTCGTCCAAACTCGGCTGTTGTGTTTAACAGGAAACAGAATGTAGCAGCGATCGATATTGATCCAGCCGCCGCCGGTCGAAAATATATCGAAGTCTAAGGTCGAGTCGTTAAAGAAGTTTTCGACTTTACCAGCCGATAATAACGAAGACTGTTTGACCGTCTTTATCACGTAAATTTACGAGAAATTGGTTTTTTACTCGGAGCGTCGGCAATTTTTAATGAAAATTGCGGGAAAACTCGCATAATATGGCGTTTTTTCGCGGTTATTTCGTATTTTCATCAATATTTGCGATATTTCGTGGATTGAAAAAAAAATCGCGTTATTTCGTGGTTTAATTTCACTGCCATTAGGCTTCTTACTGGTGATTTCGTCCACAAATGTGAAACAAAAGGTTTTTTAATTTTTTCGTGCTTTTGTTGAACGCGAAAATCCGATGCCTCTATCTATTGAAAACCGCCGACTTTTTTTTCAAAAAGTTTGCATGCGATTGTAAGTCGCACCCCACTTTTAGACCTTTCAATTTTCAATTCTTTGTGCGACCTACAATCGAGTAAATACTACCTGGTCGGTGACTAATGATTATGGAATACCCTAACAAATGTTGAGGTTAGGGGGGAGCCTAGAGTTGGTGATCCACTGGTGAGCCACCTCCCTCTTCTAGTTCTCCTCCCCTTCACTTCCGCCCAACAGCGCCACTGGTGTATTTTGTAAATAACTGTATTGACCTAGGTTAGTCATCTCTCCCCACTCGTCGAGTGAGAGAGGCACTGTTTGGTCGAAACAGCTTTGACGTTTCTTCGTGTGTAATGTAGCCTATATGTATTAGTCCAGGGTTGCCACCAAGTCATTTTTTTTATCCTTGAAAGAAACTAAAAAAATCCTGAGAAATCCTTGAAAACAGTTACTCAGCATTAGCATATTATAACCGCAAAGGAATGTTACAAATTTTCAGGTTTCATGCCAAAATATGTTATGCCAGCCTGATTTTCGAGAATCTAAGTCAACATTACGTGCAGAAACGCATAAGAATCGGAACTTTCTTCGAATATATTTTTAACGTTTTACTTTTACTCACCATAACTACCACTTGCGGGAAATGTTATGCAGTCACTTATGTTTATTTTTACTAGTACCTGATGTTCTTTTACTGCCTACATTGCTTTTTGTAGCTGAATTTTAAAAAATGTATTAATTAATGTATTTTTTTAAGACAGAAGAAAATCCTAAGATTTTGCCCAAAATCCTGTTATCCTTGAGACACTAAAAATCCTGAGAAAAGGATAAAATCCTTGAAAGTGGCAACCCTGTATTAGTCTTATCATATCTACGAGATCCCTGCACTCTCTGACCAGGTAAGCTGTTGGGTTCTCTCTCCACTTCCCTATATTAACATTATATTGAATGTAGCTGAAGGATACTTGCATCTTTAAAGACACGTGGCTATTTTTTAAATGTTTTTCCTTTTTAGGAATTTCTTGTACAAGGAAGTAAATGATTTTTAATTTAATTGCTGTCTAATAGAGTTGTGCGAACCCACTATTTTTACTTCGAACTCAAACTTTTCCAGTTAAAAAAAACGAACTTCGAACTTTACAAAAATTTCGAACTGTATCGAACTCGAACTCGAACCCAACTTAAAGATATATCAAACGGTCATAATAGTTAAAATAGTGATAAGTCTGGACCGGCACCTCCACCAAGAAAGTATGTAACTTCTGGACCGGCACCTCCACCATCCATTTTTTTATTTTAAAATTTGTACCTGTAAACTGAGAACCATTTTTTGACATGTCAAATGATATGTGACCGCACTCCACCACAAATTAGTTTTAAAAAATAAATTTAAAAAAAACTTTTTTTTCGAACTCGAACCGAACTCGAACTTAAAAAAAGTTCGAGTTCGAATTTCGAACGTTCGCACTCCCTACTGTCTAAGCTCTCCTAAGTGAAAGTGTACTTCTTGTAAAATATTGTGTTTACGTTGTGTGTTGCAGGACTGACGCTGGCGTCGCAGTGGAAGTCACAGTTTGATGACTCCGAAGAGACTGATAACGAGTGGAAGGGCGAGAACCTGCAGAGCCCGGAACACAAACAGAACGCGAGCATACAGGCGGTGAGTGGCAACCATGTAATCACGACATTAGAGTCAATCTAGATCAGCATCATCATACATTGATATCTACTAGGGTCTTCGCCTCGCCGTCAGACTCTAGGAATCGTCATTATATAGAGCTCGTATCATCTCTTTCGTATTTAGGGTTGCCGTTCGATGTAATTTTTATTACTTTCAAGTAAAAATTACGCACTTTGAATCGATTAGCAATCTTTTTCAATATTTGTTGGGAACATAATGTTTTGTTTCTTCAAATTTTAAAATGTACACCTACATTTTGTCTTATATCCTCAATTAAACATCGTAATAACTTTTATCTTACATACAGTCAAACCCGCCTAATACCTTTTCGAAGTAGGCTCTAGTTTTAAATGTTTTTGGCGGGAAAACGTAATACAAATAATAATTTTAAAAAAGCGAGGGGCCCTTCCGCGTGAACCTTACAGTGCAATGGGCGTCCCGCATGAACACAACAGTACACCAGACATGGTAGGCGGGGTCTCGAGCGCGCATTCACTATCTCGCAGGCGACAGTTGGGAGCATAATCAAGTGTTTTTCATTATTTTTACCACGTTTTTGAGACTCCGTGACATCTTCAGCCAATCAAAAACACTTCATCCATCCAGCCTTGCGAATTTGCGAAGAATTTATCTTGTGCGGTAGGCCTATCTTATCTTTTGGCATTGTTATACTTTTCAAGATAACATTGCGAGGAAACTTCTTGCTGTCATTTAAGAGCACATTAGTAGGCCCAAACATAACATATTGTATCCGCTGGCCTTTTTCATAGACCCGCACTCATTATTCCGTACGAGTTCGGAGATGGACACCATTCATGTAGGGTAATGCATACGCCTCGCCATGTGAAGCGAGATTGACCGCTGACTGACGTAAACACGGCGCCTGTCTGTCTTCCTAGTTCCGAGCCGGCTGGAGACAGACAGGCTCTCGTGAGTGAGATCGACAGAACGCAATGCTCCATACGGTTGCACAACCCCTGCAGGCAGCTACGTGCGGGGAAAACATCGCATTTGCACATTGCAAAGATTCTACAAACGTTGTATTTTGCAACGTCGCTTCAAATGTGGATCGGGAACTATCTCCCGTGCCAGAAATTGGTGGAAACGTATTTAACGTATCTGGCGAGCAAGACATTAAATCGGCGGTTATTATCGGCGTATTAGGCGGGAAAACGTAACATACAGGAACGTTTTGCGCGGGTAATTTTAACATTACACTTATGGATGTATTTTCAGGTCCTAGATTTTTTGTACGTAACCAGCAAGAAAATGAAAGGGAACATTTTTGACGGGTTTGACTGTACCTGCAAATATTTACCTAAATGCAACAAGCCTTCAATTTAAATCTTAATACAGGTGTTTGATTATCGATTCCGCTAATCGCATCAAGATATAATATTAATATTGTATCGCTTGATAAATCAAGAATCAAACGGCAACCCTACTCATGTGCTAGCGGTTAGCCTCCTGTAGTCATTAATGATATATGGACAGAATAACATTAGGATTTAAGGTGAATTCTATTGGCCTAATTAAATTGTTTCTAATTTAGTTTAGTTTGTCAAAACACTGGACATAGTTGATCAATTATGATTATCTGACGTTGCCAAAACTATTTTTTAATTTTTATTATTATTTTTGGATGAGCGTAGCGAGCGAAGCGAAGATTCCATTTCACTACACTGGAGAAAAAATCCGGAATGTTTTTTTTTTTTTTTTTTTTTTTTTCTTTTTGTATTTTTGTGTGTCTGTTAGCACGATTCCGGCTAAACCGATAATCCGATTGCAATGAAATTTTATGGAGACCTTCGAAATCTCTGAACGAAGAACTGCCACGTTTTTGAGAGCAATCGAAAAATTATTTCTGATGAAAATCGCAATTTTACGATTTTTTTCGATTTTTTGAAAATTTCTTCGACTTATAACACCTACATGCCTTGTCGGATTTTAATGATTTTTTCACAGAACCTTAATTTTATGAATTTAGGTACTCATGTGAAATTTGAGCGCGATCGAAAAATTATTTCTCAAGAAAATCGAAAGTTTACGGGTTTTTTCTTTGTTTAAACAATTCTTTGACTTAGAACACCTACATGCTTTATCCGATTGTAATGATTATTTCACAGAATCTTAATTTTATGAATTAATATATTCGTATGAAATTTGAGCACCATCGAATAATTATTTCTTATGAAAATCAAAATTTTACGATTTTTTTCTTTTTTAAACGACGATTAATTAAAAAAATTAAAAATAAGAGTTTATTTTTTATTTAATTTAAATTAATTTTTAAAAAAATCTTCAATTAAGTAATGATTTTTTCACAGAACAACAGAAAATCCGCATAAATCTTGGCAACTCAATGCACCAATTACGCTTAACGCCGCTTTATCTTCTGTAATTAATAAGATCCAGGTCCTCTAATTACGCTCATCCAACAACGCGGCGGGACTTAAGCGTTTTCCTAGTTTACTTAAATTTCACTATACATAATCGTCTATATTGGGCGTATCTGCTCAACCCAAAAATAAATATAAATAGTTTTGGTAATGTCAATGGTCTGATCATCATTGATAAACTATCGTATTGTGCCGAATATATGCCGACCCCCTAACTTTGGTCATCAAAATTTAAAAAAATAAATATTTAACGAATTTGTTTTTATTTTACGCGCCGTTATTCCTGCGGTCTATTTACGCGGAGCTTGTGCCGACGCCATGTTTCCCACGGCCTATTTATGCGGAGCCCGTGATGACGTAGCGCCATCTCTACGCGGACCGGTTCTTATTGCCCAGTCAGCTGTTCTGCATCACTCTTCACTCGTCAGTAGGCCTGGAACAACTATGGAGATAGCGTCGCGTCCTCTGTGCCTGCCATATTGTTGGCGCAGCGCCAGACAGAAGCAGTAAACTATACGTATTTCCTTGTCACACGGCGCTGTAACTTGGTGTTTGAAATTAGCGCATAAAAGTGCCGATGCTCGCATATAGGCCGAGAAAGGGATTTTGAGACCTAAAATAATGAAAAAAAGGTCGGCCTATATTCGGTTCAACAAGGTATGTCCGTTGTTTTGTTAAACTTGTTTTATGAATTAGGCCAAGAGATCAACCCTAAGACTAACTAAATGTCATTAGTTAGCTTTGTGTCTACCTGCTCTGTGTAAAACACTAGTTTGGGCGGTTATAAATAATTGCTTTCAGTCTTTTATTAATAGGCCAAGTACAAGAATATAAATTTTATAGTTGATTTGTTTTGCTAATTGTTTTAAATGCATATTATTTTTCTATTTTCTCTCAACTCGTATCTTTTCAATTTTGACACCATCAAACCTGTGTTGTGCACAGGGTGTGGGAACCTTAGCGCAAGATTTCTAGAAATTGACGAAAACACAAAACTACAACTTTCGAATTGTTTTGTTTTGTCGTTTGTTTTAAATTTCCTATTATTTTCTTACTATATTCTTATTTTGGAGACTGAAATGGTATCTTTTCAAACAGCAACTACGCGACCTGCAATTTCCGAAGAACATCTTCTGCGGTTTGAATACTTTCCGAAGAGAAAGGCTATTTTAGCAAGTTCCGTAACCTACCAAGAAGACAATAAAACTAGAGTACAAATTAACTATGTTGGGTTACATGTGGTAGTGTCGAGATCATTTGTTAACCTAACCTCACTTTTATACTTGGTAGATACCCTATTTATTTAGTCACACATCACAGTTGGGCTATGGTGCCTTCATCATTCATCATCGACGGAGATACGGAAAAATTGTGAAGACTATGTGTGATAAAAGCATTCCAAATTTCTACCAAATAAAGTTAACAATCAATTTTATTTGTATGAATGCTATTTTAGTTTTTGTGATATTTTACAATATTTCTAAAAATTGTCGAGTTAACTCTTTTCGGTCAATTGTCGGTCATGGGCATTTCTGCACAATTGACCACACACCTAATATACCCCATATATTGGCCACTTAGGCATACTATTTAAACCGTTACTTCTTACTAAATAAGGAGACGAAAAATGAGACCCAAAAAGGGTAAATATTGGCCGAGTACTTACAAGAATTTGAAATGGAATGGAATGGAAAGTAGACATTGAAGTAGAAGAGAACCTGACAGGCCTGGCAAGCCAATGTTAATAAATTTAGAAAACAGGTGATTACTGATTAGTGATTAGCCATCCCTTGATCTGACTTACATTGGAAACTGGCTCAACTATTGTCACTACTTGGCCATAAGCCACCAGATGACATTTGTGGTGTTTGTGAGTAAGTGGATTGCTAACTCATTACCAGTAGCAAGTTTTTTTCATTGTTTATTGTGAAATAGGTGCTTTTTGATTTTGTGCTTTCGGTGATCGACTTTTTCCTCAAATTACTTTTTCTCCGTATCTCTTAACACAGTTAGTTATAGGGTTTCACATTTAACAGATTTTATCGAAAATCAAATTGCAATTCTTGGTGTCGTGTTAATTAATTCCGGCCTCGTGCCGCGACGAGTGATTGACGGGGGGCGGTGTCGCTTACAGCCGGTGTACCCGACGGAAGCCGTAGGTCGGCTGAAGCCGGTGCCGGCCCCGCCGCCGGTCCTAAGTCCCGTCAAGCCGGCCGTGGTTCCCGCCCGATCTCTCCCGCATCAGCGAGGACTCGATCAAACACAGCAACCAGGTGGGGAACATTTGCAGCGACACACGCAAGTGAAGCGCGACTGCCAAGCACGCAAATCACTACTATTTCCTTGATATGGGGAGTTATTTCCGCCAATATTGAAATCATGCGAAATACTGTTTTTAATCATCTCAAGAATGCTATCCACACTTCAAGAAAGGCTGATAGTACCCAATGGTCGAAATTAACATTTTTGGCCACAGTGGCAACAATAGTCCTCTTCTACCCCAAAATAATTTTTACTAGCCTGCTAACAATCATACGTGAATGTTTTAAGGGCAATCCCTAGACCCAAATATGATTTCCAAAGAATGCAGTAAAGACGTCTGAAAAGTAAGTAGAAAGGAAGAGGGGCTTAATAAAAGAGCGGATTATTTTTTTGAAATTTTTTTGACGGGACATAACCTCAGAAACAATAATTATATTCAAATTACTGGAATCAGTTGTTCTAATTCAAAATTGAATTTTGAGCAGCGGTTTTTTGTATATTGTTTCTACACTCCTTTATCTACAACCATAAATGAAATGATTATTGGTTTTCTATGGTTTCAGGCATTGCACGATTTTTTCCGTTAAACGGTACAAAATTTGAAATTGTACCGGCAGGCGAAAAAAATTGTGCAACGCAACAAACCATATGAAATCAATAATCCTTACATTTAGGTTGTAGATAAAGGAGTGTAGAAAAAATATACAAAAAACCGCTGCTCAAAATTCAATTTTTAACTTGAGCAACTGATTCCAGTAATCTGAATATAATTGTTGATTCTGGGGTTATGTCCCATCAAAAAAATTTCAAAAAATAATCCGCTCTTTTATTAAGCCCCTCTTACTTTCTACTTACTTTTCAGACGTCTTCACTGCATTCTTTAGAAGTCATATTTGGGTCTAGGGATTGCCCTTAAGTCACAGTATTCGCCAGGTTTGTCGGGTGGATGTGGAGAACTAGGAAGTTTCCGGAAACGATTTTTTACCATAATAATACAAGATTAGCCTAAATTAGGAGATTTTTATTTTGTGCACCGATTTTCCATACTTGTAGCGCACAATTACTGGAAAGTCGTTAGGTTATCGGCGCAAAATATTAAAGATTTTTTTGAACAGCAATTGGGAACTCTGGAAAAAGTACTCTCCCGTCGGTCTAGTGAAATAAGATTTTTGCTAGCACGAGCAAAGTTTCACTAGCCTCGGGCGAGCGTTAATTTCTACCCCTGATAGCACCTAGGGGGCTACCATATTTTCTAGATTATAGGCCACCCTCAAGTAATTGCCGCACCTCTATTTTGACCACTCAAACTTTGAAAAGTGGTATATGATTAGTATTGACAAATTGTTCCTGATAATGACCGTACCCCACCGCTAAACCTTGATATTTTTAAAATATACTTGGCCTTTATTTACATAAATACAGTAGGCCTACCCTAGGGATCCTGAAAATTTTCAAATAAATTTTTTTACTGCATTACAACAAAATTTTCCATTTCCGAAAATCAAATCAAAATAGTGACCTTATTTATTTTGCTATTTTAGTCATGTTTAAACTAAAACATTTTAATGGTTTTCACTGGAAAAATCAATATTGTTTGACATTGCACCTCCTGGTTGAAGTTAAAATTTCTATTGGTTGATGGGATAATTTTTACCAAAAGCCAGTGTTATCGTTAACTTTTTGTTGAGATTATTTTACCAATGTTAGGCCTAATATTAACTTTTGAGTTGGAAATACTATATCTTGTGTCAAAATCATTAATTTGCGCCAAGGTCATTATTTCGGGCCACTTTGTGAATAGGTAGATTTTAACAAGAATGTTTTTATTTTTACTGAAAGGGATTCAGGGAAAGAACTTAAAAAGTTTACGCCAATTAATTATTTCATTATTATTTTATATATATACAATGCGTAGTTGACACAAAAACAAGCCACCATCAAGTAATGGCCATACCTCTATTTTGACTGGCATTCAAATTTTAAAAAAATTATAATACATTATCAAATAGGCCCTAGCTGTGCATAATGGCCACCTTCCACTTTAAGAACTTGATGTTTTAAAATATAAATATATATTTTGCATAAATTTCTTGTAGGTCTACCGGTACAGTATTCAAAACTTTCTTCGTCTATTCTGAAGCTTTCTAACGAAACGAAATCATATTGAAGTAGTAAATCACTTGAGTTTGTTTGTTTTGTATCCCGAGCATTCTTGAGATGTATCTAAAATGGTAATTTCTTGTGGTTTTAATTTCACGACTACCTTAGCTTCTTAACTGGTGCTACTAATTCTTGAATGTAAAGTTGATTCTTGTACATCTGTTCTATCCGTTCTATGTGCTTTAAACTACCTTGTGCTATCTTTGCGCTCTTCAGCGATGTGTCTGTTTGTTTCACTGGTTTTCCCAATTGAAGTGTGTTCACGTTGCTTTTTACCTACGTACTTAAAATTTAGGGCTGGGCTATGACATATCATTCAATTATCGATATCACATGAAAAATTTTGATACATCATTATTTTTAATTGTAATTGTTTGTAAATAAAAAATGAAAAACATTTGAAAAAAAATCAAAAATCAAAAAATAATTTAAAAAGTGGGCCTATTTTAATTTGTGGCCAAATTGGGTTGATAAGGTATCACCAAAAACGTATTTAACGATTTTTACATTCTCACAATTTTATGGCCCGGCACCTCCACCAAAATTACGAAAATTTGCATTTTTTTGTGAAAATTTCGATATGAAGCCACATCGATATCGAAAATATTCCGACTTTTCGGTATCGTATTGAAATATTGATTTTTTGCCCAGCCCTATTAAAATTACAGATTTTAGTTTGACGGTTTCTATGTAAATAGCCTACAGTGCACTTTTAAACTTGCACTTAGTGTTGGGGAAAGAACACATTCACGACAACTCATTCTTTTTTGTGAACTTACACTTTCAATCAATAATTAACGTTAACTTTTAATTTCTTTTTGACAACAAAAATTTTTACTTTTGGAAAGTTTGTTTGAAAATTCTTTCTGTGGGTCGTACGATGCAAATCCGTCGACACGTCGCAACAAAAACGAGAAATTGCTCGCTCTTCATACGCCTACGTACTTTCAGTTGATTTTGACATGTCCGCGCGGTCAAACATTACAGCTCATCGTTTATTTCTGGGAGACTTTGTGTCTTAAACTCCCAATATTAATTAGTAGAATATAATATTATTTTAATAAATGACAAAAATGTTGCACAAAAATGCTTTCATAAGAACATAGTGACATAGTTGTAAAACTGAAGTCAACTTTGAAAAGGGACATTTAACTTTTGAAATAGTTAGTATTTGAACAATGAACTGAACTTATAAAAACTTATTTTAAAACGTAACTTCCCCAACACTGCTTGCCCCTGCTGGTGTCACTACATCTTATTTAAATTAACCTGAATATGTAAAGCAATTCATCCTACCTAGACTCATATAACCACATTGCAAATTTGCTTAGCTTTACACAAGGAAAACTCACTACACTTAACCAACCAAACCTGTGCTGGAAGTAAATTCTCCATGCATGTTATCATCAGCAAGGTTAGCATACTTCACACAACACGAGAGACGGATGGTTTCACTCAACGGCACAAACATTTAACGGACTTTGCCAGTCTTTGACTGTGACTTTATTCCATAAAACATTTTAGTTTTAAAAAGGTTAACTAGTTAGACTTTCTATGTTGAAATTTAATAGGCCTACAAGTAAAAACTTCTTAATATGTCTAGATCTACTTTACTACTGAAATTCGTACTAGTCAAGAAAAGGCCTACTATTACAATTATTAATAATATTTTTCAAAAGTGCGACCAAATTTTACCAAAGTCTAGCAATCATTTCGGCCTAGATGGTTTTGGACCCAACAGTAAAATTACACAGCAACTCCTTACTGTACTAACTTACAGCACTGCTTAATTTAAATATGCAACATATTTTATGTATTAATTTTGTTCACTCAAGAAAGACTGGACATAATCAACAGCAACCATGTGAAGTTAAACTACATCTTTCTCTTGTCTTGCTTGTTTCGTAATTTTTTTAAGTGTTATTTCAAGTGCTTAAATAGCTGTCAGTAAGTAACCCATATGTACTTTGCATAGCTTTCTTAACATCAACCCTACAATCTATATTTCTCCTAGAGATAGCTCTTGTCGTTTGTTGGTTCTTCACTATTATTCTTTTCTAATTAACTCTGAAAATCCCCAAGGAGCCTCAACTATTTGTGTAAGCCACATAATATATAATTTGTAGGCCTATATTATGTCATTTGGCATTGTAAAAAAATATTTATATGCTATCTACATAGGTTGTATTAAATTAAAAATAAAATTGAATTAAAATGCACTAATATAATGCTTTGATTTCTAATTACTAGATACAAACTTCTTTTTTTAAACTATAAAATTCAACAAAGGTCTCAAACTAGTTCTCATTTAGTCTTTAGCTGTAAAGTATGGTCCAAAGTCAAGATATAAAATAATTTAAAAAATAATTGCTTCTTGATTAGATATAGATGTAGATATCTATCAATTTGTAATAGACTTTGATATCAATCAGTAAAATAACAAACGGTTAGGCCTAGTAGTATCAATTTTTTTTATCTATGTAATTTAGTCAATATTTGCTAAAAGCCTAAAATTATAATTTTTGCTCAATACTTAACATTTTTTCAATTTTAATTTAGTCAATATTTGTCAAAATAATCATTTTTGCTCAAAACTTGAATTGTTTTTCAATTTTAAGTCAATATTTGTCGAAATGATAATTTTTCTCAAAAACTTGCCATTTTTTACATTTTTAAGATATGCTTTGGGTGACACGCAGGTTATGTAATCATGATCATCAATATTGATCAGTGTATTGATTTTTTAAAATGTTGATTGGTATTTACAAGTCGTTTACTGACGCCTAATGTGTTCAGGCCCTCGACGCCACGCACCCTCCTGAAACACCAAAGAGCGCCGAACACGCCAAGCCCACGGCAGCCAACCCGAAGCAAGCCTGCCTGAACATCGCCGGCATCGAGAGCTTCCCGCACCTACGGGGAGCGCTGCCCCGAGCCTGGAGTCTGCCACAGCTGGCAGCGCACATACGGTGAGATGAGATGACAAGGAAAACTAAACTTTAGTCTTTTCTTTCTTTCTTTCTCGTTTCTTTGCTCATTGCAAATGATGAAACACGTCAATGAGACAGTACAGAAACTAGGGTACTCTACTTGTCCATTATCCGGACCCCCGAAGTTAGTTTGGTTGGGGGGGCGGGGGGCATTATTATTATTATTATTATTATTATTATTATTATATATATTACTATTATTCTAACCTAACCTAGGGCCAAACCCCCCTAACCCCCCCCCAAACCTAACCTAACTAACTTAAGGATTTCAGATAATGAACAAGTACATAAAATAGACTATATTGAAATATTGAGTGTGGGATAGGATCCAGCAGCTTACCTTCGAAATGTGATTGTGGCTGCTGAATTTGTTGATAAATAGAAACTTTTAAAAGTATAAATTTACAAAACACTGACTGTCGGTGGCCATCTTCCTTCTTCTCCCGAGTGATCAAGACATCGTGCCAACACGTCTCGTGTTTTTCTGTGTTTTGTTTTCTATTTATATACAAATTTGGTAGCCACCATAAAGTCTCAAATGTAAGCTTATGGACTCTATCCTACAACCAATACTCCAGCCAATTGGCATTCTGAATCAAAAATACAAATACAAATAATTGAACATTGAGCAACTGTTAAATATTGTAATCAAGAACACGTCATATTTCAAGTATTATTTAACCCATTGGGGCAGACTTACGGAACGGTTCCGGAAATGCGAGTCTGGCCCAAAAATTTACTTACGGAACGGTTCCGTCTCCGTTCCGTTCGTCATTTATTTTCGCGCCAAACCGACGTAGTTCAGTCAATCTCAAACAGATAGCAGCACTATATGGCGGCTGACTCTTTTACCGACGTGGTTTAGTTTTTTCCCCGATAAATTCTCGAACACGGCCATTTCACAGACGACTACAAATAATATGAAGGCCTACAAATTGTCAAGGCGGTGCGCCGTAACAGAAATAGGCTTCTCAGCTGTTGTTTTCTTCGTAAAACTGACGTAAAGCTCCTGAATGTTACGAGATGGCGAATCTGAAGGAGATTGTGCTGAATTTCCAATGAGCATGAAATATTGCGAGATTCAGGAAGTGTTGTTGATTAGCTTGCAAATGATGCAAGCGATAATAATGATGTGGATGAAGACTAGAGTACTTCTAACCAAGATAAAATAAGACGATGACACATGTAGGGTTAGGCCTAGGGCTGGCGGGAATATAAACTAGAAAAGCAAAGCATATGAACTAAAAACAATAGGCCTAGGCCTTCAATTTTGTGCATTCACGTGATTTCGGCCCGTAGGCAGGGTGCGGCGGGGTGCCATCCCCCGTAATACGGATTTAACTGGATCCGTTCGGGCAAAATAAGCAAAATCAACTGGTGGCTCAATGGGTTAATTGATTTATTTTAGGGTGATTAGGATCGCCAGAGCATTCTTGCCGCTTGAGTAGAACAATGTAATGTTTGTACAAGATCTGGCGTTAATAAGAATATAAAATACTGAACGAGAATGTGTGTTCCTCAGCCCCTCCCTGGAGCCTCCGCTGCTTCAGCAGGCGGCCTTCGACGACCTGATCTTTGAGGTGGACGTGATGCGGAACGTGGGGACGAGACGGCAGCAGGATGAGGAGCGAGTGAAGGAGAGGAGGCCCAGCTTACCAGTGAGTACAATCATATCTTCCGAGCTATCTTGATTCTGGATGCTAATACGCTGCTAAAGTCTAGGGTTACAAGGTCTCATGAGCGCTGCCATCTTGGCTTTAAACGGACCGTTGCCGTGCAGTTGCTATGGGACGTCACGCTTGAACAGCGTATGAACATGTTCACCCCTAGTGCAAATGGTTACGGTTTCACTTTTTAAGTAAGTAAGTAAGTATTTTATTCATTGGACAAATACATGGTATCAGTACCTATAACACAATTCTCTGTAAAGAGGGATAGTGCAATGAATAGTTTTAATTTTAATTCCAATAACTAATACAGTAAGAACTCTCTTATTCGAGTTGGATGAGACCGGGGGCACCTCGGATTTGCGAAAAACTCGGATGGCGCGGTTCATTTGTTTATTTGCTCTCGTAGCATAGCCTGATGTGGTAAAATGATATATTATGACACATGTAATGGATGAAGGAACATAAAATACACACGATACACTTCATACAGGGTATACTAAATGATTTAATAGCTTGTAAATCAAGCTCACAAACACACGTACACAATTAGGCCTACATGTCGTAATAAAAACGTATGTCTAGGCCTAAACTCGACGCAGTAGGCCTAGGCCTACAATGCAAACATAGGCCTAGGCCTAGCTCTCTTTCTCATGTGGGAAAACCTCTCACTACTATGCCCGCGCTGAAGCTCTTGACGCAAGATAAGTCTGGGAAAGAAATAAGATAAGCCCAGGAATAACAATTCAATGCGTCGTGATTACGAATTTCGTGAATCGGTTGAAACATGATTGCATCTAGTTCCACAACAAACCATCTTTGCACAGCTGTGTGTGAGATGGTTGGATTGTATGCGCACGCGCAGGCGCGCGACGCACACTGACCTCTATATGCTCAGTGACACTGACGCTTACCGGCGATGCGCCCGACGCACACTGACCACTGAACTCTATATGCTCAGTGACACTGATGCACACTGCTCGAAAGTCGCCGATCTATCTTCTTTGCACTCACTCGTAAGGCATGCCTACAAATGTATGCGAGTACGTACATTTAAAAAAGTGCGGCGTGGCGTCTGTATGTTTTATTTACGTACATAAAACCTTTTTTTTAATTTTATTTATTTATTTATTTATTTTTTTTTGGGGGGGGGGGCGGCTCGGTTAACACGGTACATCGGATAAGCGGAGATCGAATAAGAGAGTTCTTACTGTAATCTAACCATTATTTGAGGGGATTTTTATTAGGGATGTCATGGGGTAGTAAAATCTGGATTCGGTTACAAAGTCTGCGGGAACTGGGTTACCTGGTTCCTCAACAAGGGTACGTCGGTAGCTGGGGTCAGGGGCGAAGGCCCAACAGCCGGAGGTATTTGCATCATAGGCAGAAAAAAATTGGGATCTGCATTATGTTTGATCGCCTAAAACCGTTTTGAGGCGATATCTTATCATTAAAAAACGATAAAAAGAAAGCCAACATTGCATTGCAAATGCTAGACCGGAAAAATAGACTGGTCACGTAATGAGTAATCTGAGAGTGTCAATTGCCCATCTCAGCCACCGATTTCCACACAAAAGACTTGTTTTGTTCGTCTGTCAAAGACATTTTACGTAATAAACGTGCAAGTCGATGTAGTAATACTGCCGACTGCATCCACACTAGTTTGGGCTCGACCGCCCATGTGCATACCTGTTCCTTCGTCATTCGTCCATCGGCAGCGACACCCTTAGTAAGTACTTAGTAACTATGAAGAAATGCTACAGTGGTTAAAATTGTCCATTTAGTATTGTTTGTGTGGTTTCACATCCCTGCGACGTGCACATGACCTAGTCTCGTTCCTTGTTCCAGTCAATGGCCCTGAACAGCTGCAGTTCGTGCCTCCGCCCCGCCCCCGTGACTCCGCCCCCCGGCCTCTCTGAGAACATCTTCAAGAAGCTGAGCTCCCCGCTCTCCCAGGAGGGGGAGGAGGAGGAGGGGGAGGGAGACGAGGAGGCCATGGAGCCAGTCGCCGGGAGGCTGGAGATACGAGTGCTGGACCGGGCAGAGGGGTCAGCCGTCGTAGAGACACTCAAGACTCACTCGCCGGTTAGTCAGAGGATTATTTATCGACATTTTGGGGGTTTTGCTCGTTTTTATCTTTTGGTCTTATAAAATTCATACATTTGCTTTTTAAAAAAATTAATGTTCAAATGGGAAAGGGAAGCATTATTTTCTATGTTTGTTAGGACAAAGATTTTGCTCTTGAGCTTTGTGTAGGCCTAATTAATTTAATGTTTATTGTAAGTTATTCCATAATAATCAAATGTGGCTCGGGACCTCACACAAATTTTAAGTAAATTTTGAAGTTATCAGTAAGCCTAGGCCAAATAAGTATTAAACCGTATTTTTATTTTGGTCAAACTCAATGACATTCAATTAATATGCTAGACTCTCAGTATGGCCGTGGGGAGCGTGCCAGTTAGAAGCCATCATGAAAGGGGAAAAACAGCCGTCTAAATGTACGTAAATTTGTGCATATTTATATACAGACGGCAGTGCTCGCCCATCCCTTCAACAACAAACACAACTCCACAGCCATTTAAATTGTCAGATTAGCCAACTAGCTGAAGTATCTATGTGGCAGGGAAATGATTTCCCCCTTTCATGATGGCTTCAATCGGCACGCTAGCGCTCGCAGTGAAGGATAGGGGACTGAGTGTCTAGTGCTTTGCTACACAAAGCTTATATACGTCATATAGGCCTAATATGACAAATTTCATTGTGCAATAAATATACGAGCCCCAATATTTTAAAACCATAAATGTAATGATAATCCTCCCAAACTATCACTGTTTCTGTCATCTAAGACTTGCTCTGTCTCCCACAGCTGCCTGGTTCCATGGCGAGCATGACGGCTGCCGGCCCAGCGCGTAGCAGCCCGCAACCCCAGCCCCAGCCGCAGCCGCCACCCAAGCCCGAAGTGCCCGTCGCGAAACAACCCCTCGCGGCAGTCAACAACGGCGTAGAGTTGCTCGTGAAAGACAGGGACAGTGAAGAAAATAGCTTTAAGACTAGAGACAATGATATTAAGAATAGTGAAACTAGAAACGGAATAGATAATTGTAATCAATGTGCGGAGGAGACCAGCGCCAAGACGGACGGGAGCTTCAAGAGTTTCCGTGGCAACGTAAAGCTGGATGTCGGAAGGTGGGTATTGTCATTGCACAAAGAACGGATAACTTCGAGTTCGAGTACACCCTGCTTACCTAAATTAATTTTTTGATTAATTTCTTTATCTTTACTTTACCATTTTTTGTATCATTATAATTTTTGGAACCATTCAATAACACAGTTCTTTATAGGGGTTTGGATAAGAAAATTATTTCAACATATTTTAACGGTGCTACTATTAACCCAAAGATGTATTTTTTATCACATGTTCCATAACATTATACAAAAACAAAAGTCTCAAAATTGTTATATCTTAAAAGTTAGAACTGTGATCTTTCTCAAATGTTTTAACTTTTAATTTTGGTGAAAAATTGTGTTTTGGTGAATTTTTCCTATTAGCTTTTACCTGTTTCACATAAATACCATAAATACACAAATATAGCCATAGGGCCTACCCTCAATAGTACACACAAAAATATGGGTTCTGAAGTTTTACCTCTTCCAGCTGATTTTGACTTGCATTATATTTTGAATAATTAGAGATGTGTAAATTTCGCATCTCACGATAACACGAATTGTTATTTTTAGGAGTTTTAACTTCAATTCTCGACGATTTGGAGGTTAAGAAACACGTTTCTGGCCAAATTAGCATTTCGCGATATCACGATTTCTGGGATATTTGTCTCTTGGCACGAATTTTCACTTAACTTGTGTTAATGCCACGAAAAAACGTCGAATTCCCGTAATTTGCACTTATTTTACTAAAAACGACACAAAAATACTTCGTCCTGACGCCAAACAAAGCCTACAAAAAGTAATCGTCAAGTAAGTCGAAACTTGCATTTTTGCAATATTTTTCGACTTTCGAGTTTTCGATACGTCGTGTATCGATGCGGCCAGCGAAGCGCTCTTGGTGGCTCTGGTGAGTCGACCTTGGGGGACCCGAATCGCCCGACATGCACCCGACGCACTCTAGCGTACGTTGCGCACACTGCTGGCCTAGCGCGTTTCACGAAGTCGACGAGAGAGTGCGCTAGCTGGATGCGTCAAATATTTTACGAGGCCGTGGGTCGATATCGAAGTCGATTTACTTGCACAGCGGAGGCGTCTATTTTAGGCCTACTTTGTCATGATAAAAAGATAGCGAAGTGAAAAATAAATTGTAGGCTCTAGATATATCGTTTTAATGGCTCCAGCAAAAGTTTCTATTGATCAAAGAGCGGCCGAATTTAAAAAAGAAGGTTTGTATGTGTCCGGAAAAATACTGCTGTGTAAATGGTGCAATTGTAGGCTTGACCATAATCGCCAAGATTCTCTCGTCAAGCACTGCGACAGCGACAAGCACGTCACAAAACGTAATGCTAGTCTTGTGCTTAGTTCCTCCTCACAAAGCCTTCCATCAACTTCTCGGCAAGTTACTTTAGAGGAATCGGTAACAAGTGCAAAAAAAATTAAAATAGATCGTGAAACATTCATTCTTGAGACTGCAGATGCATTTTTAAGTGCCAATATACCTCCCGAAAAACTCGACAATCCTAAGATAAGGTCGTGGATAAACAAGCACGTAAAGGGAGGCGGTGACCTACCATCTGCCAACACACTCCGCAGGAAGTATGTTCCTATGTTGGGTAAAAATAGAAAAGAGGATATAAAAAATGCTATAAAAGGCAAAGACATTATGTTGTTATCTGACGAGACTACCGATAAAGGGGGCAGGTGTGTGTACAACATTTTGGCCAAGACACTAGATTCGGCTGCAAACCAATCCTTGTATTTGCTTGCAAGTGCAGTGTTGGATGCAGCAGATGCAGCTACATGTGCCAAGGCTATATTGGACACATTAGCCCGATACGAGATTGAGTACGAAAATGTTGTCGCTTTTGCAAGTGACTCAGCCCGGTATATGACCAAAACTTTCAAAACATTAAATGGCTTAATTGAAGAAATGCTGCATGTACAGTGCTGGGCCCATAAAATACACTTAGTTGGTGTTACTTGGCAAGAGTCTCTTGAGGAACTAAACAATGCTGTTGTGAAAACAAAAAACGGGTTCCTTAATACCCGGAAACGAAAAAATCATTACGCCAAACACTTGGGGAACAAGTATGGACCAGCAAGCGGAAAGGTAACGAAAATACATCTTTTCTAGGCTAGTACTATTCTACTTTTTCTAGGCCTAAGACCCGTCCCAAGTCAATTCCTATACCAAGCTTGATGACAATGGTTTTACTTTGCCCTAGTTCTAATATTTGGTAAAATACTCAAGGGCCTAGGCAGCAGAGTTCTACTTCTACTTGATATTGAAATGTAGGCCTAGGCCAGAGCCTTCTGCACAGCAGTGGGATTAAAACAATTTATTTTTCAGGTTAAACAATTCCCTTCTCCCGTCCTAACTCGTTGGGGTTCTTGGTTTTCATCAGTAAAGTACCTGGAAGAATACTTGCCTGACATTGTATCATTTTTTAATGATCCAGAGTATGAGTGCTCTGATGGCAATGCTGGGGTTAAGTACTTTAAAACTCTAAACAAGGCCGGGGCAGATATTGTACAGATTCAGGCTCTGCATGTTGTACAGAATTGCAAAGAGTTGTTCGAACTTATCACCTTCCTTGAAGGTAGTAACTACCCGACTGGACACCTGCTTTGTAAGAAGGTTGATGACTTGTGTAACAAGTTTAGTATATTGGGTAAGTTGTAGATACATACTCTTCTAAAATTATTAGTTGGTAGAGGCTTAGATGTAGCCTACTCACAAACACTCATACTATTTATGAAATCAACAGGAATGGAACTTTCTCCCAGAAGTCAACGTGTTGCTGGCTGGAATCCCTTTAGTTCACAGGGGAAAATTAATTGAACAAATGAAACAAGCAGCCCTTAAAGCTTCTGTTAAACTTAAAGAATTGAAGGTAAACGATCCGGCCAAAAAGCTCTGGACAAGTCTAGGTGACTTGTTTGATCCAAGAAATTTGGGGAAACCACCCATGTCTCGCCGGGATCTTGAGACTTCTATTGGGAGTGTACCGTTTGTAAAAAAGATAGACTACATTACATTCATGTCGGGTCACGAGGAACTCAAACGCATTGTGAAAGAAGAACTCGCGAAACCAGACTGTACTCATGTGGATGTGGTTGAAATGCTTTGCTCTCTGAAACTCAGTCACCCTGACTTTGCAATTGCCTGTCTAAAAGCAATCTGGTTAATTCCATCGAATGTTGACTCTGAGCGGTCCTTTTCAAAGTATTCGTTGGTCGTGAATGACCGCCGAAGACGATTGTTGCCGGAAAATGCCGAGACCCTAACTATGTTGGCATTTGACTAAGCCTGCTAGAGGCCTAGTCGTACTGCCATGTTAACCTAGACAGGGATGTTTGTACTTAAAGAAATATTAAACATATTTGAACTCGATACTTGGAATTATTTATTTACCTAATAATTTTTCCTTTATTTGACGATTTCAAGGCATTTTGGCGATTACACCGTATAACACCGCTTTTTGCTAATCTTGGCACCGCTTTTGTAAAATCTTGGCACCACTTTAACACACCTCTATGAATAATATGTAAATTGATGTAATTTAAATAAGTTTAATATTGCAGTTTAAACCTGTAATGTAAGCAGTACACTTTTTATTTGACCTGACCTACCTATTGTTAGAGGCCCTTGATTTTCGTATTCGCGATAAAAATTAAAAACACGTTTTTTAGCAAAATGTCAACGTTTTATGCAACTCTGAACCACTTAATGGTGTTTTGAACCACGAAATAACGCGAAATAGTTATCAATCCACGAAATCCCCGTTGCATTTGTCTAAACCGCGAAATTAGAGCGAAATACGAGTATAAATCTGTTTTTCCAAGTTCAAAAATCAAGTTTCCAAATAAAAAACACATCAAAGACGAAAATTACATTTCGGGAGCCGACATTTTAATTTGTGAACAGCTGCTGTGAGTTCGTGCAGTTGTACTTCTTTATCGACTCGTAGCGTATAGTGCTGCTCTGGTTGGTACTTCGGCAAACTTCGACGCTCGACTCGACCACCGCTCGACCTATCGACTTAAACCTATATCGCGATTCGCGCATTGATATTAGACAAGAATTTGCGAGGTTTGGGCGTTGTTGCTGTGGACTACTTTTTCCTGCCTGCTGTTTCTGCTTCTTGTGTTTGATATGGTTTGATGTTTTTCACGTCGTACTCGTAAATATGTAAGTAAAATGGGTAAAATTCCGATATCTGTCTTTGACAGAGAGAGAGAATTTGGGAAGGAAGGGTTTTATGTGTCCGATAGAAAGAAGAAAATTATTATGTGCCGCTACTGTAACATAAGAATTGACTGGCTGCGCAAAGACACATGTGTAAAACACGTGTCACAGAGTGTTTTACATAAGAAGAAAAAAGAGGAGGCGAAAAATGTAAAGCAAACTACAGTCGAGACTTCGTTTGCGTCGGGAAGCCAAGCAGTGGTAGAGAAAAAGGAATTTATAAACGCAACGTGCAAGGCATTTTTGAAAAGCAACATTCCTCTGGAAAAGCTCGATTGTCCTCATCTAAGGTCTTGGATGAACACCTACATTAAAGGTAAGAACATGGGTCTATACCTAAGCCTAGCCTAGGCCTAGGCCAAGTTGTTTAGTTAGGCCTCGGCCTTTGAAACCTGGGCCTAAGCCAGTTTACCCTTGGCCTAGGTAGGCCTATCCCTAGGCTTAGCCTTAGATTCCTAAGGCTTAGGCCTAGACTTATTTGTTCAGATTACCCTAGCATAGGCTCCAATCATAACCTTTGTTTGTGCAAACCTAGGCCTAGGCCCTGTATGCTCTCCAAGGACAATAGACCCAAACATTCTGGACTTATTTATTTATGCCTTGTTTCTTTAACAATTTTAGACTAGAACTTGAAAGAAAAGCAACAAACTGTTCACTAATGTAACCCTTTACTTTTGTTTGTTCAGGTGCAGGAGATTTGCCAACGGCTGACACAATGCGCTCTTCATATGTTCCTAAAGTCCGAGAGGAGGAGGAATCTTTCATTAAAACTGCTGTGTGTGGCAAGTCTGTAGGCATCTTGTGCGACGAGACAACCGACCGAAAGGGCCAATGTGTGTTCTTGGTGCTGATAAAAATCCTAGACTGCAATGAACAGCCTAAAATGTACGTTGGTGGCGTGAAGATTTTCAAAAGTGCTGACCATAAGGAATGCTCTAGGGCAATCTTGGATGTACTCAACAAATATGAGATTTTGTATGACAATGTTGTATTTTTGTCATCCGATTCAGCCAAATACATGGGGAAGTGCTACAGAACATTAAAAGATGGTTTCCTGAATGATAAACTCATTCATATTGAATGCTGGGCCCATAAATTAAATTTAGTTGGCAACATCTGGCAAATTGAGTTGCATGAACTCAATGAGTGCGTGATGAACATCAAGAATGCTTTCAACAATGCCCGTAAGCGGAAGAACCATTATATCTTCCACTTACAAAATAACCACCCAAACATGACTGCAAAATTATTCCCACTACCGGTCATGACTCGTTAGAATTCTTGGCATCACTCGGTAGAGTATGTAAGTGAATACTTGGGCCCAATTGTAGAGTTCCTGAAAAATGTTGATGAGGGAGGAGCTGCTA
Organism: Sweltsa coloradensis; assembly: GCA_024449915.1. Lineage (NCBI taxonomy): Eukaryota > Metazoa > Arthropoda > Insecta > Plecoptera > Chloroperlidae > Sweltsa > Sweltsa coloradensis. The sequence continues at coordinate 168,434 of JAMZAV010001129.1, read as the reverse complement.
TTCAGTATTTTAAAAACTTAAAAAATGATGAACAAGCTGTAATTGAATGCCAAGCAGTATTCGTGACGGAACATTGCAAGTCCACAATAAACATGATTGTGACTTTGGAGGGGTCTACCTATCCCTATGCACACAAACTTAACGCAAAATTGATGGATCTTCAGAGATGTCTCACAATCGTCAGTGAAGGGAACTTCAATACCGAAACAACAGCGCTGTTAAGAAGGTTGCCAGCAAAGATAAAACCGTATCTCGTTCAAAAACTAAAGAATGTTGCCATCAAATCCTGTACAAAACTAGCATCACTGCTATCTCAAGACCCAGCAAAAAAAATTCCTCACCGTTATGTCGAAACTTTTCGATCCACGTGAAATGGGTACCAACACTAACGAAGATGTACAGCTAAACTCTAAGAACGTTCCATTCCTCGAAGAGTTACCCCCCAACATATTGCTCGAGGGTTACTTTGCTTTAAAAGCAAAAGTGGTCAGTGAAGTGTCACAAGGAAAAGATGTAGTGGTTCTTGAGCTGTTGAGTCTCAAGGCTGACCACATGCAGTTTGTTGAAAGTGCGGTTAAAGCGATCTGGGTATCCGTATCCAATGTTGACAGTGAACGAGGTTTTTCAGCCTACGGTAACATTTTAACAGATAAGAGGACAACTCTTAAACCTGAGAATGTGGAGTTAATGGTTGCCCTAACCTTCGGGGACCACTCAGTTTAACAAACAAAGGGCTTATCCCAACAATTTGGCCTTCAGCAACACAAACTTACCTTGCTTGGAATGGTTTCCCCTGGGCGTCACGGGGTTTATCCCCGGACGCCTTTGTATTGAATTTAATATTTTGTTATATGAGCTTGAATCAAAATGTAGGCTACATATTTAGATACCTAGCCTGCACATGTAACTTGTGACAAGAATCACAAAAAAATAAGATAAATAAAAGCCCTTCCGGCTATGCCATTCTGGGCATTCTACTAAAAAACGTACTTGGGTATATATCATTGAAGCCTAGCCCTAGTCCCACTCCAATTTTCCTCCAAAATCAGTTTTTACAGGTGAATAAATAAAATTTAAAATTGCGTTTTTGCACCGCTAATTGCACCGCTTTTGAAAAAATTACACCGCTTTATACACCGATATTCAAGTTTTTAAACACCGAAATTGCACCGCTTTTGAAAAAATTACACCGCTTTATACACCGATATTAAAGTTTTTAAACACCGAAATTCAGATTTTTTATTCACCATAAATCAGTGCCCCTACCTATGGTTATCTACATTAGACATCCCTTGCAAGCGTAGGCTCTATCGATGTACGTGTTTCTAATCTTACCTTACCTGACTGTAGGGCGGCGTCTACCGGCAATGGAGGAGGGAACAGCCCGGTTAGTCCGGGGGTCGGACTGGAAGATCCGTCGGTCTACTTCGACGCGACGGAAGAGAACATCTTCGCTGCCGCCAACAACATGGGGCTTGACGACGACAATGACAAGGTAACGGATCACCACCAACTTTATACCTAGCTCTCTCCTCTTGCCTCCAAGTCTCCTACTATGCCGGAATCTCAATCCTCCCATCACTTTCTTGGCTTCACCCGTCTTCTTCTTCCTTCTTCAATCCTTTGTTCATACATTATCTTGGGCATCCTGAAAAAGGTATATTTTTCAAAAGGTAATGTGTTTTATTTTTACTACGTAATCTGTGTGTTGTATTGTTCAGGAGATGAGTCGTCGTCAGTCGCTGTCGTGTCTGGTGGACGAACGACTGAAGAGATCGTCGACCCCGACCAGTCAAGGTCAGACGGGCGGCAAGAGCAAGATCCCCGTGCCGGTCAAGAGTCCGCGGTCCAGCTTCATAGAGGTCGACTCCAACCGATACTGGTGAGCACACTTATGAAGTACACTTGTACGAATTATCTTTGCTGTTAAAGCGCCATAAAGTTTGTTGGTCTTATGGTTAGAGTCTCTGCTTCTAATCTAATCCAGGGTTCGATTCCCGCTATAGGTAGACCGTAGAAGTTTTTTAACTTCTAATTTGGACTCAAGTCTACCTTCTTGGCTTAAGAATTTGTAATAGGTGACTTTGGAGCCGTCCTAGCAACGAGGCACATAGTAAGTTATATGGTTGTTCCGAATCAGTCTTGTTGATTCTGGCGCTGTCCGCGGGTGAAATCGTGTCCAGCATAATTGATCGGTGTTTCCTACTTAAATATGCCGGTCTCTAGTTGGTCATTGTTCGCTTGTCGATGGTGTTGGTGCCTACAAGGTTGGCTTGGTCTTTTTTAAATTTAATGTCCCCCACTGAAAATCAGTTCTGTGACTGAGTGGGTCGACTCATAATAAAACTTTATTTTATTTATGTGTAGACAATGCAAAACGTTTTCGGCGACAATATAGTTGGGTGTCCTTCAATTGCCAACTCATAGTATCTTGAGCAGTAGACATTTTATCAACATCTAGGAATAAATACTGGTCTACTAGTCCACCCTCTCACGTTCTAACCTATTGGTCTGCCGCCGAGTAACTGCTGTGTAGGTGAGTGTCGAGCTGAGCGAGAATCTACGATCTAGGCGGTGGGTGGAGGAGGGTACTTGGTGATTGTGCACTACCCGGCTTTGCTTCAATCCCTTCGCTTAATCGTTGTGTAACAAAGCTTCTTGCAGCCAGTGTAATTAAGCGAGCGAAGCGAGCGTTTCCATTTGACTCTGCCGGAAAAATTAGTCACTGGTTTTGTTTTTTGTTTTTTTTTGTTTTTTTGTTTTTTTGTATGTCTCGCCATAACGTTCGAACGGAGGCTCGGATCGAGTTGAAATTTTCACCATCCGCAAGCTTCGTTCTCGATTGAATGCCATTAGTTTTGTGGTAAAATCGTTCAAAAAGTTAAAAAGTTACATTAAAGTTAATCGAAAGTTTTTTTTTCCAAACTAAACGGCGACAAAATCTGAGATAGCCAAATCATTTAGAATGTCCGTCCGGTCACGAATATGTTAATTTTATTTTGATCCGATAAGTAGGCCCTAGTGTAGATGGAAATTACATTATAACAAAAGTAACGTTGCCATGGCAACGAAAAGACGCGCGAAGTTTCTAATGCACTGCCACCTAGAAGTAATCAATATACTTTCGAGGAAGCAGTCTATTATTTGTCAACAAAGAGTTTGAATAGTTTTCCCAAGGAGTCAAGGTCCTCTAGATGGCAGTGGATTTTTTCCACAAAGTAAAGGGTTACACACGGGTTTACCCAAATACCTTGGCAATAATAAATAATATTGAAAATATGGCCCTGTGGACAGCGAACGTCGCAAATTTTAAAATTTAAAAAAATGTGCAATGTGGTAGCACGTGCTCGCTTATCAACGCGTCCAACTGAGCGTTTCCTAGTAATACCAACATGACCAACACGATGATGTGCAGACTATGTTGAAGCCCACGTTGTTACCTCTCCAAGCTCGCGTTGTTCAAATATACGCAATTTGACACAAAATGAATAATTTCAATTTTAGCTTTTGGAAATAAGCCACACTCCATCAAATCATCAAATTAAATTTGGAAAAATGTTCGGCTTATAAGCTACGTGTATAAATATGGTGTCTTGGATATATCGTACAACAAGAAATAAGGTAAGTGCAGTAGTGTTGTTAGTCTGACCAACCCTTCATTAATAACATCCATCCACAGATAACATTTACATCTGCCTGACATCTAATTTCTATTAAATTGCAAATTATTAGGTATATATTAATTAATTACAGTGTGAGAGCAATTGTCGTAAAACTTTGCCCCAATTGTAGAAAATCTTAAGAATCCCTGACTGTCGACGGTCTTGCAACTTTATGATTAATTTTAAATTGAAATTAAATTAAGTCTATATTGCTCTTAGTTGTGGTTATTGAACACCAGGCCCAATACGAGAGTTTCAGAAAGGCTTTGGGCGGAGCAGTATTACCTTCTAGCTTTGGAATTCAATTTAACATGGCTCTGATAGGCGGATAGTAAGAAATCACGTATTTTCCATCGCTTACAAGTTACAATGATTTAAACTAGGAAAACGCTAAAGTCCCGCCGCGTTGATGGATGAGCTTTTTAAAGTTTTTAGTTTGTGTGGGATATCTTTATTTTTTGCAAGTGCTTGGTTTTGCTGCCATCGCATTGTAGGTGATTGTTGTCAAGTTTCTATTTTTTCTTGTCAATTGGTATTATTTACCGTTAAAAACTTATATTAAAAGCTTTATTTTTATGGATTTGGCTAACTTTTTCAACTTTTTCTTTCAAAAGGTACTACATCACCATAACCTAAATGTCCCATGTATAATATGAACGTTGTAGCCCCACCCGTTAGAGGTGGTCGCGTGATCAACTTTTCACTCACGTCACGTCACGGTAGCTCGTTTTCCGTTCACGCACAATCACGCACGAATAACTTAATTTTTATTTAACTCACGCACGATCACGCTATATTTGTCACGTACACTCACGCGCACTCACAATTTTTACTGCCACACTCGTCTTGAAAGGCCACTTTTCATGACACACAATCTATCAATTAAAAACACTAGACTATTACATTTTACTATATAATATACATTTAAAATAGAAATAACAGTTTTATGTATTTTTTTTGACTCTAGCCAACTCGTGTTACTTGTAAATGTAATTTTTGATGCTCAAAACTTCCGTCCTGTTTTTCGGGACAGTTAAAAAAATCCTGCCAACCAAAATAATTTGCGTAATGTCTTACCTTACAGATTGTGATGCAGAATAGTAATTGGTCTGCGTGGGTTGAACTGAGAGACGTTCGTCTTTCCCTCCAGAACGCGTCTGCTCTTGAAAAAAGCCTCTCACTAGCTGCCGAACTTGCAGGGACTGCCAATATTCTTTTAGCCACTTTTGATAGAATAGGAAATTAAAATTTTCATTGTCTTTCCAAAATTTTAGAATGTTCACACTGTAATCCTGATCGTTTGACACTTTCTTCTCTATGTAGAGTTTTAATTCGTCCACTTCCGGTTCAGCAGATGAATTAGCATCACGCACGTCCATGAACTCGTCGAATTCGAAGTTTTCAACTCGTTGTTTTTTAGTGGGCCTATCAGGTTCGTCAATATCAGCGTCCGTGTCCGAAACAACTTCTTGAACATTTGTCACTTGATTTATATTTTGCTCTTCTTCCAAAAAAAACCCTAATGAGAGATGTAACTTCAGTTTTGGTAGCAAGTGGCAGCGCTCGCAAAGACTTGAAGTTTGGGTGGAGAAATAGAGCTGCGTTGTGTAGAGTATTGGGCTTAAATTTAAGTTTTAAGCTTTCGATGGTAAGCTTTTTAATTTCTGTCATCATAGGACTATCTGTTGGGGTGATCTGGCAGTGTTTGTGTAGCTTAAGCTCCCACAGAGGATATTCGTGAAGTGTGGGCGTTTTTTCGGCACTTAAACGTTCCGAACACTGTTTGAATATAAGGAGGAAGGATGTTATGTCTGTTAAAAACAGTTTTTTAATACCAGCTATTCTTTCTAGCTCATCCTTGTGTAGAAGAATGTTACGTACTGCCTCGTAATTGACACATATGCTTTCTAACATTGTATACACCGAGTTCCACCTAGTTGAAACCTCCTGTTTAGTGTTTTATCTAGTCTACTGTTTAATCCCGACTTCTTGAAGTATTTTTACTAGCTTTTTACAATCGTTTTAAAAACTGTTCCAAATTAGGTATTTCATTGCTCTTTTTTCAAGGACTATATTAAGAGCCTGGTTAAGGGAATGACATGCACAAGATACACGTCGGTACCCGAAGTCACATTCACCTGGTGCATTATCTTGGTCTTCAGGTAGGCGTGCTGGTTTCTTAAATGCGGCAACTACATTTGCACCATTGTCAGTAACAAAAACACAGTGTTTAATAACATCTTCCGCACTTGTGGAACCCTCAGTAAAATCAGAAATTATCTGCACAATCGCTTCGCGAATGTTGACCGCCGTATGCTTCCCGAGTGCCCAGAACAACGCAGTGAAGTTGAAACTCATCGTCAATGAAATGGTAAGTGAGACTAATGAAGCTTCTTTGGCAATATTTATCAGTCCACAAATCAGTAGTGAATGCTCCATTAGTGGCCTTTGCAAACAAATCCACTACTTTTTTCTTGGTCTCTTCATATACTCTGGGTACATGTGTGCGTGCAAGCGCTTGGCGTCCAGCTAACACGTCATCAATCGGCACCTTAGCGTACTCGGCCCCCAAGCTAATCAGTTCTCGGCCTAATTCACGAAGGCCTGGGTCTTCGATGGCCTTGAAAGGCCTTAAGTCTTTGGCAACGTAATTGACCGCAACTTGCGCCATTAACTCCTTCTTACTTTCTGGAATTACTTTTTTGACAAAACTCTGAATTGAAGTTTGATTTTTTGCTATGTTAAGAGTTCCTGTACATTTATGTCTTTGTAGACTACCAGTTCCCGTTTCAGCCGAGTACGCTACCAACACACGACACTTCACACACGATGCAAATGGTACACGGTTATTGTCAACAGTTACAAGTCGGAAACACCTCCACGCATCACTTTTAGCTCTATCATTGTCTTCTAAAACTACCCTATTAGACTTTTTACTAATTAACTGTTTTCAATTGCCGATTCGTTATATTTGCATCCATTGTTACGGAATACGGATTGAAGCAAGTAAAAGATCGATTGTATCTAAATAATGTAATATTATAATGCACTATACCTAAGCTATTACTTTTTAACAAATACACCTACGTTTATCAATCAAAACTCAGAGCACACACATCAGACGTCACACTGTCACACTCACAAAGATTGAATCAACTGCTTCCTGAGAGCTTCTTCTACACAGACTGATCAAGGAGCTACCGCCGTGAGCATCGGGAAGAAAACACTATAGTTCTGCCAATGACAAGAAAAATATTGCCAAGTGAAATAATCTCGGATAAGTATTGGATTGGACTGTAGCGCACTGTAGCTGCAAATTACTGTGGACCAATAGAGGGGACAAGTTGACCAGAGAATAAATTCCCACTCCCTTCATAATATCAACATCCCGCTGTCTTTATGCTCAGTAGTCAGAATTTTGACCCTTGTTGTCGACAAGGAAATAGTACACATGTTGGTATTTTGAGGAACATTTAGCACGCACCCTTCTAAGCCGATCGCCACCAACTCGGCCACGTTTGCATTGTTGGATGGCAGACATCCTGTCGTTACTTGCTGCTCGAGAGATCGTGGGTCGGTCGGTGCACAACTGCACAAATAACTGGCTAGGGATGGACTAAATACAAGTGATTGGCAGACAATAAATTCAAGAGACAGTTGGTTTATTACTTTCTTGTCCTCGTTTTCATGGGTGAATTTTAGGGCAGGGGCGACTGGCGTCTCGAGACAAGTTAAAAGAGGAGGGTGAGTGGCCTGGCGTGACCTCGGGGATGAGAGGGGCTCGTTCCGCGCTGGGGCATTTAGTGTCACGCACAGTCACGCGTGACACGATTCACGCGTGACTGTTATATTGTCACGTAAAATCACGGTACTTATTAAAAGCATTCACGTTCACGCACAATCACGAGGAAAGTCGTGAGTCACGCGTGACTCACGCGTGACTCACGTCACGCGACCACCTCTACCACCCGTTTGGTCAGAATTGGCCCAAATGGCACGAAAATATCGCGCAAAAAGTTAAAAAAACTTATATTAAAAGCTTTATTTCTATAGATTCTGGCTAACTTTTTCAACTTTTTCTTTCAGAAAGCAATACATCACCATTACCTTAATGCCCATGTGAAATATAAACGTTGTAGCCCCACCCGTTTGGTCAGAATCGGCCCAAATGTGACGAAAATATCGCACTAAAAATCGAAAAAAAAATCGTAAAAGTACGATATTTATAAGAAATATTTCTTCGATTGTACCCAAAAACGTAGCAAGTCTAAGTTCAGAGATTTCGAAGGTCCTGTCAAATTTTCATCAAGATCGCATATGCCGTTTGCCCGGTAGAGAGCGAACAAACAGACAAAAATACAAACAAAAAAACCCGAGCTAAATTTTTTGGGGGTCAGTGAAATTGAAGTCTTCGCTTCACTCGCTTCGCTCGCTACGCTCATCCAAAAAAATTACAACGCGAAATGTCAGTATATTTGATTGCTATAGTTCATCCAGTAAAATTGGAATATTTCTTGTCAACCACGAAATGGTAGGTTTACTTCTAAAGCGTCGTAAGTGGCCAGCTGGTTATAGCCCTTTGGACCTGCTTTTACATAGCCCCAGCTTTTAATTGGTTTTGAAGAGCTTCAATTTCCATTGTTTTTTTGCTAAATTATTAATAACAAGTATTACAATACATATTTGATTTGTTTGAACCTTCAAATGTTATGCAGCTTTTAGGACTCTACCATGAAATTCCCCCTTTTAACATGAGTTTAGATAGCGCCAAGGTAATTTTTTCCCACTAGTCGACCATGACAGTCGGTGTGATGTCATCTGAAAATCTTGTATAGGTAGTTCTGGGTTTGATTCCCAGCCGAGGCAAGTTTTTACGACGATTGCCATCTCCCTATAACACCCTCCTCAAAGCCTTGCAGCTAAAACTACCCCTTAATCTTTCATCATTCACTAAGTAGGCCTGCCGGCCTTAATTATCATTTAATTCAATTTGACCTTTAAAACTACGGCCTATATAGGCTAGACAATGCTAATTTGAATAAACAACATAACATTTGAAACCTATCAAAAGTTTCACAAATAAACTCTTAACCCAATTTGGCCATATTTAGCATTTATAGTTTAAACTTATTTCACGGGGAATATTTAGTTATCTGTTGGTGGGTGCAAACGGAACAAGAAAGTGTGGATTTCCCTGAATGTATTGAAAAATAGGAAAGTATTGTACTCTAGACGCTGAGCCTCCGCACGCGAGTTCTCTAGCTAGAAACGTTGCATGAAGCTCTCTGCCTGGTTCCAGGGTGGGGGAGGGGGCTCCGCTGCGTCGGTGCGTGACCCTGCCGGACGCGCGAGGCTCGACGGAGGAACTCCAGCTGACGGGGTGCACGCCCGGTCTGAGGAGGCGGCGCGAACAGAAGTATATCACGGATCAGTCGCAGCTGCACCTCCGCTTCACACGGCACAGGCACTACAGGCAGGACGCACCTAGGGCCAGGTACACCCGCCACCAGAGCAGAGGGACGGCGATGCGTGGCTTTAGATGATTTCTAGCGAGCTTAATGTACGCAGTTCAGACAGACTTGTGATAGGCTCTAGGCTGATGAGATCTGATAGGCTTAGTTTAAAAAAAAAGAAAGAAAAATGAAAAGGTATTAGCAACTAAACTAGATGATCATATAGAAAATGAGACTGACACCACAGGTAGGCCTACTGGTACAGGTAATCAATCTGTAACTGAAAACATTGATCCAAATAGGCTTAAAAAAAAAATAATCATGGGCGACTCTATGCTCTATAATGTTGGTAAGATTAGTAAACAGACAGGGGTAGAGTGGAAAGTAAAATGCTATCCAGGTGTAAGAACAGACTCAGATACTTTTTTGAGCATTTAAGGTTTTTGGTGCTATAAAATGCTAATTATACTAAAAAGAATGTTTTTAAATTTTAATACCTAATGAGAACTAGTTTAACAACGTATTCTAGCGTTTTATGTGACTATTCTATTGAATTAAAATGTTCCAATAATTCATCATTTACCAACAGAAGTGCAAGAAACACCCCACATTTAGGGTCTTGGTGGAAAGTAAAAAACTAGATGTTACAAAATGCTAAATTTGACAAAATTAATGTTAAAAAACATATCTAAAACGTATCTCGAGCGGGAGCACAAGTCCTTGCGAGAGAGGTTCTAGCCACTTGCCGACGAAGGCGGCGACCGCGTGGTGCGCACGGAGGGAACATTGTTCTCGGGGCCGGTTCTCGGCGATCGAGGTTCATAGAATGTTACACACTCTGGCAGTAACTGTGGAGCATTACTGTCAGTTGGAGAACTATAGCCAATCAGATCTCATCAGCCTATAGTCCATCACATAGCGCATTTACACGGCGCATGTCTGAACTGCGTACATTACGCCACAATATTTACGCTCGTGAAATCACCTAAAGTTGTGTAGCACCGTGGTTGAGGGAAAGGGCTACACTCCAATATTTAAACTAGGGCTGGGCTATGATATCATTCAATTATCGATATTGCATGAAAATTTTGAACGGCCTTTCCATGTTGAATACACCGGTTCCCGATAGATCACCGAAGTTAAGCAACATCGGGCGTGGTCGGTACTTGAGTGGGTGACCACTTGGGAACACCACATGCTGTTGCCAAAGGGGGTGAAGCAAGATCGCCAAAGTGTGCCCCCGATAGGAAACGATCTTGCACTTTCACCCTTAGTTGCTCTGCGGAGAACAATGTGGTCCGTATTGGATTTAAAAAATATATATAATTAATATTAAATCAAATTTTAATTTTTTAAATCAAAATAAAAATTTTTCAAACATTAAAAATATATCTTAAGAATAGACCTTCCATTAAATAATAATCAATTAATCATCATCATGATCTAACATCAATCAAACAATCATCATTAATCATGCATTGTCATTCGCCGCTTCTGGCTGGGTGTGCTTGGGTTTTGCAACTAAATTTTTGTCCACTTTTTTTTTTCTATCCTCCTTCAATCGTATCTCTTCCACATCCTCCCATTTCTCTCCTAAGTCTCCTGCTATGATGTCCTTCTCTCTCTTCTTTGGTCTACCCCGTCTTCTTCTTCCTTGCTTAATCCTTTCAATCATACATTCATTTATTTTCTCTTTCATCATTCATCATTCCATATGTTTAAACCATCTCAACCGTGTTCTTCCCATCCTGCCACTGTCCAAATAAATTACCATAACTTTTTATATCAAGAATGCTACAGTACTTGGTCAGTTAAACATACGATTCTTCAAATACGACTTTTAAATGGTAAATCTTTGCAGTTTTAATATTGGAATTACTTACTCCAATTATGGTTCTTAATGATACTAAATATATAATTTGCCTCTTCAGTTTAAAAAAATATGCTAGGTAGTTGGGAGGGAATCTTAATTTTTATAGGTCAAAATCCCAGCATTTACATTTTATCAAGGGCTGAGGCAAATATTTCATTAAACAAGAAGTGACGACGTGGAATTCATGTCCATAGGTCTTTGTACGTTACAAACTGTTCTTTATCAGCCAATGATTTTAATTTATTGATAAAACTTTCTATGCAGGTTTGTTTTTTGGTAGTGTCAATTTGTTTCGCAATAGTTCAAAATATTTTGGGGTTTATGACTTAGTAGAGGTTTTGACAGTCAGGTCGGATTCGGGTTCCATACCGCTTCTGGTTTTCGGGTTGGGTAGGGAAAATACGTCCGTTATAATACTGTATGCAAAAATGGATCTTGAATTTAACATTAGAAGAATCTTACATTATAATTTTTCTCCCAATTCATTTTCTATTTCCTGTATTTTTATGGCATGGCATTTTGTCTACAAGCGCAAATAATCTTCGCTGTTAAAGCGCCTTAAAACTACTAACAAATTGTGTATACAAGGCTAGCCTATAATAAGCTCTAAAATAATTGAATTATCTGGACCGGCACCTCCACCAGCAAAGTACGTAAATCCTTTAACTGGTACTCCACCATAGGGCAATGACCAAACTTATCTCCCACCAGAGCGCAGAGTAATCGGGGTTTGGTCACAGTTGTCTGGACGTTAATAAAATAGCAATTTTTATAACATTTTGACGGCAGTGCATTATTGTTGTGGTGGGTGACAGATTTCACCACCAGAGAGCAGAACGATCGACATTTGGTCACCGCCATGTGTAAGTTCCGCTGGAACCACAATGTAAAGAGTCCTGTGACCAAACTCCGATCATGCGATCGTGGCGGAGAATCCGGGCGAACCAGCTTGGCATTGCCCTATCCCCCAATTTTTTTTTTGTTTTCTAAATGATCGGGTATCTTTTTTTACTACTAACACCCAACCCAAAATTGTGGGTACCTGCACACCTCTAAAAATGATTGAATACATATTTTTCTCCGGAAACCTCTTATCAAAATAATTTTATTGATCCCAGTTAGGCTGCCTCTGTCTTATAATCCAATAACCAGAGGAAGAAACTTGTGACAGTACTAGTCACAATTTGTTTTTTAAACACGTGCTTAAGTCACAATTCTGTTTGAAAATGCACATACCACTACCGGTAGTCTAGTGTCTACGGGCAACCCGATTTTCAAAAATTCAATTCGGCTACAACTTAAGTTTCATGCTATTGATAATACCTACTTTTTCCAACTTGTATTCCCGTGTTACAAGAGACAATTATTTGCAACACTAAAAATTAATTCACTGAAAATTGCAAGACCACCTATATACCGCTTTACCTCATTTTAAGAAAGTGAAATTTAACTAGGCTGGGCTATGACATCAATCAATTATCGATATCACATGAAAAATTTTGATATGATATCGACAAATCAAAATGTAATTGTTTGTAATTTTTTTTTTCAAAAATTAATTTTTTTTAAAGAGTTTTTTTTTATAAAACTTTTAAATGTCTCGCTACCCGTTGATGACATTTTATATTTATTTATTTATTTATTTATTTTATTAATTTATTTATTATTTATTTATATTTATATTTATATTTATCATTTAACGTCGACAGAAAGATATCAATACCGCCGCTACGAAACAACCCGATAAATATAAAATGTTTTTTTTATAATTTGTGGCCAAATAGGGTTGATAAGGTATCACCATAAACCTATTTAACGATTTTTACGATCTCACAATCGCGTTTTATGACCCGGCACCTCCACCATATGCACTAGCCAGGTTAATTTAGACTACCTACCCGGTACCTCCACCAAAATTACAAAATTTTGCATTTTTTGTGTTAATTTCAATATCGAAATACAGTAAGATCTCTCTTATCCGAGTTGGATGAGACCGGGGGCACCTCGGATTTGCGAAAAACTCGGATGGCGCGGATCAATTGTTTATTTGCTCTCGTAGCATAGCCTGATGTGGTAAAATGATGTATGACACATGTAATGGATAAAGGAACATAAAATACACACGATACACTTCATACAGGGTATACTAAATGATTTAATAGCTTGTAATTCAAGCTCACGAACACACGTACACAATTAGGCCTACATGTCGTAATAAAAACGTATGTCTAGGCCTAGGCCTAGGCCTAAACTCGACGCAGTAGGCCTAGGCCTACAATGCAAACATAGGCCTAGGCCTAGCTCTCTTTCTCATGTGGGAAAACCTCTCACTTACTATGCCCGCGCTGAAGCTCACGACGCAAGATAAGTCTGGGAAAGAAATAAGATAAGCCCAGGAATAACAATTCAATGCGTCGTGATTACGAATTTCGTGAATCGGTTGAAACATGATTGCATCTAGTTCCACAACGACCATCTTTGAACAGCTGTGTGTGAGATGGCTGGATCGTATGCGCACGCGCAGGCGCGCGACGCACACTGACCTCTATATGCTCAGTGGGTGGCACTGACGCTTACCGGCGATGCGCCCGACGCACACTGACCACTGAACTCTATATGCTCAGTAGACTGATGCAAGGTCCCCTAGATCTCCGCCACCTGGCGGAGGATCGTCTAACTCTCTAGGTTAGGTCGTCGCAGCAGCGAATTAGAAGCCATCTTGGTGATTAATTCTAGAGCGGGAATGTAGTAACTAGTACTATTTCACGCACTTTGCATACTAGTGAGTTAATTACCTACAAAACTGGAGGTTGTCAACGACTTTCAATACCACGTTAGTAATCAGGATGAATGCCTCTAAACGTCATATAGTGATTATGCGTGGACATGTCGTCGTTTTCCTTTAAAACGAGCTTTTCCGGGAATGTTGTACTTTTTCACGCACTTTGCATACTAATGAGTTGATTACCTAAAAAACAGGAGGTTGCCAACGAGGTTGAATACCATGTAAGTGATCAGAATGAATGCCACTATAACGTCATATAGTGGTTTTGTTTGGACATCTCGTCGTTTTCCCTTAAAACGAGCATTTCCCGAACATATAGTACGCACTTTGTATATATGAATGAGCTAAACATGTAAAAAAAAAAATGGAGGTTGTCAACGAGGTTGAATACCATGATTGTAATAAGGGTGAATGCCACTATAACGTTATATAGTGGTTATGTTTGTACATATCGTCGTTTTCCATTAAAACGAGCATTTCTCGGCGACATAGTAATTTTTCACACGCCACCTTGAAAAATACCGTCATTTACTAGTGTTTTTATGATTATTTGTGTACACTATTATCATCACATATTATGTTGCTTTGGGCACAAGCAATGTTGGTAATAAACTAGGAAGCTTCGCAAACACTTTTTCAGGCGCGTTGTTGGATGAGCGTAATTGTTTAAGGGGTATTTCACTGAAAATGAATGAAAAAACGGCAATTTTACATTATTATTGTTTTAATTTCTTTTTAAGTTTACTTTTTATTTATTGAATACATAAATTTATTTAGTATTGATATAATGCTAAAAGCATTAAATGAATTTTTTCTTTAGCGCTGTATGCTATTTTACATGGGAAAATGGCTTACCAGTACTTATATTAGGCCTAATCTAGGGCTGTAGAGTGTTATTCATAACAATTTTAGTCAATTTTAAAGAAGCCTAGATTAACAGGTTGTAAAGGCCCAGTGAATTCATGTTTAATAAATAAACTGAGCCTTTAGGCTATATGTTGTACTCAAATTTACCAAAAAACAACATAAATAAACATTAAATGCTATTCTCTCAAAACTTTTATTCTAGCACATTTGCTAACATTTTTCCTACTTCTAGCTTACAGTTTTTAAGATAAAAGGATAATTTATTTTTTAATGGCTCACAAGTCTTATTCTGACAAATTCACCAGACACTTTTTTGATAAGATTTATGGTTTTTTAATTAAAATATGGGAAATATAGATTTGTTAAAAAAAACATACATTTTCCAACAATGCAAAGGAAAAAAATCATATTAATTATCAAACAAAACGAAAATTATAAAATCCGTCTTGTGAATGTTTAGATGTATTGTTTTTTAATCTAAAACACCTTTCACTTTAAAAAATAAATTAAAATTGTAAGAGCCTTGGCATTTTTATCAAAACGCTGTTAAAATCGTAAAATTGCAATTATTATGAGAAATAATTGTTTAATTGCGCTCAAATTTCACAAGAATATATAAATCCATAAAATTAAGGTTCTGTGAAAAAATCATTACAATCGAAAATTTTAAAAAAAAAAAAAATTTGATTGCGCTCAAAAACGTGGCAGTTATAAGTTCAGAGATTTCGAAGGCCTCCATAAAATTTCATCGCAATCGGAATATCGGTTTAGCCGGAATCGTGTTCACAGACAGACAAAAATACAGAAAAAAGAAAAAAAACATTCCGGATTTTTTCTCCAGTGTAGTGAAATGGAATCTTCGCTTCGCTCGCTACGCTCGCTACACTCATCCAATTATCAGAAACAGGCTTTTAGAAATAAATTTTTGAAATCGTAAAAAAAATTGCTCATGGATATCCTACACATTACACTATAATAATATAACATAGGGTATTTAAAATTATTTCATTTTATTAATTACATGACAACAAATTATTATTCATTATTATTGGGTTGTCAATTTTATTATCTCGAAATGCACGCGATTCTTTTCGGGCCTCTACATCGTCATTTTGTGGTCAAGTTTTAGGGCGCGCTAAGTAGATGTTCACTTTGATTTTTAAAATTCCCTCTATTTCTCGTGCAAATCACCGTAATGGCTGCTATACATTGTGGAACGGGTTGCGACGACCTAACTTCGTGGCTACACGAGCGAGTTAGACGAGCCTCCGCCAGGTGGCGGAGATCTAGAGGACCTTGGACTGATGCACACTGCTCGAAAGTCTAGATATATCGCCGATCTATCTTCTTGCACTCACTCGTAAGGCATGCCTACAAATGTATGCGAGTACATTTAAAAAAGTGCGGCGCGGCGTCTGTAATTATTTTTATGTTTTATTACGTATTTAAAACTTTTATTTTTTTTTTTTTTTTTTTTTTTTGGGCGGCTCGGTTAACACGGAACATCGGATAAGAGGAGATCGGATAAGAGAGATCTTACTGTATCGATTTTTTTGCCCAGCCCTAATTTTTTTATTTTTTGTTTCACCAGAATAACTGCACATGAATGTATTTTCTTTGATTTTAAATTGGTTGAGTAATTTTGAATTGGGGTGAGGCGTGAGAATAGGTGGCAACACAGTATTATGGTAAGAACTTATCCTTGATCTCTTCTGTATCCTATGAACTACACGGATGAGGAATCTTTATCACCAGATTGTTCATCTCACACAAATCACGTTGTTTGTGGAACACGCTACCACCATGTTGCTTATTCACTGAAACTTGTATTTTATTCACCATTTTCTCTGAATGTAGTGTTCGTATTCTTTCATTTTAATCTGCTCTCGGACACACATTTCTTACAAATTATTTTGGGGTTTAATGACTTAAAATTCAATTGTGTGTATATAGGCCTACATATTATTGTTCTTTGCAGTGAGTAGCGTTACTGCGTATAGTGTACTTACTTCATTTTATCCTGTTTGTCTGTCTTGCAACATTCCAATGGTAAGACATTATCTAATTTAAAGTAGTTTACAGATTCAATAATATTATGTACACAATGATATATTTCAAGTCTAAAGCCTCGTTTACAATCACATAACCACACGTTAAAAATTAAGCATCCTTTTGCTGGAAGTAGGGTTATGTGTGAATTCTTAGGGTCTACGGAATTCATGTTAAAGCGACCAATTTTGGACCACGAGTTCTTCTGGTACATCTTTATGAAGTCTCTTCTTTTCTCGTCGTTAATATTGGGGTTCGATTGTATTTGGACCTAGTCCAATCAATTTTCCGTCATTCCTTGCAAAACATGTAAGGGTAGACAGTAGACACTCTGAAACGGGCTGTGATTGGCTAAATTATGAATAAATTAACGTAACGTACGGAAAAGCTCATATTGGGTCAACTTCTTTGTACTTTACGTGCGTTGCGTTACTTATTAAGTGGATGTAAACTACACCACTGTTTCCAAGAGTTTCAACTTTCTTACGTTAATTTTTAATGTGTTGTTATGTAATTGTAAACGAGCCTTGATGCTGAACTTTTCTGTTTGGTCAAGTATTGACACATAATTTGTTAACTTCATAACAGATACATTTAAAAAAAAAAAAAATGTTTGTTTATTGATCATTTATTTCAATCTATAGTTGCCAATTACCAACACATTACATAATAATTAGAGATGGGACGATTACGATTCTATGATTCTACCGATTATTTGGTGAATCAGCGATTATTAGGTAAAATATTGCCGATTATTTAAACGCGTGATTTTAAATATCGCGGGCACGTGAATGCGCTGTTGGTTGTGGGCGACAAGCACACATCAGTTCAAGGTCGATTCTTGCTCGACTAGTCGACCAATAATATCGAAAGTCGAACTAAAGCCTGATTGACTTATCATCACTACGTCATTCAACGTCACTGTCATGGCCGCTTAGATGCCAAATTACGCTCGCGATGTACACAATGCTTCGCTATTTTGTTGAATAAATAAGTGTTTTAATCTGTAATAGTGTTTTGAAGCAATAAAAAGTGTCAAAATGGATGTGTGGCATAGCCTAGGCCATACCAGGCAAAAGGGTCTAGGCCTAGCTAGGCTAGGATACAACTTCCCGACCGTCACAACGAGATTTGAATGGCCTAGGCCTAGGCCCCTAGCCCCGGGCTCAGGTTTTAGGTCCTAAGACCATGTCCATGATAAATAAAGCTTTTCCCGATGAATGGTACTAAGCCTTCAAGTCATGTCCCAGTGAGACTGAGTATGTAATAGGCCTAGATCCTGTTTGGTCCTAGGCTTTGGCCTAGTCTAGTGTATCAGTATCATACAACTCTGCTTAGCCTAGGCCTAGGGCCTAGGCTTATGTGAGGCAAAGCAGCATCTTTGGGCTTGGGGAAAAAATTGACAAAAACTAGGCCTAGGCCTACCTTGGAAGCAACCTAGGAGCCTGCCGTGTTGG
Source organism: Sweltsa coloradensis (assembly GCA_024449915.1). NCBI lineage: Eukaryota > Metazoa > Arthropoda > Insecta > Plecoptera > Chloroperlidae > Sweltsa > Sweltsa coloradensis. The sequence goes on along the minus strand of JAMZAV010001129.1, from coordinate 150,288 downwards.
GTTTAAAAACTTTGTCTTGATCGGAAAAGGTCTAAATGTAGCCTAGCTAGGCCTAGGGCCTAAAACTAAATATTAGCAAGGCCCTAGGGCCTAGGCCTAGCAGAAATAATCTGGTGGACAATGGCCTAGCCCTACTCAATTATCTAGGGCCTATTTTAGAAGTAGCCCATGCATAAACATAATTTTAATAATCGGTTGAATAATCGGTAATCGGATCGGTTTTTAATAATCGTGATCGGTAATCGGATCGGCCAATTTGAAGAATCGTCCCATCTCTAATAATAATTTTATATAAATTATTTGATAGACTACATGCAAGTGCAGTAGATATTATTACATCATCATGGTTCATGGATGTCATAATGCCGGTGTCAAGAATGGGACTTCAAAATCACCAGCGCCCTCTATATCATGCGCAAAGCATGATGGGAGAAAGGGAATTGATGATGCTAAATACTATAATATGCTACTATAAGTGTGTGACGGATTGCAGTCATTGCAGTCCGTCACATACACAAGTAAGTAGCATTTAGCGCATGTAGACAGCAGAACTCTGCTGGCTTGTGTTTTAAATTAATTTCCTTGGGCTATTTCTATTTGTAAGTTTATGGTATATTCATGTTTGATATAAATTTAGATTTGATAGATTAAAGTTGATAGATTGGGAAAGAATAGAGAACATTAAGCTGCGGCGACAACACTTTTCATCTGCTGATGATGACTGCAGCTAATTTAAAGTTGTTTATTACCTTAATCCTTAATTAGTCTAGATCTAATTAGTCTCAGAAGGACAAAATGCTTTGAACACCTTTAAATTGGCTGCAATCATCATCAGCAGGTAAAAAGTATTGTTCCTTCAGGCTGGGCTTTACGGTCTCTATTCTTTCCCAACCTGTCAACTCTTGTCCAATCTAAATAAACTAACCAGTAGCCACACTTCTTTAAACTTTTTTCATTGCATCACTGTGTTAGGAGGAAGCGCCGTAGGCCAAATTTGCGGGATTGAACATCACATTTTGTTGTTGTTTCCTCCTAATAACGACGTACTTTACCCTGCGGACGGTGTCTGTGATTGTTTCCGGGAAGTCCTCGGGGTTCCCCAGCCACCTGGTCTCGTGTCCGGGGGGGGGGAGTCAAGCGAGGCAGACAGTGATTCATCCCCTCCCCTCACCCTACGCCGCCCGGGCTGCCAGCGGAGAAAAAACGCAAGGTTTGTACACTACAACTCTTCACGCAATAAAAAATACTACTTTAATATATGATTTTTTAAATAGGTACTATGTATTGTAACAAGGATTGACGTTAAAAAAAAGCTTTATATTATTTATTATTATTCAAGTTTTGGGGAAAAAAAAACCCTGTCAAGTCAATAATTAATTATTAAAATTAATAAAATAACGTGAATCACCTATATCATTAGCCTGTAATCTATTTTAGATTCTGCCTGGCGTTAACTGTCGGATATTGGTGGAACTTTTGCAGATTTCAGAAAAACAATGACAAAAAACACAACTAATATGCCTTTGCGTGTTTGTTACTTTTTATTAGCAACTTGTAAAATTGGTGTTTTATTCCGAATTGTATATTTATTCTCATTAGGAATGGTTTCAATAGCTTCTGTCGATCTTGCAGAAGACCACACAATAGCATGAAAATGTATAATTATTTTATTTTTATGGCAACATATTGTTTTAAATGAATATTTACCCGCTAAACTCAAAAAATATATTTCATTGAGGATAACTAGTTGTGGCCCATGCGATGCTGTCCCATCCTAAGTTTTATTCTCGTATTCCAGATGTCGCCGCTACCACCCACTATCGACAGAAACAGCGAGTCGCGACACTTGAGCCTGGATCCGTCGCGCTTTCAAATGTCGCAAAACAAAAAAATCTACGCAGCACGCTTCTGATTTTTAATTACCTATGTGTAGTCAAGGAACTACAAGATCTCTCCATATAGTATATAAGTTAAGTTATATACACCCACGATACTAATACTACTTAATAATTATAATTATCGTTACGATATTATTAAGCTTACGTTGGAAGATAAGGAAGGATTCCGAGGGGTCACCGGTCGTATTTCGCTTCAGAATCTTAACGTCTGTGATTTGGGATGACTGACTTTACAAAGTGAGAAGTGTGATTATTTACCATACAAACGAAGACAAAACCTCTACGCGTAGCATTGCCTACAAACTTGGGTTTTATCTATGCAATTTTTTTCAAAAAGGAAGCCGTAATTTTTCAGTACTATGTACTGTGGCTTTCAATGGATGGTAAAATTTCAGTCATTCCAGGGTAAAGACTCGACGGTTTTTGTAAATTACTCAACACACCGTTTTAGCCAAACAGTTATTTAAAAAGTGAGACAATAATTACTATGTTGACGCTTGGCAAGTTGAAACGTGTGTATTTTTCAAACTTGTAAAATTACTGCAGGTACATTATAAGCGCTCGTTCGAGCATAGCGCTTCGATTTAAAGATCGATCATTTGGCGCCATCGGTGTGTCGAGTAGTTTACAAGACTGTCACTCGCGAGTGCCCAAACCAGCGCGCCGGTGACCCCGTCCCATCTCGCAAGTCACCTCCGCCTTCAACTAGCGACTGTCCCCGTCCATGTGACCTTCAGGGCGGCAATCTACTTACCGGGACAGCTTTCAGCCCCGTTCCTTGCATTCAACCATAGCTACACTAGAAATAATGATTTACTTACGTACACACAAACTCGCCATATATTAGAAGATATATTTGTGGTTAATTCTAAACCATATCACGTTGAATTACACATTAATTTATAGGCTTCGATTGTGATCCAAGATTCAATTGCTCATTTGATTGTTTTTTACACTGTGCCTCTTGTTTGCTAGTCATATTGATGTAATCAATCCTATTGCTAGAAAATACTATGTTGCTTTTTATATTTTACAATTATTATACTATTCTATTATTTTTATTATTATTATCATGTTATTATTACAATAAATTCTCCTGCTGCCCATTAGATAGGCCTAGCAGGTTGAATGGCGCTATGTACATTATTATTTTTTCTGTATGTTGGGATTTATAAGTTACAAATTTACTGTATTTAAAGCCCAAATCAATGCTTTTCAATGCCAGTTTCTATTTAGATATTTGATTGTTATCCGTTTTGTTAGGCCTATATTAGGCCTACATAAACGAAACCTTGATGGAGACCTTAAGTTGCATGTTTATTTACGAATGTGATGAATTAACGATCCAAATTCTTTTAAACGTGCTATAGGCCTACTACGTTGTCAACAACCAATGTCATCGGTTCGTTAAAGATTGCGACGCGCAACGATCTTTCTCGGGGCGTCTTAATTAATACCCCAAAGATGTGATTCTTTTCGGATGGGAATTGATGTGACTACTCTCGACCAATCCTGATCGTTTTGATGCGTTCTCTGTTTGAAGTTCTATTACTATTTTAAACTTTTTTTATAGTCACCTTTCACTAGTAAGTGCTGAAAAATACAAAACAGTCAGGTTCTCACATTACGGGAAAAGAAGGCAGCTAAAATACGAAGCGTTTTTTGTTTTCTTTAAGCAAATTATGAAGACATTAAATAAATAGATTGTATAGAAATTCGGTATTTTGTGATGTAGTTTATTGTGGAACTACATAGTAGTTCTGTACGGTATTTACAACATTGAATCTGAAGACAAAGATATTTACAAACTTATTTAGTGGCACGAGTCAGAAATATATGACATCACTCGTAACAGTTTAGGAAAGATTATAAACTAAGCCACTCGACAAAAATGCGTATTGCAAAGAGTGAGCCGGATTCCGCTTGCAAAAACCGACCTGCAAAAGGGTGTTAAAACTAATGGAGATAATTGTTTACATTTTTGGGGTTTAAAACACAGCCAGGGCGTCTCTAAAGCCCAACTACTAGTATAATTGATCGGCAACACGTGACGAAAAACAATCTTTGTGTGGAAAAAGGGCAAACTTAAAAAAATTTAAATTTATACAACCTCAAATCTATGTCTATTATTTTTAAAAGTCACCCAATAAACTGATGAAAAACTTTAAATTCTGGTGCCTTTTTATTTAAACTTACTAACAAATACCTCGTGATCAACAAAATACTATTCTTTTCTTTAAAAGCGTACTTATTTAAATCGTCGTAGATGGATGGTGCTTACTTCTCGTGCTGTTGTTTGATTATCTAATACCCGAGCTACTCAAACCATTCGGACCTTAGTTTGACGTCCTCTTTGGAAGGATGTTACCCTCTGGTTCATTTAAGCTCGGAAAAAAGCATCACATATTAAACAAGAAGAAGTAGGTAGCAGAAGTATGTACCAAACTTATGATTATAAACCTGGAGAGATATTTACTTGTAATTTTTCAAGTCGGTAAATTCAAACTCTACCTATGAAACAGTGCCATATTAATTAATTTATGTTGAATCATCACCTGGGTTTATAAATCCGGTTTCGAGTATGGGATCGGCCAACAGAACACAATATTGGATTGGTCTCGGGTTGAGTTGAGCGCAATATAAACAAGTAACTTTTGTTTGTCATAAAAATATTTCATTATTTGTTTGTTAAAATTATTTATAACATAAGAATTAGAGTAACCTGTAGATACTTTATTAGTTAAGCACCGTTATTGTCGCTCTGATAGAATCAAGGTTACGACATAGTCTAAATTGTTATCAAACTTTTTAAACCCATTGGAACGACTAAATTCTTTTAAATAATTAATTAATGTACTTAGTGAGGGAAAAGAGGAAATACCTAGTTTTTTGGGTATTGATTGAAAATTTAAACTAGGAATCTTTAATAGGTGATATTATCCAAGATTTTAAGGCTCCAGTGACAAAACATGAAATTGACTGTTGTAAGGTACGACATTTTATTGAAAGTACTTTGGAGCCGTCACAAAAGTAGTAACATACTTTACTTTTCATAAGAATGTGATTACTAAAACTAAAAGTTTGTTTTTTGGTACAGATGTTGGTAAATTTATTTTAGGAAATTTATTACTATTTAAACCTTCAAATTATGAAAAATTCCCTATTAAATAGTAGGGCAGCAAAGAATAAATTGAGAAGTGAGAAATCAGTGGAGGTAGAATCTGCAAATGGTGATGTAACCAAATGAATTTGTTTATGTATTTGTTATTACTGACAAAGTGAAAACAACTAGCAAATAAAAATATTTTAATATTTTAAACTGTATCAATATGTTGTATACAATAGTAAACGTACCGTATGTAGGCCTAGGTTAATGTACCATATTTTTCCCCACAATATTATGTGCTGTATTTAAAATGAATGTTGACATGCAGGCAGTATGAATGCAATAGGGATCAAAACGCCTTAGTAAATACGATATGATTTTAAAAATTTTAAAAGACTAAGTGCCCTACGATTTTTTATGCTAGCCCTATTTGGAAAATTATCTACAATATACATAATATTATAAATCATACTGATTATTTCATTCTGCAGCTGTTTTCTCATTTTATAAAGTTTGTTTACTTTTTATTTATTTACAACCTTTTCTAGTCATCTTTCGTCAATCTCCTGTTAGTGTTGGAAAATAGTATAAAAAAGTTCAGCCAAGATCGTCACATTTAAAAATATATATATCTATATTTCAACTGTTGTTTTTAATGCTAGCGCTGTTGATATCTGTCGGATATCAACTTAAATAAATAAATACAAATCTATATAGGTACTGAATTTCATCATGTTAAAAGTAAAGAATAATTTTCGTACATCCCCATTACAGAGACCGTGCGATGTTTCGTTTGCATCAATTTTACTCTTGACAACGTTCATTAAGTAATTGCGAAACAAGGCGATGATTGACGTACATGTACGATCCTCACCCTCTCAAATGAAGCTTTTAGTCAATGATAAATGATGTAATATATTTTGATTGTTGTTCCTGTCTTTTACAAGAAATGACTCGTATTTTGTGCCATATTGATTGGTAAGCAGGTTGTATATTGTAATAATACAATGTGTTTGGAAAATGTGATTAAGGTTCCATATCTTACGGACATGTGCTCTACTCGCCGGTAACTTTACTGTTACGTTCTGTTCATCCTCATTCAGATCTATAACGCAACTATAATTCAGAAGCTAAAATATTTACCGTCTCGGTGGTCTAGTTGGCTAAGGCCTACCTGGAATGTGGGAGACCCGGGTTCGAACCCCGGTCGAGATGGATGTTGTAATTTCTGAATTGTATTAAATACTAACTTTCCTAGTGCCAGAGTCAATGAATTAGAATTGTTTGTTTTTTATCACTCACACCTACTTCTTGATAATATTTATGCACCTGCACCTGTTATTTCTTGTACAGTAGTTTAAAAACCATTATCTTCATAAAAATTTGTACTTTTAGGTCCTTACGTGACTTAGTTATGTGCTGGCATATTTGTTAACTAGTGCAATGTAGATGCAAAGTAAAGCATGATTAATTCATGTTCATAGTTTTGCATCAATGATAATTTTCACATGTTTTAGCCTCTTTTAAAAAGCTTTAAATCTTAACCATTGATATCACCATCAATTGGAACATGTGTTTACTGGGGGTCCCATTTCACTCATTAGTCATTAAAGATGGGACATGAAGACTAAGAAAGCGGCAGCTAACCTTTCATAGCAGCTTTTGATATTGAAAAAAAATACTACATCCTAGCATTGTATTAAAAAGTGCATATTATTATAGTGATGATATGTTCATGTTTTGATGTACATAGGTACCACAGTACATACGAATAGATTTTGGTAAATCTTATTTGTATAGCCTTCATTAAAATATGACCAATTGACATTGAAAATGATGTGTAGGCCTAAGATTTTAAAAAGTAGGGTGCTCTGTCCTCCTAAATATTGGTACATACAAATAAGAATATTTTTAAGCTTCAATTAAAGACTTGATTTTTGTTTTGTTTTCTTTTATTTTTTATTATTGTGATTATTAATTTAGAGTTAAATCTATCTCCTTTCAAAACCAAATTGTGTTAAGTTGTTGACACTTACCATTAGAAACCGCTGTGACAAGACCACGGACCACATCGTAATGTATGGAACCTTAAATTATGTTGATATTGTCACGTCCTAGCTTAACTGATTCGACAGCGTAGTCGGTACAGGTTCGCACGCTCGTACGCAGTCAATCGTCGATACTCGCTCGCTAAATATCATAAAATCTTTATTAACGAATCAGTCTGTGATGAAACTAGGGGCCGATCACTAACGTTTCTCTTGCGCTTGCTTATGTGATCGTTTCAGAGCTGTGCGACGATTTTCTGCATCGGATAAGGAGAGGGTGTCCCAGTTACGCAGTCGATGGTAAACTTAGGCGTCGTTTGATTCCCTTTAAATACTTGATGCTTTGTAAATAATGATATAAGATATAATATTGTATATTTTGTTTTGAGATTTTTTTTGTATGACTTTGAATTTGAGCAATAATGCCAATAAAGTTATTTTAAACCACGCAGTCATGTTGATGTCCATGTTATTTGTTTATTTTTAAGCTGAACTCGATCCTACCATATTGTTTCCTAGTTCTACCAACACCACAAAAGCCGTGGCCAAAACAGTTGAGTCCAATATGAAATAAAGTAGTAGAACGGGCATTGATTATTTAAAAAGGTAATGTGGACATTTGGAGTAGTCTAATGTCTAAAAAACACTTACTTAAAGAGTCCCAAGTTGGCTTGGATGTAGGTGACTGATAGCTACGAGTGATTGGTAGAGAAAAGTGGAGGTCATATCAGTCCTGCGGCCGTAAGTTTATTGGGGAGAAGTGTTCCTCACGGCTGCCGATAAGATCTAAGCTGTACGGCACCCATACCTACACAACGCCCTAAAGCAGGGTATAAACTTTGCTTATAAGCGCAGGCCACAGTTGTATTGGTACATCTATAGTTTGAGTTGTTATTGTTCATACATGTGCAATGATGTGTGTAGGACATTTACTTGGGTTGAAAACAAATTACAGGAATGGATGAACCTACCTGGATAACTCCAACCTTCGTGGGAGTTCAAGCTTGGAGCAACTCCTTCAATCAAACAAGTCTTTGGTGATTGCATTGATTGCACGAACTTGCGGAATGAACTTGCATGAACTTGCATGTGATTGCACGAACTTGCGGAAATCACTTAAAATATAGTCTCAAGTTGTACTGAGTAAATTCACCGATGTTGCCAGCATCGGCGAATTTACTTTGTAAGACTCGTGAAAGTTCAATCAGAACTAATAATGTTTCTCGATTTCGTTAATTGGGAAACACTCACTTAGGTGTAATTGATTTTATGTAAATCAATCCAGAAATAAAAAATCCATCTCAGATCTACAATGCACCAAAAATCCAGATTTAGCGCGAGACTCGGGTTCGATATCCCGCTAAGATGGATTTGGTAATTTCTGGATTGTTTTACATGGAACTCTTGTATTCCTTTTGTGTTCAATTTGAATTCAGCGATCATCATCTATCGCAGTTTCCCGCTTATGTCAGAATCAGTCCACTTCTTTCTATCCTCCCACAATTTGTCTCTCTTCTACATCTTACCAGATCTCTCTCTGTTGCTATGGTCTCCTTCCAACTCTTCATTGGCCTCCCCCATCTTTCTCCTTCTTCAATCCTTCTTCCACAGATAACGAGTCGTAGTGTACGTCGGGGTCTATATAAATCAAGAGGTCTGAAAGATACCTCTTTCATCACCGACATCTCGTGGTCAACTCTTGGTGCCATTATTTATATCGTCCTGTGAACTGCATTATCGATCGATGGAAGTTCCCTAGACTATTTGATGTTATTAATATTATTTAGGAGGCTTTGAAAGACTCTTGGTCAACAAATAGTCAATATCTAGAAGCAGTCAGCAGAAAAATACAATTTTATCAAAACAAAAGCATAAAACAAACTTTGGTGGTTTGCAAATAAGACTTGACAGCTATATATATATATGTTCGCACTGTCTATACCACTGATTGCTATATTTCCTATTAAAAAAATATCGATCTTTGGTTGGTTATCGCTCACGCTCGTCGATTGCGCCGGGGCCTGCAGGGTTGGCTTGGTCGCTTTGATTTAAAGTCCCCCACTGAAAATCAGTTATATAACTGAGTGGGTAGACTCTAAATAAAATTTATTTATTTATTTATTATTTATAAGATAGATTTATTTGAAATAAGCTAGAAACTAAGGCAAAATATAAGAAGAAAGGCATAGTCTTAATGCTATGCCTAGGCCAAGGTATCGATATATAATGCTCTCTTTACGTTCCATGTTATATTTCTTCTAGGCTTAAATAGTTTCTCTGGTGAATAGAGAATTTTCCTTTGACATTATCAGCCATGTTTTCTTATTTATGTCGATAATGCAGTTCACAGGGCGATATAAATAATGGAAACCAAGAGTTGACCACGAGATGTCGGTGAAAGAGGTATCTTTCAGACCTCTTGATTTAATATGACCCTGATGTACCCCGATTATCTGTGCTTCTTCCATACATTTTTGGGCATTGTCTCTTCAGTCATTTGTCCTACTATATTTCCAAACCATCTAACTGTGTCCTTCCCATCCTCCCACAAAATTTTATTTATTTTATTTTTTATTGCCACCAAAAACAGAGTTACCTCCCAAGTGTGATATAGGCATTACATAAAATTAACTAAATTACCAAAGCACAAAATAAAAATGATATCAAAATCAAACAACATCAAAATTAAATATGCCTACTCAGGTGCACAAAAGAACATTATCCTAAACGAAATGCAAAAAAAAACTATAACGATTACAATGTTATAAACCTCAAGAATATTTTTGAAGAAATACTTTGGGAATGAACGTTTAGGTGAAACCTTTCTTTTCTTTTTCTTAACTACTTCTACTTTATGTTCGTGTTTCTTATCTTGTCTCGTCCAGTGGGGGATCTAGAACATAATCATGGGGGGGGGGGGCAATTCACGCCTGTATGTATATCCGGGGGAAAAAGGACCTAGCACCCCCCCCGGGTATGCAGGCGATTTTTTTTTAAATCAGGTTTTTAGAGTGCATTTGGTGCGTTTTAGAAAAAGTGATTGGCTGAAAGCAATACCAAAACATGTAGTTTGTTGTCGTCAATTTGTTCTGTCGTCATGTCGAGCTTACAATTCACGCATACATGGCAACGTATTGAAGTTTTATTTATCTTTATTTACTAAAATGAGCTTACGCTCTTAACAATGGCTAGACATAGTTAACATATACAAGTACTATAGAATGTATACACTTTGAAGGAACATAAAATGGCATAGGGCTTTTTGATAATATCCATGCGATCTTTCAGATTTGACAGCTACTTTGCAGTCTTCTGTTGGATTTGTCATGAAAGTAACGCACAACAAATAGCATTTCGTTAAAGGTTTTGTTCGTGGTCCCGGTAGTTTAAATTTGGTAAAGCTAAGACAGTTATTCGTAGATTACTTGAGTGAATTTGCAACTGTATGTGACAGTTTTTGTGCCCCTTTACGCATGTTAATTCAAAGTTGATTTTATCAATTTGAATTTGTGTGAATATATATTTTTGACGTTTTAAAATGTGTTTTTAAAGATAATTTTGGGTTTATAAATCGAGAATAATGGTAACCCTTATATTGTAACTTTAAGTGGGATGGATGGAAAGGATGATTTTAATAACTTCAAGATATTATTTCCCATTTCAAGTGCAAGCCCAATTTAAAAAATTACTCAAAGAAAAAATATTTATGTTACTTTAATTCTAATTTGTTCAGAATTTGTAAAAAATGTAATTTTGAAAACGAAATTCTTCACTTCTGTAGCTCTGAATCATAATACCTGTACTAGTTAGTAGGCCCAACCTTCCAGTAAGATTCCCCAATTAATGCATTGATAACTACATAATTTTGTTATATACTTCATGTTCACCCACTTGACGTTTTATCCTAGTGCGAAAATTCTTTCATTCATTTCATAGGAATTATCTTGATTGAATAGCTGTCAATAAAGATAACATATTGCAGCGAAATGAAGTAATGAAATACTTTTAAAGTCGCACGTTGCATTGGACTTGATTGATGTTGAAAATGATAACGATAAAGAATTTTACACTTCTAAATTAACGTACATAGTTATATGTGCATGATTGTAGGGCTTACTCTGTACAATTGTGTAACTGTAACCCCCCCCCCACCTACATAAAATCTATTGACTGAAAGTCCAACATTTAGTTTAAAACATACCCCCAAATGTAATTTTAAATGAACATAAATACACTGAATGCCAATAATGACCAAAAGACAATATCTTAAATAATTCCTATAGGATGTATTTTTAATCAAATCATGCAACTGGGCCAGGAAAGTGCAGTTGGATTCTTAAAATTTATTCCGTTGTTCTAGCTGGGAAGACTATAAAAATATTGTATTGTTGTCAAACAAGAATTTTTTTTTTTTAAATGGGGGTTCGTCTCGTTCGTGTACAAAGCCTACGCAGACGTTCTTTTCTTCCCCCACCCCTTGTATTTGGTTCATTAATTAATTGAATATAATATCCTTTTTGAATTTGTTACCAAAATTATTGTGTTTTAATACATTGTTGTTGTAATGATAGTATTTTAAATATTTACTTAACTGTTAGTTAATTGCTGTATCAGCATCTATGTAAGTAGATTTATACTTTGACATAGGCGTTGAAGGATGAGTGTTCTTGGTAGGCTTACGTTGATCCACATTTCCATCATGGTATTTCATTTCATTTAGTTTTATATTAAAGCAATATATCTTGTAAGTAGCAGTTCATTTCATTTCTTTTTTTACTTCGCAAGCTGGGGAAAATTACAACAAATTAGCTGCTTAACTGTATATATACGGTCAGTTACTAAAACAATAAAGAATTATTTGGAAATTGTGTTCTGATCGCCTAATTTATATTGTGCTAAAAGTTTTTTAGGCGATAAAAGCTTCTTTAAGGCCTTTACTTGTATTCAACTTCGCCAACTACAACCAAAATTTAAAATCAATACTCATTTCCAACAATGTCGGATTAAAATCATGATTTAAGTTTATATAAATAAATAACAAGTCACAAAAAAATACTCTTTACATTACTCATTCACTTAAAATTTGCAATATTAGGTGATTTGAAAAAAGGCCTGAAGAAATTAAATTATTGCAATGACACATTTTAATTATTAAATCTTCAAAGGTACTTACGTAGTTGGTGTGACCCAACTTTTCAAAAAACAATTATTATTTTTTTTTTACTCAACCTACAAAATCTTTAACGTCGCTATTTAAAACAGAAATGACTTTTAATGAAAAAGAACTTTTCGTTTTAAAATAGCGACGTTAAAGGTTTTGAAGTTTTTTTGTTACTGTTAACACCCCAAAAAAATGATGATTCTATTTTAGATTTTTGGTGCTGGAATGTAGGTAATAAAATAGTACACAATGAGTTGTTCTTGACTTATTTCATTTAATGGTGAGTGTTTATGTTGGGTTTTAGTTGAAAAAAACGGTATTGAAAAGTTGGGTCACACCAACTACGTAAGTACCTTCAATGTACCTTTTTTTAGGATTCCAATACATTTTTATGATATTGTGTTTTCTGAAAACTGTGAGGTTAAACACGTTTTTTCTCGTGGTTTGCACTTAGAACGGGTAAGTTTCTCACACTGTTATTTTTGGTAATAATTTCCCATTTTTTTCGAAGTATTTTTCAATCAAACTGAGGGTTTAATTAAAAAGAAAATTTTACAACACTATAAATAGATAATGGTAATTTTCTTTACATTTTTATATCTTTTTGGATTTGGGTTTTGAAAAAGGTCGAAACAATATTAAAACATATCCAAATAAAGATTCAGTGTAAAGCCCCCCAAAAATACTATTTTTAACTTTGGTTTAAACTGTTGGTTGAGCTCGAGCAAACCAGGTTTGAAGCAGAGTGCAGAGGTTAAGTCTGGATCACTTGGAAGCTCATGGTTTGTCCTGTTGGGTTTGCAGCCTGCAAACCCCTGCATGATGCGATCATGGCACGTTTTTTTTAAATAGATGTTTATTTTTTTGTGGCAACTGAACGAATATGCCACCAAGCGCTAAATCCTAGTTATTTCCCAAGCTTGTTGCAAGGGACGAATATTTGAAATGTTGACTTTCTGCGCGCGCCTTTGCAACTAACCTTTGTTACAACCTTCCAAAATTAAAATTTTTTAGTATAAATGGGGGATGAAATGAGATTTGAATGTATGTGAAATTAGCTGGATTAGCCAATAAAGGGAAATTTTTTATATGGATATACCAAATTGTAAAAAAAGTTGACCCTAGCCATCCATCGTTTTAAAGGTAAAAAGGTTTTAATATATAAAAAACAAAACTTACTTTTTTATTGTTCCTTTATTTTACAATGTTTTACAGGTGTTACTGAACAATAATTCCTAAAGACATGTTACACAACAATTATTTTAGAATGAATCTTATCTATGGCATCTGACTCTTTTCCACAAAGAGTAAGCTGGAAAACCAATAACAAAAACTTTTAGAAATTTCAGCCAACCTTACACACTCCCAAAAAGGAATGGATCTAAAAAAAAAGGGGCCCAAACTCATCTACCCTTCCACATAAACGTACAGTGTCCCATAACAGCATTCTCGAAAAGCTTTGGGAAAATAGAATTTGCGATTTTTAATTTAACGTTTAATAGTTTCCCAAGTTCTTTTTTTCTAATTAAATTTAAACGTATAACCATGCAAATTCTATTTTTCCAAGCTTTTTGAGGATGTGTTATGGGACACTGTACGTTTATGTGGAAGGGTAGATGAGCTTGGCCCTTTTTTAGATCTCATTCCTTTTGAGTGTGTAAGGTTTGGCTGTATTTCTACAAGTTTTTGTTATGTGTGTGATCTCATTACTTTTCAAGTTCCATTACAAAATTATTTGCTAAAATATAATATTTTTATCAAGTTGATTTAAAATTCTATGGTATTAGCAGTAACAATATAGGATGTAAAATATCTAGACCCGGATTCCCTGTACATCCTGGGTATAGGTGGTATAACCATGGTATAACGACGGTATAAGGACTGGACCCAATTCTTGAGTTCGTGGGAGATGAGTTGAAAACGCAATTTGAAAACGAAGTCGTTTTCGTTTCGAAGGAATTGGTATTCTTGAACGGTATCGTGGAAAACGTCATGGGTTGTGAGTTGAAAGCATTGATATTAAACCCCTATGGTTGAAAGAGTATCACGAAATCCCAAACACTTTAAAAAGATTTGCGTATAGCAAAGAGCTCGAAAAAATTCTATATTTATTCTAGATGGCAGTGCCTTCATAAAGCGGGCCAATCGAAAAACGAGTTGTATGAAATGATTTGATTGTTGCAATTTTGTACAAAACAGTTGAGCAAGTTCATATAGAACAATGTTGTGCTGGCATAGGGTTTTGGGTAGGCTTGTCAAACATGTAATGTAAGTATGAATTTACTAGTCCTATAGCCAAATGGAACTTTAGACCACACTTTTGCATTATAATAATTTTCCACTCTGGGCCTAGGCCAGGACGGTTTCTGATTTGTTTTATGAGAGTATAATAACACCTTTTCTCGTTCCACACAAAGAAGAAAAATTTTAAATGGGCCGCTATTTGTTTACGTATCGCACTTTCCCCCCAACTCTGCTTATACCGTCAACAAGTGTCCAGTAAATATGGTTACTTTTTGATTGTATGCCAAGTGTTTAAGGCTTATTTTAAAACCTTTATTTGGAAGCCTTCCAACAAACTTTTTCAACTTTTTTTTCAAAAGAGACTATATTTTTATAACCTTAATGTCCATGTAAAATATGAACATTGTAGTCCACCCGTCTGGTCAGAATCGCGGGCCGACGTAATTAGATGTTAGCAGTAGCAGTAGTAGGCAGTAGTAGGCAGTAGCAGTAGCTACATCCTTAAAGTGATTTTGAGCATGTTTCAAGCCATTTTTTCACCAAGAAAAGGGAAAAATCGTACCCCCAATAAAATTTGGCATGTGTTTGTCAGGTACCTAAATCCCCTCGATTGTGATAGTTTTCAAATTCACATCACGTTACATGACGGGTGGGTAACACCTCGAAATCACCCAACTCGTTTGGGTGTATAAGGTGCTTGAGTGTGTAGCGCACCGCGGCTTGGCTGCGGCGCCCTAACGGGCACCTAGATTAATCGATACACGGTGGTAATTCTAGAGACGAACCTAGAAGGGTTGGTTGTATTCGCAGATGAAGAAAGTTGCAGATTTACGGACGAACACCCCACTTTTTGGGTTACTAGTTACATAGGGGTATACAGTATTGTTTCCACTTGTTCGCCTGGAGCCATTTCGTGTAGCCGGTTGTCTCAATTTCTCGTCTAAAACAAGTGAGAGTAAAGAGAGAGAGAGAGAGAGAGAGAGAGAGAGAGAGAGAGATTGATTGTTTGATTGATTAAGGACTTTATTAGAGGCGGGATTAAGGCCAGTGAGGCCTTTTCTTACATCCAACCTTTAAAATTTGATACAAATTGATACAAATTATAGTATGACAGATTACTATACACTACTACTAGAACACTAAAAAATATTAAAACACAAATAAATATGAAACATATAAAATTCACTTAAATACAAAGGGGGGTCATTCAAAACACAAAATTCATCCATCTCTTTTATACGCTTTAAATTTTAACACAAATATAATTAATTACAAGATCAAAAACAACAATAATTTGACATGTGAGTTTGCCATGTACTTTTACATTTAAGCACAGATTAATAGGATATTAAATTAAAATTACATTAGCTTTCAGGCAAACTGACATTTGAAGTATATAATAATGACGTAACCTTACTTTTAAGACGTGATAATTATTCTCATGTGCATCCCTGTATCTCCACAGGTAAAGCATTCCAACGCCTATAGCATTTATCGTCACTGAATTATCAAGAAACTAGTTCTGTGAATGGGGAACGCTAATTGTGTGCCTGATCGTGACCTAGTATTAAAATTGTGATTTGAATGCAAATACTCAAAATTTGAAGCGAGTATGATGGTTCAGATGATGATAAATTCGATGAACGAGGCAAACAGAATGAAGATTTCGGCGGTCATTTAATCGAAGCATTTAGTGTCTAAAACCGGTGTGATGTGATTGATTTTCTTAATACCTAGGATAAAACGAACGCAAGAATTTGTGCCCTTTGTAAACGAATAGGAGGTCCTCAGTCAAGTCGTTGTATACTATGTCGCAGTAGTCAAAGTGTGGCATAATAAGACTTTGTACAAGCATGGTTTTCAGTTTTGTCGGAAGAAAGTTTTTGAGTCTGTTTAAAATGTAGAGAAGCATACGTTTTGTTACATAAATATTAATATGGCCAGTCCAAGAAAGGTCGTTTGTCATTTGTAGTCCCAAATTTCGAACAGTATTTTGGAATGGATAATTTTGCCGTTTAAAGTTAGATTGTGGATTGTATTAAAGTCTAATTGGCAAAAAGTTTATGGTATCCTAAAACAATCGTTTGAGATTTAGATGGGTTTATAAGTAAACAGTTTTTATATGCCCACTCAGCCAATGATTGCAAGTCTTTGTTGATCATTTCAATTGCCTGATTTATATGTAAAGGAGAAACGTGAAGGTAGATTTGTAGGTCGTCGGCGTAAAGGTGATGGTAACAATAAGTTAGTGCATGAAGATATGTCATTAATGTAAATTGAGAATAACAATGGCCTTAGTATTTTCCCTTGTGGAGAGAGAGAGAGAGAGAGAGAGAGAAGAGAGAGAGAAGAGAGAGAGAGAAGAGAGGAAAACATTATTACTTTGACTTCATTTCTTACGCTATATCATTCATAACATTTACAAGTTTGTCGGAAATCTGTTTTGAATTCACATCCAATTTTTTTTAAATTGTGTATAATTAGTATATTCCACGCACATAAAAAGTTGAACAATACAGTCAAACCATTAACATTACAAAGCAATTTAAAGAAGAGCCAAACCAAGATTCTGATGCATAATCTGACTCCTCAATAAGTAAAATAAGGAAACTCTTCCCGCAGGCGGGCGAGATGTGCTTTACGAACAGGTGCCTTTCGGCCTCGCTTCGCCCCCGATTCAAGTACCCCTACCTATCTTTTGCCCTTCCCGTCACCTGACTCTTGACTGTCATTTTGTTCTCTCTGTATGTCAATTTTGTATTTCCGTGTCCGGATCAAATACGTCCACCCAAAGAAACAGCGGTATCTATGACCCTCTCATTTGCCTGTGTTCCTCTTCTTTGTTTGGGCATTTCCCGTCGCTGGGCAGACTAGAAGGTAGGAAGGGTCTGTCGGTCTCCACACTCGCAGTGGGCATCCTCCCCCACTGGCAAAAAGCCCCTCTTCTCAGGTTGGTTTTGCATCTGGAGACGCCTGTCCTAAGACGGTTGTGATTTCCAAATGGCCGTATAAAAGATCTTGCCCTGGCGCAGTTCTTCCTTGGGCTCCGTGATAGGTTCCAGCAGTTCTTCCTTCCATCTGGATACTCGAGTATCTTCAGCCGTGCCGACCAGTGGTCTGGTTCACCCCATGAAACTATTTCTAGATTTGAGTCTCCGTCTTGATTGTCCACCGATTGACTGAATGACTTTTCTGTCGTTGACATTAAAAGAACATGCTTGTGATAGGCAAAAGAAGGCCAAACATTTCTTCCTACCCTTTGGGTAGGTAAATATCAATACATATATGGTTGATACTACTCTTGACGGCACCTATGAGTATATTTACATATTCATTTTAGTTATTTTTAAATCTTTTCAATTAAATATCCAAACATTAAATACAACCACACATTGTATGAAATTTAATTCGCAATCTGTATTTCATATTTATATTAACCATTCATGATCACTCCAGAAATAATCGCTCTTGCAGGACATCTCAAGGCTTTAGCCGAACAGTCATTACATTATGGCCCCAAGGCGTACTCTACCCACTTCTCTGGAATCCAAAGGGAAAACGATAACAGAAATCAATAAACTTGCACCCTAAAATAAACGACATACCGGGGGCACTCGTAAACGGCTCACCTTTTTTCCCTCGCAGAAGTGGCTATGCCGGGGGGGGGCACTCGTCCTCGAAAAATCGTCAATTCCTCAATTCAAATCGCGCTTCCCCTCTAAAGTACGCCACCAAACCAAATAAAAAATCGCTAAAATGCCTTTCAAACCCTATTCTTTCACTGTCCCCCGCCGCCCCACAACCAAAAACACACCGTTTTCCACTTCCCCACCCGTGAAGCGCCCAATTCTTTTACAAGACTCGAACTTCTCCCCACCCCACAAAGAGGGGGTCCAAGGGAACCCTTGCTCATAAGGGACCAAGATTATGTAAGGCTTCGGCAGTGCCCCGGGCCCCATCCCGGGGCTTTCAATTCAATCATCGGTCAGAATAAAATATAATCTTTGTTCTCCCACCCATAAACACTTCGGCGACAAAGCCAGCTCCCTAATAAACCCCTAATCTTATCAACCCAGACTTTAACTAGGCAATAGGATGTTCCCAAAATGTGTGCCTTCAAAGTCCCCTTTATGAGCTAATGCTCGGTATGGTATAACCCTTGCATGAGAAATGATACCCAATGCGATGAGACTAGTCAAAACAACCAAATATCGTCACGAAGAAGAGGTTTTTATATACATGGTGCACGCCAGTCCAGATGCCACGAGTATCAGTAGTTTGTAATGGTCGTAGACGGCATCGTATTCGTCTGCTGAGTTGATGATCCACAGGTGGTAACCTGATTCTGACACGTCTTGAGAGCCTCGGGCCATATTACGTTGTTCTCCACCAGCTTGAAAAAAGCCGTACGTTCCAATTTGCCCCGTACCCTAATGAGCCGCCATCGCCCAACCTGAGGACAGTTGTCAACATATCACCACTATATCGTCTCGAATAGCCTTAGTGCATTTTTACTACGAGACGTTAAGCAAAAACATCATCATCAAGGTACACTTTTTTTAATGCTTACTTTACATAGAGGTATAATGCTATCTATGTAAAACGAAAATTAAGTAGGTTGAAGTCGATTTACGAAAATTTGCCAAAGCGCCAGTTTTCCAAATTTCAGGATCAAAAAGCTTTAAAAATTGCTAAGCATTAATTTGTTTTTAAACTGTCATTTAAGTTCATTATGTTTTAGAAGATGTGGTAAAAAATTCGTGTAATAGCTCCGCTAACAAAACTTAATTGCTAGTAATATTTATATTTTTTGTTATTGTTTGCCCATTTTTTAATACCAATACGTTTTATCATTTAGGTTTTTATCCATCATGTCACCTTTCACTTAGTTATTTATTTAGATACATAAAATAGTTTTAGAGATGTATGAGACTTGTCACAATAAAAAAATAAAACTTACGGGTCATCCTCCTCGCAGATGAACTCAAAATTCGTCAAAACGCAATCCGTGTCATAAATACCAGCGGCATTTAGACAACCACAGTCATGCGTTAAATTAACGCTGGGGTTTGGGCCCGGTGCCCATGTTAGGTTGTAGTTCGGTGGCTGATTGCTGAGCTGTAAAACATGATGTCACCAAATCAGTGGCACCGGAAGTGTATCCTGATAGGGGGTCTATAAGAAATGGTCAAAAACTGCTCATGACACATTGTTTCGAAAAGAGAAAAAAACCCTACCCAAAATGGGGTGGGGGGGATGGCCCCCTATGGGTCGGGGGCGCTACCATAAATATTTTGCCAATGTTAATACCCCTTTTACATTTCATAGTGACTATGTCCCATCTTAAATTTGGTCGTGAAACCCGATTGGTATATATTCCGTATTATCCATGTACTAATTAACAATGCTAATTTTCGCCCCCCTGGGGAAAAAGCCGGGTGACCATAGAACATCTGCAACCAAAAAAAACTCGATAAGGCCATATTGACCTTAGTCAAAAGATATCAGTAAAATTTTGCAAAAATTTTAAAAATTGGTGTCTAATATTTCACAAAATCGAAAAAAAATCGTTGGTCCGAATAGACACCCCCCAAAAACGGGAATTTTTCATTGGGAAAGTAACATTGAAGCTTTGCTTTGCGGTTCATTTTTTTATAAATAAAAAAAACTCAGAACGTCAAAAAAAGTCATAGGTATCAAAAAGTGCGTGCGTCCCGCGTCTGCGTATGATTTGTACACCTAGAGGGGGGGGGGTCTCTTTTTTCTCCCCGACCGCCAACCATTGGCGCTGGGGCACAAACCAGGAAAACCCGGGGGAAATTCTAAACCATACTTTTCTATTTATATAACGAGAGGGAGGGGGTCTCTTTGTTCTCCCGCCGCCAGAACCTTTTTGTCGTTCCGATAGGTAAAAATTTTTCGCTCAAACGGGGGGCAAAAAGGGTTCCGCATACCATTCGATTCCCAAAACCCCCCTTCATTTTTAAACTTGTTAAATCACATTTCGTTCGCCCTTTTAGCGCGCGACGCTAGAAACGACCGACCTCAAATTTTTTCGAGCAGGCAAATTAAATATTGAATTTCTTTGTTATAAATGCACTTACAGACTCATTTTATGTCCATGTTTTCACCATTAATCACGTTTTAATATAGTGTACTTGTTATACGTCCAAATACATAAATATAGTCCTGTTTCATGATCAAATAGACCTCAAGATGCGTTTTTTTAAGAATACGCCCTGCTTTCGTTTGATGGCAAAGGTAGAGTTTTTTTCAAAAATGATTATTCAAATGCTCAATGTAATATTTTATGATGTTGGCAACAAAAGGGCTATCTTGAATTTGGCCATAAATATTACAAATACACTGTAAATAATAAAATACCTAAAGCTGCGCGCGGCACCCGAGTCTGGAAAAACGTACTATATCACTGAAAATTTCCTTCTAATTAAGTTCATTCATTATTTTTCACTCTTAAACGCAATAAAGCAAATCAGGATTAGGATAAAAATGAAATTCAAACAAAAAAGTACAGCCCATTTTTCCAAAATGGTCCCTCTATATATTTTTAAGAAAAATGAACGTTTGCAAAGACAGTTGTCCAGTGGATATTTTTTTTAGTTTTATATTAGATATAAAATAACCCCCTATCTGGGATAAAACATAACATGATATACTTTTTTGGGGATTATGGCTATGAAATTAGTTGAATTCCTGAAAAAAAATGTGTCAAAACGGGTGACACTAAATATTTTATTTCACATTTTCCCCCACTTCAATGCCGAATTACTTACTTTAAGCATAGCGTTTAAGCGTTTAAAATATTATTCTGAGAGTATCTTACCCAAGCAAAACTTGTTACAGGGAATATAAGAATATGTAGGTATAGACTGTTTCCAAAAAGTGGGCCCCCTAAATGTAAAATTAGTAAATAAAAAAATATTTATATATAAATTGTATACTTGTGCATTTGTCATTACAACAATTACACCATGTCCATGTACATTGTTTAGCCATTATATACCATTACATTAAGACAAAATATAATAGTAGACATAAAGGAAATATAACTGTAAATAAAAAATAGAAACCCTCCAAACAGTAATTGCAGATTGCTGCATGCAGCTTTCAGGTTCGAGTGCATAATGCCAAATCATACCGTTATTTATCATTTTTATGAATATTTATAATTATTGTTGCTACAAAAAAATGACTCAAACGTAATTATTTATAAGATTCTAATAAAAAAAGAAGTCCAGTCTGTTCACAATATGTGTTGTCAGAAAACTCTTTTGCTTCAAACATTGTTATATAATGTCTATCCTCTAGTCAAAATCCCTGCAGTACCTATACATAGACATTTTGTAAAAAAAGGGATATGCATATTTCGATACGTGAAATGTATATATAAAAATTAAAAAATATATTTTCAATCACGTCTGAGTCGATGTTTTCTTCGTTCTCATCCTCTCTTGTAGTGACATCAGATTGTACAGTCTGTATTTTGCACATTCGGTACGACGAAGATAATTACGCAATCAATAACATGACTATGGAAGACTTGGCGTGAAAAATTTGGGATACTAAAAGTTACAGCACATAAAAAAAGTTTGGAGCTGGTTCAATGCCCCAACCATATCTCAAGAACCGGCGTAGCTTCTGAAATCGTTGATATTTTCCATCCATGCAACTCTGGAGGGGGTATTTTTGAAAAGATTCCATGGCTCTTTCCCTATATCAGACTGAGTGTTTGCAGGGTTTGGGATGTATATATGAAGTGCGCCCTTACAAGGTGGGAGAAAGTATGTTCTATAGTGCCCCTTTTCGTGCAGAACAACGAACAACGAATAGCGCAAATCGTTTTATTTGTTATCTATCTCTCCATAAATTTACACCACAAACTCTTCTACACATCATTGTTTCTATTCTACATTCTTCAAAAATTGTGGAACTGAATGTATCGGTACACTAGACTGTGTTGACAACGTACCAGATCCTTTTATCGTAGCAAAAAGAAGCTTATACTAAATTATACTTCATGCTAATCACGCGACAGGACGGGATATGAAGACTTTGTTATTATTTGTGACGACACGCCATATTGATCCTCTTCCATTCGCATTTGCCATCAATAAACCCAAAAAGGGTTTAAACTACACTGATGTTCACTGATGTCCGGGGGAGCACTTGTAGCAGAACCTAACACACATAACAAAAACTTGTAGAAATACAGCCAAACCTTACACACTCAAAAGGATGAGATCTAAAAAAGGGCCAAGCTCATCTACCCTTCCACATAAACGTACAGTGTCCCATACAGCATCCTCAAAAAGCTTGGCAAATAGAATTTGCGATTTTTAATTTAACGTAATAGTTTATCCAAGTTCTTTTTTTCAAATTTAAATTTTAAACGTAATAACATGCAAATTCTATTTTCCCAAAGCTTTCGGGATCTGTTAGGGGACACTGTACGTTTATGTGAAGGGTAAATGAGCTTGGCCCTTTTTTTAGATCTCTTTCCCTTTTGAGTGTGTAAGGTTTGGCTGAAATTTCTACAAGTTTTTTGTTATGTGTTTTATCTCATTATTTTTTTAAATTTCCCCTTTAAAAAATTTTTGCTAAAATATAATATTTTTATCAAATTTTGATTTAAATTCTATGGTATTAGCAGTAACAATATAGGATGTAAAATATCTAGACCCGATTCATGTACATCCTGGGTAAAAGGTGGTATAACCATGGTATAACGACGGTATAAGGACTGGACCCCAATTCTTGAGTTCGTGGAGATAAAGTTTGAAAACGCAATTTGAAACAAGATTCGTTTTTCGTTTTCGAAGGGAAATTGGTATTCTTGAACGGTATCGGGAAAACGTCATGGGTTGTGAGTTGAAGCATTGATATAACCCCTATATTAGGCTAGATTAGCATCTCCTATACCTCCCACGGGCGCGAGCGTAGAAAATTGAGACTCAACCGGCCCATTTCAAGTTGGCGATTTGGTTTTTTAATTTATGCTTTTTTAATGCAATAAGTATTTTACTGGATTGTTTGTATGGTTTTAGCTTGTGCAGCATGGTATTAAACAAAAGAAACATACGAAGTGATTGCATAAGGGAATTTAGTAATCATTTGGTGTTAAAGGCTAGTATGCTTACCTGTCAACCTGGCGGCAATCTTGGAAACTATTTGGCCACAATCGCTCCCATTTGATTAACATGTAAACTGTCATTTTAAAATGGCTTCTAAATTTTACCCGGAAAATGGACCCCCCGACTGCTGGTCTAGCCATTATATAGGATGTATATGGTTGAAAGAGTATCACGAAATCCAAAAACTTTAAAAAGATTTGCGTATAGCAAAGAGCTCGAAAAAGTTCTATATTTATTCTAGATGGCATGCCCTTTATAAACGCGGGCCAATCGAAAGACAAATTGTATGAAATGATTTGATTGTTGCAATTATGTTTAAAAAAACAGTTGAGCAAGTTCATATCAGAACAATGTTGTGCTGGCTAGGGTTGGCTAGGCTTGTCAAACATGTAATGTATGTATGAATTTTACTAGTCCTATAGCCAAATGGAAATTTAGACCTACACTTTTGCTTAAATAATTTTCCACATCTGGGCCTAGGCCAGGGACGGTTTCTGATTTGTTTTATGAGAGTTAATGACACCCCTTTTTTCGTTCCACACAAAAAGAAAAATTTTAATGTCCCCCTATTTGTTTACGTATCGCACTTTTCCCCCCTAACTCTGCTTATACCGTCCACAAGTGTCATAACTATGGTTACTTGTGATTGTTGCCAAGTGTTTAAGGCTTATTTTAAAACCTTTATTTTGGGAAACCTTCCAACCAAAATTTTTCAACTTTTTTTTCAAAAGAGACTATATTTCTATAAACCCTTTAAAGTCCATGTAAAATAGACTTGTAGTCCCACCCGTCTGGTCAGAATCGCGGCCGACGTATTAGATGTTAGCAGTAGCAGTAGTAGCAGTAGTAGCAGTAGTAGCATACTAACATCCTTAAAGTGATTTGAGCATGTTTCAAGCCTTTTTTCACCAAGAAGGGAAAATCGTACCCCAATAAAATTTGGCATGTGTTGTCAGGTACCTAAATCCCCTCGATTGTGATAGTTTTCAAATTCACATAAAGTTACATGACGGCTGGGTAAAACCTCGAAATCACCCCAACTCTGCTTGGTGTATAAGGTGCTTGATTTTGTAGCGCACCGCGGCTTGGGTGCGGCGCCCTAACGGGCACCTAGATACATGTGCCATGTTGTTTTGTGACATCAGCAAGGCTCTTCGAGCACGAGATTTCTTCATGGATTTTAAGTGTTATAGCAAAATGTTTTGTTAGTGTCCGACGCCGTTCTTCTTGATGAATGTAATTATGACGACGATAAAAATAATTAATAAAAACATAAATAAAATTAATGTACAAATAAAAATAAACATTGTTTGTAATTTGACTGCAATTAAAAAATAACCTTGTATTTTTGTTCAAAAAATTTCTTATCTTACAACGGCACTCTTCAAAGGCTAAAATTTGGAAGACATGAAAATCTTACATAGTACGTGCTATGGGGGAGAACATGCAACACACTTCTTGGATGCACGCATTATCTTGATGTATACATGTTAGCGCTTTTGAAGGAAAGGAAATAGCTGCAGCAAAATAATACTCGGACAAACTTTTGATGTGAATTTCCCCAAACAATGGGTGGTGTAGAAGAGTTTGTGTATAAACTTTGTGAGGGGGAAAAAACATAACAAAAGTAACTATTAGCGCTATTCGTTGTTCTGCACGAAAAAGGGGGGCCATAGAATCTACCTTTGTCCCTCCTTGTAAAGACGCACTTCATAAACACATCAAAAGTGCAAACTATCATCAGATATATGGAAAAAAAAGCCTTGGAAACCTTTCCAGGGAAAAATCCTCCAAGTTACATGATGGAAGATATCACCATTTCTGAAGCCTCGCCGGTTCAATTTCACTAGAGATAGCCATTATATAAAACAATGTTGAAGGCAAAATGAGTTCTCTGCAACGAATACTGTGAACAACTGTCTTCTTTATTTATTAATTATCTTAAAAAATTACTTTTGCGTAATTTCTTATTGTGAAACAATAATCACTAAATTAATTAAATTTAAATTAATTAATATCGAGCCTAATTTCCAACTAAGTCGGGTAGGGGTGGGACTTTTCCCACCACATTCTTGGCTCCCCGGGCTTATCCATGCTAGCCATGCCTGGCGCTTCTTCCACTAATTTATTCTTCCTCTGCATCATCTTTCTTCCTCGTCCCTGTCCCTTTTTCCTCAGGGACCTCCCACCCGTTTTTGCATATTTTTTCGTTCTTTCCGTTCATTTTCCTGGTTAATCCTTTCCCAAGCTGCATTTCTCCTTTTGAAAACCTTGCTATAATGTCTTCCATCTCAGTCTGGGCCTCCCTCTTTTTCTCTGTTAGTTTCCTGCGTCTTGTTCATATTGCATCTTCGAATCCTGTTGTTTTGCATGCTCTTCATGTTCCCAAAACCACCTCAGCCTTCCCTTTCCCTAGCTTAAGTTTAAACTCTCTACTCTTAGTTTCTTTCCTAATCTTTGTGCTCCTTATCTTTTCAATCTTCGTAACTCCCCGTTACACTCCTTAAAATTGCAATTCCGCAGCTTCAATTTGTTTTTCTTCTTTACCCCCACTGGCATGTCACTGCACCATATGTGAGTACCGGTACAAAAAATGCTTTGTATATTAAAAGTTTAAAAATAATTTTTAATATCCGGTAAGTAACGGTACGATTTATCATTATGCACTCGAGCCTTGAAACTGCATGCAGCAATCTGCATTTTCTGTTTGGAGGGTTTCTATTTTTTATTTGACAGTTTATTTTCCTTTATGTCTACTATTGATGTAATGACATTAATAGATAAACAATGTACATGTACATGGGGTAATTGTCGTAATGACAAAAGTACAATGAATACAATACGTATATAATATTTATTTACTAGTTAAACATTTAGGGACCCACTTTATCGAACAGTCTATAACTACATATTCTTTATATTTCCCTTAACAATGCTTTTGCTTATGTAAGATACATCAAATAAATGTTTTAAACGCTTAAACGCTATGCTTGAAGTAAATAATTTGACATTAAAGTGGGGAGTGTGATAGAAATATTGATGTCACACGCTGTGACATATATTTTTTCAGGGAAATTCAACTATTTGTACAGCTATAACCCGCAAAGAATGGTATCAGGTTATGTTTATCCCAGCTAGGAGATAATTATATCTAACATACAACTATAATCATATTTCCTGGACAAATTTTCTTTGCAAACCGTCAAATTTTTTAAATATGTAATGGGGACCCACTTTTGGAAACTGACTGTACTTTTTTGTTTGAATTACATTTATTCTATCAGGTTTGCTTTAATTACGGTCAAGAGTGAAAAATAATTAATTAACTTTAATTAGAAGGAAATTTACAGTGATATAGTACGTTTTTCCCGACTCGAGTGCCGCGCGCAGCTTTAGGTATTTTATTATTTACAGTGTATCTGTAATATTTATTTGGCCAAATTCAAGATAGCCCTTTTGTTGCTTACATCATTAAATATTATTTGAGCATTTGAAATAATCATTTTTAAAAAACTCTACCTTTGCCATCAAACGAAAGCGTGCGTATTCTTAAAAAAACGCACCCTTGGGTCTATTTGATCATAAAAGGGACGTATTTATTTTTTTGGACGTAAAAAAGTACCTATATTAAAAATGTGATTGGGGGGGTTTAAAACATGGGACAAAAAGTGTTTGTCTGTAAGTCCCATTTATAACAAAAATTTAAATTATTTGGGTTGTCACTGTGCGGTCAAAAAATTTGGGGGGTCGGTCGTGTTCATAGGGGTCGCGCCGCTATAAAGGCAACGAAATTTTGATTTAATCAGCTGTAATTATAGCTTTTGGGTTTTGGGGAATCGAAGGGTTATGTAAATTTTTTGCCATTTCCGATTGGCAATTCTGGGAAATTTTTGGGGGCCCATGGGAACGCTAATTGGCGCTGGCGCACAACACCAGAGAGTGACCAGGAGCAACATCTAGAACATACGTTGTGACACAGATACACAGAGGGGAGGGGGCCGCTGTGTTCTCCCCGACCGCCAGACCATTGGTGCAGGCGCACAACACCAGAGAGGAGACCAGGAGCAACATTCTAGAACATACTTTGCTACACCACCATTTGTTTGGCGCCCCCATTTTAAAATGACTAGTTAAAAATGGTGGGTGCAAAAATCTAGGTAAGTAGTCAACACTATATATCAAATTATGTTTTGGGTTCACTGCTAATTTATTTAAGAGAGTAACCCTGCGCCTGGTCTATTTTCAAAATTGTTGTATTAACCTTGAAATTATGCATAATGGCCTTATTTTACAGATTTTGCTGAGAAAAATAATTTTAAAAAACCCAGAGATATGTCTGATATGAGTCAAGATCTTTTTAACTATATTGTTATCAAGATTTGAACACAAAAGAAGATTCGTGTTCGGTGGTTTCTTCTACGAATTTTGTCCGCAAAGTCGTTATTAGAGCACATTTCAAGATTTTAAATATTATCACCTACACAACCTTGAAAAATTTCTACAATTAGTCTTTCGGTGTCATATTTATTGTTCGTTACTGAAAAAAGTGAGCACATTTGGGATAGTGACAATAACCCATCATTCTATCTTGAAATTTAGTTGCAGACAAACGCTGGATCTTCCAAGTGACAGTCTGCGTCAAAGTCTGGTTTGCTCAGAATCAACAAAGATTGTCAGACATCGTGTAAACCAAACGATGGAGAATGTTAACTTTACCCAGCTCATACATTTTTAACTCTTTTTTATGGTGAGAAAACACCACAGTAATTTTACTATTATTCCGAAATTCATTCGCATAATACCAGATGACAGAAAGATGTTCACACTCTGAAATATATTTAGGTGTTTTAAAACCAAGCAAAAATTAAATGTGAAAGATTGTAAAATAAAGTCATCGTTTTCAGACTGTTTTGAAGGAATCTGGAATATCTATTGGACAGTGCATTTTTGGATTGATATTGTGATGGTTGTTGTGAATTATGTAAATATGATATACGATGAATAATTGGATGAGCGAAGCGAGCGAAGCGAAGGTTCCATTTCACTACACTGGAAAAAAATCCGGAATGTTTATTTTTCTTTTTTTCTCCTTTTTTTGTATTTTTGTGTGCCTGTTAACACGATTCCGGCTAAACCAATACTCCGATTGATATGAAATTTTATGGAGGCCTTCGAAATCTCTGAACTTAGAACTGCCACGTTTTTGAGCGCAATCGGGAAATTTTTTCTCATAAAAACGCAATTTTACGATTTTTTTCGATTTTTAAAACAATTCTTTGACTTATAACACCTACATGCTTTATCCTATTGTAATGATTTTTTCACAGAACCTTAATTTCATGAATTAATATAGTTGTGTTAAATTTGCGCGAAATTGAATAATTATTTCTTATGAAAATCGCAATTTTACGATTTTTTTCTTTTTTTAATATTAAGATACATAAAAAAAAGTTTATTTTTTATTTAATTTAATTTAATTTAATTAAAACAAATTCTTCGACCAAATAATGATTTTTTCACAGAACAACAGATAATCCGCGTGACGCATGAGCAGCTCAATGCACCAATTACGTCTCATCCAACAACGCGGTGGGACTTAGCGTTTTCCTAATTATGAAATGAAATGACATAAATCTTTGCAATGGATACATTAAAAGTTTCGTATGAATCACTCGATATTGCTTGGATGGAAAACCATATATGCCAACTATAAATTCGAGATAATTATGTTAATTCAAAGTTTATGGTTACATAAATTGTAATTATTGTATAAACAAATATTTATAAAAAAAACGTTTATAATGTTCTTTTTAAGATAAGATTTGTTTAAACATCAAGAATAAAGGTGAGCATTAAATTTTAACTAGCTATTCAGTGGAAAAAAATCAGAAAGTTTTTATTAGACGAGTGAGCGTAGCGAACGTAAGTCTTTCCTAACGCTATACTCGATCGGGCCTTGGCCGTGAGCATTGTCTGTTAAATGTCTGTTTGTCCGGGCTCATACGGCCGAACGGCCAAATAGATTGAGCTGAAATTTTAAACAGACATCCGTGACCATGTAACTTAGAACTGCTAACAAAATGAGCAATATCCGTTGCGATTTAAGCTGACAAGAAATAAAAATTTGAAAAATTTGAATCTAGATTGCAAATGTTTGAAATACCCATTAGTAAAATAGAACACAGCCTGTGAAAGTTTGCGATCAGATGAACCAAGTAAATTTGTTTATTATTTTGTTTTCATTATGCATGCCTTCTGTCATTCTGTAAATGATGCTAGGCCATTGCTGGCTATCAAGGATACTATTATTGAGCGAGCGTAGCGAGCGTCTCCACTTGACTCTTATGGCTCGAATGTCTGTTTTTGTTTTTTTTTTTTTTTTTCTGTTACTGCTTCGATACAGGTCGCACCGTTTCTCTGATCGACCTGAAATTTTGCACACATGTACATACCACCTAGGCGGGTTGCTGTATAGTTTTTGAACAAAATCCGATCATTGGTTATAAAAAATAAAAATAAAATAAAAAAATAAAAAAATACAAATGTACCGATCGTTATGAAATTTTGCAGGGTCAATAAGTACAACATTCTCTCCTATTTTCCAAATTTTCAGCTAAATCGGTCAATACCTTTAAGACTTATTGCTAATCATAATTCGAAAAATGATGTTAAAAAATGAAGGAGGCAGTGAAGATACAAAGATACACTTTAGAAGGCATGACGTGAATTAGTACAATTCTAAGATGTTGGAATAGAAAAGTGTACAAATAATGTCAATATCCAGGTAGGCCTACACTGTGTGGTGGGCCTTATGGGAATGTCGTACTCGGGTCATGTTGCACGTACCGGTGCTCGCTCAACAACGCGTCCAACTGAGCGTTTTCTAGTACACTTCGTTTGGGCTGGTGATGATCTACAAAAAACAGTGCGACATATTTTATCTCGCAAACATCAGCTGGTAAGTAGGGAAGTATATTACTTTCCGAAACTAGAATGCGAGCTCTGGTAGTTGTTGTCGGAGACCCCCCATATTCTCTGACGACCTTCCCAACGACGACGACCAGGACAAAACGAACGATGACAAAGACGATGACGACCACGAAGCGAGAACCCTCCCTTTTCTTTCACCTTTACCCGCGTGGCTATTTCTGACCAGCACCAGCATGGGATTTTCCTCCCAATATCCTCTAGGCAAGAGTGGTGATTTTTGACCTAGCGGTTGTCGCACCCTTAATCCAAACTAAAACTAAATTGGGACGTATGGGACCAGCCTTTTTTCATAATAGAACGTCGACAAACGGTTGACGCACCCTGAAACCAAAAAACTATAAACCACTTTCTCTGTTCGCCTAGACCCAAATATTTTATTTTTTTGGGTTTATTTGGATTAAGGACGCGTCAACCGTTAGGTCATAATGCACGACTCTAGCCTAGGGGATGGGGAGGAGGGGCCCATGCTGGTCAGAACCAGCCATGGGTAAGGGGAGGAAGGAGGATTTCTCACGTCGTGGTCGTCATTGTCTTTGTCATCGTTCATTGTGTCATTGTCACCGTCGTCGGGGAGGTCTTCAAGGGAAGGGGAGGTGTCCCCGACGACGATTGCCAGAGCTCGCCTCTGGTTTTGGGGAGTAGCTGATGTTTGCGAGGTGGACCTTTTCTCTTGAATCGCCTTTTACGATTAGCAGAGCCATGCTCTGGGCCAATTCTACCCCGAGCCCAGACGGAATCGTCTTTAATTTTTCATACATTGACGCTGGAGGAAGTACTAAGGGTCATACACCGGCCGTTCCATTTAGCCTGGGGTGTAGCCTATCTGTTCAACAAGGGTGTGTTCCACAAATGTTTGTATAAAGATTATAACTAGGGAAACGCCAAAGTCGTTGTTAGACGAGTGAGTGAGCCATGTGTTGTGTACCCGCTAACATTACTTTTCTTCCCCCTACCTTTGACCTCCCTAGCCTATCATTGGTTAAAGTGGCGCATTATGGCCGGACAGTTGACGTGCCCTTAAACTTAAAAACTTATAATTACCTAACTTAAATCCAATCAATGTTCACGGGTACTCAACACGTGGCTCTCTCACTCGTCTAACAACGACTTTGGCGTTTCCCTAGTTTTAGATGTTACCGTACGATATTTGGATGAGCGTAGCGAGCGAAGCGAAGATTCCATTTCACTACACTGGAGAAAAAAATCCGGAATGTTTTTTTTCTGTTTGTATTATTGTGTGTCTGTTAACACGATTCCGGCTAAACCGATACTCCAATTGCGATGAAATTTTATGGAGGCCTTCGAAATCTCTGAACTTAGAACTGCCACGTTTTTGAGCGTAATCGAAATATTGTTTCTTATTAAAATCGCCATTTTACGATTTTTTTCGATTTTTAAAAAAGTTCTTCGACTTATAACGGAGCCGGTCCCGACTGCCAATTCCCCTAAGCCCAACGACCTTTTTTTTCCCCTAACACCAACATTCATACCTGTCGATAAAGAACATGCTACATGGAGTGAAAGAGGGGGCGTTGTTGGCGTTAGGGGAATTTCTGCATTCCCCTAACGCCAACAGCGTGTTGTGATTTAAACCAGGGGGCGTTGTTGGTCTTAGGGGAATTTCTATTTTCCCCTTACGCCAACAGCGTGTGTATTTAAATTCAAGGTGTAGTTGGGGTTGGGGGAATTCTCTTGTTACCCTTACGCCCTACAAACGTATGTTTATGTACTAGGGAAACGCCAAAGTCGTTGTTAGACGAGTGAGTGAGTCATGTGTTGAGTACCCGGTAACATTCCTTTTCTTCCCCCTACCTTAGGCCTCCCTAGCCTATCATAGGCTACAGTGGAGCATTATAGCCTAAACTATGACCTAAACTTAAATACCCTATTATTTATACGAATATTATAATCAAACTTAAATGCAAATGTTCCCGCGTCCTCAACACATGACTCTCTCACTCGTCTAACAACGACTTCTTAAAAATTCCTTTTCTTCCCCCTACCTTAGGCCTCCCTAGCCTATCATAGGCTACAGTGGAGCATTATAGCCTAAACTATGACCTTAACTTAAATACCATATTATTATTTATACGAATATTTTAATCAAACTTAAATGCAAATGTTCCCGCGTCCTCAACACATGACTCTCTCACTCGTCTAACAACGACTTCTTAACATTCCTTTTCTTCCCCCTACCTTAGGCCTCCCTAGCCTATCATAGGCTACAGTGGAGCATTATAGCCTAACTATAACCTAAACTTAAATACCCTATTATTTATACGAATATTATAATCAAACTTGAGGCTATTCCAGAGCACTCTTACCGATATTTTGAAAGTCAACGGAAAATGGCTAAAAGTTGGTTGGATGAAAGATGAACTTGAATAAAAAAGGGGAAAAAATAACTTTTTTTTTTTGGACGGGACAAAAGCTCTATTTTGGCCATTATATGCAAATTTTGGGTCATTACGGAAATGAATGTTTTGGATGCAATATTTAATTTTTAGCTATGATTTTTTTTGCTTCAACACACCTTTGTCTTTGGACTGAGTATAAGGGAAATGAATTTTCTGAAATAATGTTCGAGGTACAATTTTTTTTGTCACATGGTACAAAAAAGAGTTTTGAACCGGAACACGAAAAAAATCGTTCATCAAAAGTTATTTCATAAAATTAGTTTCCCTTGTACTCAGTCCAGAGACAAAGGTGTGTTGAAGCAATAAAAAAAATCATAGCTAAAAATTAAATATTGCATCTAAAACATTCATTTCCGTAATGACCCCAAATTTGCATATTTTGGCCAAAATAGAGCTTTTATCCCGTCCAAAAAAAAGTTATTTTTTTTCCTTTTTTATTCAAGTTCATCTTTCATCCAACCAACTTTTAGCCATTTTCAGTTGACTTTCAAAATATCGGTAAGAGTGCTCTGGAATAGCCTTAAATGCAAATGTTCCCGCGTACTCAACACATGACTCTCTCACTCGTCTAACAACGACTTTGGCGTTTCCCTAGTCGAGTTGGCTAAAGCGCCCTTATAGCCGAAATGTGGGAGACGTGGGTTCAATAGTCGGGAAAGATTTTGTAATTTCTGGATTGTATTTTTTAAATTATTTAACATGTTTTGAAATGTATATAACGCAGTGTAGTCCATCATCTGTGACAATACTATAGAAAACATAGCTAGTACGAAATACGTGAAAAAAATTGCAAGGTTTAATCAATCTACGAGCGGAATTTGGGGGTACCTTGATGTCAAACATTAAATTTAACCTTGGACACGGCATTTCACAGCCAGGTAAATAACAAACAAAAAATATTATTTCAAATGAAAACCATTGTCGTGAAAATAATTCCTATACATTTCAACGTATTTTTTCAGTTTTTTATTTCTTGGCAGATTTAAATCGCAACAGATTGTGCTCATTTTGTTGGCATTCTCAGTTACCTGGTCACGGATGTCTGTTTAAAATTTCAGCTCAGTCTATTTGGCCGTTCGGCCGTATGAGCCCGGACAGACAGACAGACATTTAACATTTAACAGAATTAATTCACGCCCCATGGACCGATCGAGTAGCGTTGTAGACTACGTTCGCTGCGCTCACTCGTCTAATTAGTACCTATGTCATGTTCAGTGTTGATAATTTTCAGAGCATCCACATACGATAGATATTATTCTGAAAAGTTGCATACGTGTTCGAGATTTGTTTTATTTATTTAGTACCTACTTTCATAAAAAAATAATACCATTTTATTTATGTTTATAAATTTAAAATTATACATCCAAACTATAACGTTGTCATTCAGTTCTGTGTCTACTTGTAAGTTTTCTACTTTTCAAAAGTATTAGTAAAGTGTTCTTTACAAAGCGTAGTCATGACAATTTGAACTGAAAAAGTCAATTTATCTTGTCCCCTCCCCCTTTTTCAATAATAGCTAGTCAAATTAAAAACCATCAAATTAACTCTTTCCTATGCGAGGCTTTCAGTTTTTGCAATAAACTGTTTTAGATGATTTGGAAGATTTAAATTTAAATGTTTTCATTTCTCGTGTGGACATCACCAGGGACATCAGACAGACGTCCCTGTCCAAGTGTTAAAAATCTTAGTGTCAAATTTATCAAATATGCATATAAATTATAAACTAGGCCGCTTCGCGAACGCTTTTTTTAGTCGCGTTTATGGATGAGCTTTTTTTTTGGTTAGTTTTTTAGTTTGCGTATGACCACTTTTCCTTTGCAAGTGCTTTTTGAATGCCTTTCAGGTGATTGTTGTCAAGTTTCTATTGTTACTTGTTAATTGATATTATAAACCTAAAAAAAAACCATATAAAACCTTTATTCTATGGATTCTGGTTAACATTTTCAACTTTTCTTTCAAAAACCACACATCACCATTACCTTAATGTCCATGTAAAACATGAACGTCGTAGTCCCACCCTTTTTGTCAGAATCGGCCCAAATGGCACGAAATATCGCACTAAAAATCGAAAAAAATCGAAAAAGTACGATATATATGAAAAATTTCTTTGATTGTACCCAAAAACGTAGGAGGTTTTATGTTCAGTGATTTTGGAGGTCCCCTCCAATTTTCATCAAGATCGCATATGCCGTTTGCCCGGTAGAGCGCGAACAAACATACAGAAAACAAACAAAAAACATTAGAGCTAAATTTTTGAGAGGTCAGTGAAATTAAAGTCTTCGCTTCGCTCATCCAAATTATTTAGTGACCCATCCGAATCTCATATGCGGCATGCCTTTTTTTTTGCTGAACATTAGTAAATAACTTGGAAAACGCTTAAGTCATGCCGCGTTGTTGGAGGAGCGTAATTGGTGCATTGAGCTGCCATGTGATATGCGGATTTCTTTGTTCTGTGAAAAATATTACTAAGTTGAAGATTTTTAAATTAAATTAAATTAAATAAAAAATAAACTTAGATTATAAATTTTTTTATTAATCATACTAATTTTAAAAAAATAAAAAATCGAAAATTGCGATTTTATAAGAAATAAATTATTCGATTGCGCTCAAATTTCACACGAATATATAAATTCATAAAACATTCATAAAATTAAGGTTCTGTGAAAAAATCATTACAATAGGATAAAGCATGTAGGCCTAGGTGTTATAAGTCAAAAAATTGTTTTAAAAATGAAAAAAAACGTAAATTTCGATCTTCACGAGAAATAGTTTTTCGATTGCGCTCAAATTTTACACGAATACCTAAATACATAAAATTAAGGATCTGTGCAAAAATCATTAAAATCGGATAAAGCATGTAGGTGTTTTTTTAAGCTGATTTTTTTTTTTTTAAATCGAAAAAAATCGTAAAATTGCAATTTTAATGAGAAATAATTTTTCGATTGCGCTAAAAAACGTGGCAGTTCTAAGTTCAGAGATTTCGAATGTCTCCATACAATTTCATCGTAATTAGAGTATCGATTTAGCCGGAATCGTGTTAACAAACACACAATAATACAAACAGAAAAAAAAGAAAGAAAAACATTCCGGATTTTTTTCTCCAGTGTAGTGAAATGGAATCTTCGCTTCGCTCGCTACGCTCGCTACGCTCATCCAATAAATATGTTTTCTTTTTTTAAGTCACCAAAATAGGAGAGTGCGAAAACTAAAAACCAAGTCAAAAATTGTTTGGGCATTTAAAAATTCTGCGTATTCCACATTTTGGAAAACATGTTTTTCAGCCTAAAAACTTGACTATTTTAACAAAGGTTAAAAGTGATAATTCCGCCCCATGCATCGCACGATATAAGCAAAAACACAAATCTTTCGAGCCGTTCGCGACGCAAAAGTATTTTCCAATTCTTTTTATTCCCTTTCTATGAACTCTAGTTCGTAATAATAACGTTTTTTAAGTTATATTTCCTATTATATTGATAGGTATTATATAGGGAGTGACGCTCCCCTATGCACCACTTTTTCAATCCTGCCGTCTGGGCGTATGTCACGTCTCACGATAAAAACCGAACACCACCTCCAAAAATTGACATGCTGTTTGTTTGTATTGTTGTTTGAACAATAAGGAAGATACCTACAGAAACATGTTTGTGTTATACACTGCGGTGAGAAACCTGACATACAAATACCCGGCACCTCCACCAACAATTAGATTTGAATGCTTGAGAAAAGTATTGTGTTTTGTTTGTATTAGGATCTTCTTGGACGATCTTAAAACAAACATCATGGGCAAAATTGCCCTAGCCTGTTATTAATTTTGTTCTCTCTTATTGTTAATCCGATAAGAAATCAAATCGCATATTATTTCTACAATTAATTATTACTAGGAAAACGCTTAAGTCCCGCCGCGTTGATGGATGAGCTTTTTTAAGTTTTTAGTTTGCGTGGGATATCTTTACTTTTGCAAGTGCTTTGTTTTGCTGCCTACTCATTGTAGTTTATTGTTGTCAAGTTTCTATTGTTTCTTGTCAATTGGTATTATTTACCGTAAAAAACTTATATTTAAAGCTTCATTTCTATGGATTCTGGCTTGCTTTTTCAACTTTTTTTTTAAATGGTACTACATCACCATTACCTTAATGTCCATGTATAATATGAACGCTGTAGCCCCACCCGTTTGGTCAAAATTGCCCAAATGGCACGAAAATATCGTACAAAAATAAAAAACTTATATTAAAACCTTTATTTCTATAGATTCTGGCTAACTTTTTTGAACTTTTCTTAGGCAAACGATATTTCACATCAAATACATCCCTTAAAATTGGAAAGAGTGTTCAATGATTCGTTTTTTCATGGTGGTTATCTGAAGAATGTATTCAATTAAAATCAATTAAATTCAATAGTTTAGTTTATTTAAGTGGACCGGCAGTTTGTATCTTACGTATGTTTAAATTAGCCATTACTAAAGGGACATTTTAAAAATATCCATACCAACAAGAGTTTTTTTTTCCACTAGTTTTAGAATTTAATTGTTTACACTTACCATCTTTCATACCCGAGAATGTAGTTGGAAACTATATTTAATTGGATGAGCGAAGCGAAGACTTCAATTTGACTTTGTGTTTTTTTTGTTTGTTTTTGGATGAGCGTAGCGAGTGGAGCGAAGACTTCAATTTCACTGACCCCCCAAAATATTTAGCTCGGGTGTTTTTTTTTTTTTTTTTTTTTCGTCTTTCGCTCGATTCCGGGCAAACGGCATATGCGATCTTGATGAAAATTGGAGGGGACCTTCGTTTTCTCTGAACTTAGAGGTGTATTGTTTTTGGGTACAATCGAAAAAATATTTCTCATGAATATTGTACTTTTACGATTTTTTTCGATTTTTAGTGCGATATTTTCGTGACATTTGGTCCGATTCTGACCAAACGGGATGGGCTACAACGTTCATATTTCCCATGGACATTAAGGTTTTGGTGATGTAGTACCTTTTGAAAGAAAAAGTTGAAAAAGTTAGCCAGAATCCACAGAAATAAAGGTTTTAATATGAGTTTATTGAGGTTTATAATACCAATTTTCACGTAACAATAGAAACTTGACAACAATCACCTACAATGCATTCAAAAAGCACTTGCAAAGGAAAAATGCAAACAAACGCAAAAAACGCAAAACAAAAAACTTACAAAAAAAACCGCTCATCCATCAACGCGGCGGGACTTTAGCGTTTTCCTAGCTATATAAAAATAAATAGCTCGGGTGTTTTGTTTTTGTTAGTTTTTTTGTCTGTTTGTTCGCACTCTACCGGGCAAACGGCATATGCGATCTTGATGGAAATTGGAGGGGACCTTCGAAATCTCTGAACTTAAAGCTGTATTGTTTTTGGGTACAATCGAAGAAATATTTCTCATCAATATCGTACTTTTACGATTTTTTTTCGATTTTTAGTGTGATATTTTCGTGATATTAGGCAAACGGCTACTCTGATATTGATGAAACTTTATAGGAACGTTTAAAATCACTGAAATCATATATTTTATGATTTTAGAGACATTTGAAAAATATTTCTTATAGAAATCGTACTTTTACGATTTTTTCTCCGGTTTTTAATACGATATTTTCGTGATATTTGGGCCGATTTTGACCAAACGGGTGGGGCTACAACGTTCATATTTTACATTGACATAAAAATTATGGTGATGTAGTGCCTCTTGAAATAAAAAGTTGGAAAAGTTGGTCAAAATTCATAGATATAAAGGTTTTAATATAAGCCTTTTACAGGTGTATAATGAACATGTAATATCAAGTAACTATAGCAAAAATAAATAGATTCCACATAAAAACGTAATCATTGGACAGAAATATTCTTAAAAAAAAGCTCATCCATCAACGCGACCGAAAAAAGCGTTCGCGAAGCGGCCTAGTTGTAATTAATTTATCTATGTAGTTAGTGTACATTTTTTAAAAATATTTTAACACTTGTTTGAATTATTATAATTAAAAGTAACACAAAATTGTATTATTGAAAGGGGCAAAGTTTTAAGACTCAATATATCTACATGCTCTAAACTTTCAAGACATTTGAATGTATAGTTCCTGAGAAAAATGTACCTTTGTATTAAAAAATGATGTTCTGAGAATACCTACGTCAAAGTTCCGCAACTTACAGTTTGTGCATTCCTACCCCATAGTCTGAACATAATCTCTTACTTTAAAAAAAAATCCAAACTCTCCCCCCAATTTTTTTTCCATTTTTTTTTTTTATTTTAATCTAAATAAGTTACTATTCAACACATAAATGAATTGAATTGAATTTTAATTTGATTTTTAATTGAATACATTCTTCCAGATAACCAACCATGAAAAAAAAAATTATTAAACACTTTCCAATTTTAAGGGATGAACTTGGGGTGAAATATCGTTTGCCTCCCAGCGGAAAAGTAATTCTTATATTTTTATCTACCACCATTCCAAATTTTACGCTGGTAAGTGTTGGTCAAAAAATCACTTTTAGTGGTGGGGGACGAAAAAACATGAGAAATTAGGTTGATTGGATCGAAACATGCTTGATAATAATATGATATTATTGGATAATTTTAATAATTACAATGTATAGAATTAATCCTGTCAAATAAGAATTTTTGGAGGAAAAAATTGCGATGTCGCTGAATTTTTGCAGAGACCTTCCTTAAAGGATACTTATCAACATACTAAAACTCCCCTACAATCGGACTGGAGCTTCGGCCGCCATATTGGAAAATGGCGGCCAAAAAGTGTTTGTTATCGAATATCTCCAAATTTGTTTGAGATATACCAAATATCTCAGTGGCAAAAATATTCCCCATTGAATTTCCCTACAAAACAGGTATCTTCTATAGTTTTGGTAGGGGCAAAGGTTAAGTCACAAAATCGTGGTTTATATGTTGCTTATTAGTTATTGGAGTACCCGCTAATTTCCAAATTGTCACGCCCAGCATCAAACAATGCCCGGTAAATCCGTAAGAAATCGATTTAAATACAAAAGGACTTTTGCACGGGGTTCATGAAAGCTTCCATTAGTATTTTAAAAAAATCAGTTCTGCGAAATCGGATTTTGCATTTACCCAGAATTTGGGTTTTTCCATTGTTGGCATTTCCTAAAAAATGCCATATTTTACTGTCCATTATTAAGCACTAAATAGTATTGGAGGAAAAATTCTTTCAACGCACATTGAAATGACTTAAATAATGATCCGATTCCTACCAAAGTTTAAATCCAATATGGCTGCTAATTCCTAATATTCACAATATGAATACTGTTTTCGTGCTGTAATTACACTCTTTTTGTTACATAATTAACTTTGATGTTGTGGATATTAGGAATTAGCAGCCATTTTGGATTTAAACTTTAGTTGTAATCTGATCATTATTTGAGTCATTTCAATGTGCGTAGGAAGAATTTTTCCTCCAATGCTATTTAGTACTTAATAAAGGACAGTCAAAAAGGGCATTTTTGAGGAATTGCCAACAATGGAAAAACCCAAATTCCGGGTAAATGCAAAATTCGATTTCGCAGACCTGATTTTTTAAAATACTAATGGAAGCTTTCATGAACCCCGTACAAAAGTCCTTATGTATTTAAATCGATTTCTTACGGATTTACCGGGCATTGTTTGATGCTGGGCGTGAAAATTTGGAAAAAAGCTGGTTCTCCAATGAGCAACATATAAACCACAATTTTGTGACGTAACCTTTCCCCCTACCAAAACTATAGTAGACACCTGTTTTGTAGGAAATTAAATGGGGAATATTTTTGCCATTTAGATATTTTGTCTATCTCAAACCAATTTGGAGATATTCGATAACAAACACCTTTTGGCCGCCATTTTCCAATATGGTGGCCGAAGCTCCAGTCCGATTGTAGGGGAGTTTTAGTATGTTAATAAGTATTATATAAGGAAGGTCTCTGCAAAAATTCAGCGACATCGCAATTTTTTCCTCCAAACGTCAATACACGATCTTATTTGACAGGATTAATACGACCTAGTACTAATTCCAATTTTAAGGGATGATAGAGGGCACTAGGGGTGAAATATCGTTTGCCTCCCAACGGAATAGTAATTCTTATATTTTTATCTACCACCATGCCAAATTTCACGTTGGTAACTTACTAAACAGTGTTTGTCACTAAAAGTATAATTATTAGGGTTGGGGGTGAAAAAATTGTTTTGTATGAATGATTTGTAGACTGGACTATAACACATCGACACATAATTTTAATCAGCAATTGAAATATTCAAAATTTATTAAATACTACCTTACGTTTTTCCCAAAGTTAAGGGTGGTAGAGAACAATAGGGGTAAAATATCGCTTGCCTCCCGGCGGATTATTATTTTTCAGGTTATTATGTACCATCATGCCAAATTTCATGCTGATAACTCACTAGGTGCCTCACTGGTGAATGCTGGAAATCAAGGTAAAAATAATATAAACTATTAGGGATGGGGGTTGAAAAAATGTGATTTTGGAAATGAGAATAGGCTGATTGGGTTAAAACACATTAATACACAATTTTAATAACTAATTTGAATAAAATTCTTTTTTGGGTTAGAGCTATAAATTATTCTAATTTTAGGGGATGATTTAGGGGGTGTTGGGGGTGAGATATCGCTTGCCTCCCGGCGGATTTTTAATTGTGATATTTTATCTACCCCCATGCAAAATTTCGCGCTGGTATCCGGATTTGCAATATTCTAGTGTTTTTTCCCCTTTCTGCAGCTCTCACTACTAGGTTTAAATACCCATACGTTGTTGGTGTTAGGGGAATTCAGAAATTCCCGTAACACCAACAACGCCCCTAGGTTTAAATACCCATACGGTGTTGGTGTTAGGGGAATTCAGAAATTCCCGTAACACCAACAACGCCCCTTCTTTCACCCCGTGTAGCATGTTCTTCATAGGCAGGTATAAATGTTGGTGTTAGGGGAAAAAAAAGGTCGTTGGGCTTAGGGGAATTGGCAGTCGGGGAAGACACCCTTATAACAACTACATTTTTTATTCGACTGTAATGATTTTTTCACAGAACCTTAATTTTATGAATTCATATATTGGGGTGAAATTTGAACGCAATCGAAATATAAGTCATCATCGCAATCATAGGCTTTTTTCATTAAAAATAAATTTTTCGACTTATAACACCTACTTGCTTTCTCTTATTGTAATGTTTTTTTTACATAACCTTAATTTTATGAATAAATATATATATATATATATATATATATGTATATATATGTATATATATATATATATATATAAGAGGAAGAAAACTCAACAAGAACCCCTTGAGCCATCTACTCGTACGCTGAGGTCATCTAAAAAGTAATAGAGTGTGTTGATGTCTTCACAGTTTTTAAAATATCTGGATGTTCATAATATGTTGTCATTAGTACCTATGTTTTCTAAGCTTTTTGGTTTTGTCTTTGTATCCAGTTGCAGTGTTTGTTAAGAAGTAAGGTTTTGTTTGTTTTGATATTGTTTTATGTTTTAAATTTCCTTGAAGATGGGCAGGGAGAACTGCCCGAAACGTTGGAACTAATAATAAAACCACACGGACTACCCGAAAATACAATGTCTGCATATATATATATATATATATATATATTGGTGTGAAATTTGAGCGCAATCGAAAAATAATTTTCCATGAAAATCGCAATTTTACGTTTTTTTCGTTTAAAAAAATTACACTCATCCAACAACGCGCCTGAAAAAGTGTTTGCGAAGCTTCCTAGTATTTCCCAATGTAAGTTCACGAAACTGCCCACATTAAAGGTTTTAACGTGAAGAAATAAAATATTAATGCTACATTATATGCGTGTTTGTTCAGAATTTAAACAAGTGTATTATGAAAACAAAAATTGTATTCTTACGTTGCCCTGAATCATACGGTACCTTTTCTAGTGAGTAGGTCCAACCTTTCCAACGAGACTCCGGTACTGAATAAGTTGATGATTATATAAACACTACTTTTATATACTTCATTTTAACCCACTTGTCCTTCTGGGCCAGTTGTGAAATATGATTTCAAAAATATCTGAGGAATTAACTGATGATTTATTATGTCAATAAGTGACGTTAATTCATCATGTGGGCACATTGTTTATTCTTAAGATATGCTAATATGGCGAATAAAGTACTCAATAAGCCCTAACTTGCCCATGCAATGGCTTAAAACTTATCTCGCCAAAAGCATCTGACTTATGAACGATTTATGACATTGCGATATAATTTACACAATGTTCTTTGTGAAGCTTAGATCTATGCTAGGATGCCCTTGAGAAGTTGATTTATCAACAATTTGTTTCCTAAAAAATACACCAAACATACACAAAGTATTGTCAAAACGCCATTATGAAAAAATCCGCAAATACGGTTTACGTAATACGATGCGTCTCTTATAACAAAACGCAGTGATAGATGAATCTTTCCATTACAATCCAGGGAGCATTTAAACCTTCTGGCTCTAATAGTTTGGAAATCGGGTCCTTTTCCCGTGAGCAATGGTTTATGCATAATTCTGGTCAGGAAGGGCCGTCTTACGTACTTGTAGAGCCATGTTTCACGTTGCATTGGACTTGATTGTCGTAAGCATTTTGTAGACCAAGGAAGCTTGTTGTAGAGGTCAAACCCCTTTGGTGGTTTATATTAGTACGACCAAACTTTACAAAAGAAAATTCTTTGTTAGGTCTTATTTTCAATTTAGCATAGGCCAAGCAGACGCATTTCGGAGGTTATTACTATGGAATAATTTTAAAATATTTTATTTTTAAAA
The DNA here is from genome assembly GCA_024449915.1 of Sweltsa coloradensis. Taxonomy (NCBI): domain Eukaryota; kingdom Metazoa; phylum Arthropoda; class Insecta; order Plecoptera; family Chloroperlidae; genus Sweltsa; species Sweltsa coloradensis. The sequence continues at coordinate 106,476 of JAMZAV010001129.1, read as the reverse complement.
AATCATGGGGGGCGGTCACCCCCCCCCCCCCCCTGTATCTGCCACTGCCTTGCCCCTTGGGCCCCTTTTGTCGTGGGCCCTGAATCTCTCAGGGCCCGGGTGCAACCGTACCCCTTGCACCCCTTATTCCGACCATTATTCCCCTGGTCTCGTCTTGACTTGCCGTGCTCCTCGGGAATTTCATCTCTGCAAACTGTATCTAGCTTTCTTCTCTGTCTCTGATCATAGCCCATTTTTCCGCCGCAGAAGTAAGAACTGGAATGAAATGAAATAGGTTTTGTAAAGTGGTATCCGACCATGATGATGAATAAAAAGTTATTGTATAACTTTATCATAAAAAGATTAGCCATGTCAATAATGAATAGTAATAATTTTGTTAAAAAAAATATTAAATGCTTCTCGGTAATTTTAGTTCCTAATAATATGAAAGAAAGGATATAATTGAGAATGTCATGGTTATTATTAAAGACAAACCCCAACCATTGGATAAAAATTACGGTTCAAAAATTATATAATAAAATATTATTAGGCCTATCTTAACTAATTTTACACATTTTAAAAGCTTTTTGATCCTGAAAATTGAAAAAATTTGTGTTGCCCAGAGCATTGTGACAAACGGTTGGCGTGCCCTTCATCCCAATAAATTTTTCAGAAATTTGTTCCCAACGAAATAATTTAAAAAAACTTGTTTGAAATTGTTATTTCTTTGTAGCATTTTATTGTTGCCTGGTGTTTTATTCAAGACATTTTCAGGTTTAGTGATCTTTCCCTAAAAATGTCTTGTAATACATCATTCGCCCATGAAAGCCTTCATATATATATATATATAATAAATTCCATAGAGATTTTATTTACATATTATTATGGCGTTGGCACTAATTTTAATAAATACTTTTTATTGCCAATGCCAACAATGTTATAGGATAGGATGCCTCAATAAACCAAACATGCTCATCCCTCAACGCGTGTAAGAAGCGAAGAGCGAAATACCACAGATTTCATTTTCAACTTCATAGTGGTGTGCGGGTTGCCTGTGGGCTGTCTGTAAGGCGAACTGTCTGGTGACGCTAAACGGCAGAAGAAAGAACTATTTGGAGGTTGCGGACATGGAATCAGTTACTACCATAGAGTGGCCGTATATTGATAAATGGCCGCCATGTTTATTAGCTGCGTCAGCTTGCGGCTTGGAACAGAACTTTAAAAGAAATAACGCAGAAAAACAGACTCCCAATTTTTTTATAACAGTTTAAAGCCATATTTGTTTACTTATTATGGCATTTGAAACTAAAAAGGGGGTTTGGCAAAATCATGGCGGCGGGAAATCCGCTGGAAACAGTGTATGGCCACTCTAAAAGCTGGTGGAGATTGATCGTAGTTCTGTTGGAGGTTGTCAATTTTGCCGCGAGATAGCAGCACTTGTTCAAACCACGGGGGGAAGCAGTTACTAGTTTCCAGATTATAAAATTTAGGATTCGAGGAAGTTTAAACAGAATAAGAAGCAACTAATTTGCCTTTGAGAAAAAAAATCTTTTATTCATTGGAAAAGTTGCTAAGTTAATACATTCAGTCACTGCTGTTACATAACAAGTCCCCATTCTAAATTTGTCGTGGGACATCTGTTACAAAAGAACGCTATTTCATTCCATCTTCTAGAAAAAGTGGAGTTTTTAGAAAAAAGTGGACTAACATGAACAAACCTGTTGTATACCTACCTTTTTGGTGGTTGAGGAATTCGAACCCGCGACCTTCCGATTCAGATAAATGCATGTTAATAGTTGTCTGCCTTCTTCATAAAAATAAATAAATAATTTTTACATATTTTTATATCGTATCATGAAGCGATGTATGTTTGTTTACTTATCTTGCTAAGCTATATATCAGTCACATCACAGTACAGTTGCTACTGTGATGTGAAGCGCAGTTGAAATAATAATGTTAAAGGAGTTCGGTCCAAATAAATTTTGTTGTCATTGTTAATTTTTGGATGAGCGAAGCGAATACTTCAATTTCACTGACCCCCAAAAAATTTAGCTCGGGTGTTTTTTTGTTTGTTTTTGATTTTTTGTTTGTTTTTTGTCTGTTTGTTCGCTCTCTACCGGGAAACGGCATATTATGCGATCTTGATGAGAAATTTGAGGGGACCTTCGAAATCTTTGAACTTAGAGGTGTATTGTTTTTGGGTACAATCGAAGAAATATTTCTCATGAATGTCGTACTTTTACGATTTTTTCCGATTTTTTGTGCGATATTTTCGTGACATTTGGGCCGATTCTGACCTAACGGGTGGGGCTACAACGTTCATATTTTACATGTACATTAAGGTAATGGTTATGAATTGCTTTTTGAAAGAAAAAGTTGAAAAAGTTAGCCAGAATCTATAGAATAATGGTTTTAATATGAGTTTTTTGAGGTTTATAATAACAATTAACAAATAACAATAGAAACTTGACAACAATCACCTACAATACATTCACAAAGCACTTGCAAAGGAAAAGTGGTCCCACGCAAACTAAAAACTTACAAAAAAAAGCTCATCCATCAACGCGGCGGGACTTAAGCGTTATCCTAGTCATATTAAGCTTTATCCTAGAACAAAAGTTCAGATATACAAAACAAAGTACTGTATTGTGATATTATGTAATTACCACGGCGGCATTCCTTTAAAATGCTGTGTAAATAAATGCTTAGGAAAAACAATAAACGTAGTGATTTAAGGGGCACGTCAACGGTCAACCGTTAGTCAATGCCAATTGACAAAACTGTTAAGTATTTAACTAGGAAAAAAGCTAAAGTCCCGCCGCGTTGATGGATGAGCTTTTTAAAATTTTAGTTTTCGTGGGATATCTTTACTTTTGTAAGTGTTTTGCTTTACTGCCTATGCCTTGTAGGTGATTGTTGTCAAGTTTCTTTTGTTACTTGTCAAATGTTATTATTTACCGTAAAAAACTTTATTAAAAGCTTTATTTCTATAGATTATGGCTAACTTTTTAAAATTTTCTTTCAAAAGGTACTACATCATCATAACCTTAATGTCCATGTATAATATGAACGTTGTAGCCCACCCGTTTGGTCAGTTTTCGGCCCAAATGGCACGAAAATATCGCACTAAAACCCTAAAAAACTTATATTTAAAAACTTTATTTCTATGGATTCTGGCTAATTTTCCAACTTTTTCTTTCAAAGGTACTACATTACCATGACCTTAATGTCCATATATAATAGAACATTGTAGCCCCACCCGTTTGGTCAGAATCGGCCCAAATGACACGAAAATATGGCACTAAAAATCGAAAAAAAAACGTAAAAGTACAATATTCATGAGAAATATTTCATCGATTGTACCAAAAACAATACACCTCTAAGATATGAGATTTCGAAGGTCCTTTCAAATTTTCATCAAGATCGCTTATGCCGTTTGCCCGGAATCCTGCTAACAAAAAGACAAAAATATAGACAAAAAAAAAAAAAAAAAAAAACATTGGAGCTAAATTTTTTGGGGGGTCAGTGAAATTGAAGTCTTCGCTTCGCTCATCCAAATTATATTTTCTATGACAGTACTTTCAAAATATTATACTTTTATTTCTAATAAAAGCCGACGTATAGGCCTACGATAAGCGTAAGAAAAGTGTACTCAATCAATAGGGCAAACAGACTCATCCACCAACTCGACGCTGAATAGCGTTCGCGAAGCCCATACAGTACGGAAATGTGTATGCGAGCGCATGGCTGAGGAATCCACGGAAACGCCCTCAGTCAGTACCACCTGAGCCGGGAATCGAACCCACGACCTAGAACTTGTTTGCGCATGCGCTCCGTGGTCCTTCTCGTCGGAGCGCAACAGTAGGAAGCACTATCGACCGACCGCACCCCTACCGAGTGGACTAGACCGGATCACGTGACTGGAAAGGTCCCGCCCAACCGAGTCGGTCTGCCATTACAGCCGTCACTTCACTACGGTTCTGTCAACGGCGGAGCTACATCTCACATCGTTTCTTCGCCATCTGTTCGGCCGAACACAGTGTGTTTATCCGTGACCGTGTGTGTTTGTGTGTTTACAATCAGTGCGGCTACCGGTTTGCAAAGTGTGTGTTTTGATAAGTGTTTTCCACGTCATGGTTACGCCTTTTGGAATACACCGAGCACAGTAGTGGATCGTTGCGGCTTTATCAGTCTTCGCTACCAGGTAATTAGGCCTAACTAGACCATTGTTCGTTCGAGCACCTCCTCTGTCTGTGGTTTGTGCTTCCACAACGCCAACACCTTCACCGGTAAATACAAAACATTCATGTGTTCAGCAAATTAAGTTGAGGTCATCTCATACCTGTCAAACTGTTCGCCATTTATAAGTTTGCAAGTGGGTGGGTGAGTAGGTAGGCCTAGGCCTATTTTGTATGTTTTTCTTCGCGTTTTCATTCAAAGTATCAATCCTTTCAACACCGAGTGCCCAATTATTCTGTTATTAATTTTTTTTGAAGATAAAATGTCAAAAACATAATATTATTACGATAGGTAATTTGAGTTTGACGTCCGTAGTCCTGGCCCTTCAAGAGAACAATTAAATGGCCTACCTCCTGACCTGACCTACGCCCTACGGGGTTAGCACCTAGGTGTGACCCAAAACAGCAAGTGGGGACATAAATTAGAGAGATATTCTAGTGGCTAATAAATTAAAAACCCATTTATTCGACTTCAAATTAATTTAAAAAGCATTTTGGGAAAATTTTTTTTATATTATTTAGAGGATTTTTTCACCCAAAGTATGGGCCTATTGCAAAAATTAATTTATTTGGTAGGCCCCCGAATTGACATGAAAATATCATATCGTCACCATGACCACTTTTTGGTCCCGATAGGAATTTTATTGATTTGCCGTTTGTGGCTGTTGTCGTATCGTGTATGAGGGTTTTGGTTCGATCCTGGGTTTATGGGGGTATGTGTTGCTTGGCTTATTTTCTCAAATTAAAGCGTAGGCTATTCGAAACGATGATGGTGACGAGACTATGGAGGACGATTACAAAAAAAACATAGCATTATGCGAGATTCGAACCCACTTTCCTCGTAGGGGGACAATACACTTCGGACCAGCGTCTAATCGTATTGCCCCCGGGGAAATGCATCTGGTGGAGGCAAAATCACTTAGCCTACCATGAGGTCGATTATTTTTTATTTTTGGCAATAAAAATAAAGACAATTCCAACAATTAGGCCAGCATTTCTATAATTCCAATGGTCATGGCAGATCCTTAGTCTGTTTATTTATTTTGCATTTTCAATACCTAGGCCTATTTGATTGAACAATATGCCGTAGTCAAATTTTTTTAAAGTCAAGAAACTTGTCATAAATGTCGAGGGCATAGCATTATGTAACACAGGCCCTAGTATAGTTACTTTTGATACTTTTCTTTAAAAATTCTTAGGCTAAATCTTAAATTAAAAAAAAAGTACCAAAATAAAATTAATTTTTGGAATTTGGATTTTGTAAAATAACTTAACCTGGGTGTACGTTAATTTTGGATTTGTTTTGTTCAACCCGCAATCAATTTTTGATAATAAAGAGTAGGCTACTGTATGGCCTAACTAGCCTACACAGTTTACACTTTACTACGACTACGACCAACAATGCAAAGTTTCATAATGAACAGACGCTAGACCCACGTATTTTTTATTGGATTCAGAAAAAATCTAAATTTTAATGTCGTAAAGTAGGCCCCTAGGCCTAAGTCTACTACCGACAAATCTTCCTCCCACCGATTATTGATATGATATTATTGAAGACATCAATGGGATGGTTGTTTTATTCCGGCTTCGGTGCCCGTACTTCCGGGGTAGCAATACGTGGGGCCGGGTTCGAAGCGTACGCCCTTACGAGTACGAGGACGTGGGTTCGAATCCCGCATAAGGCAATGAGTTTTTTCGTATACGTTCTTTATCACCACTCATCGTCTCGAATCGCCTTAGTGCTTAATACTGAAAACGTAAAGTCCCGCCGCGTGAGGTGACGCTTTTCAATTTTTGTTTGGTGGATATCTTTACTTTTGCAATGCTTTTTTGTTGCACGCATTGTAGTGATTTGGTCAAGTTTCTATTGTTATTCATTTTATTATTACGCTAAAAACTATATTAAAGCTTTATTTCTATGAATTCTGGCTAACTTTTCAACTTTTCTTTAAAGAGTAATAATACATAACTTAATGTCCATGTATAATATGAACGTTGTAGCCCACCCGTTGGCAGAATTTGGCCCCAATGGCCGAAATATCGCACAAAATGAAACATAATGGATTTTACGATATTCATGCAGAATTTCTCGTTTACCAAAAACTAACACTCTAAGTTCAGAGATTTCGAAGGTCCGTTCAATTTTCATCAGATCGGATATGCGCGTTTGCCGGAGAGAGTTAACAAACGACAAAAAAACATAAAAAAACATAAAACAAAACAACACCGAGCTAAATTTTTGGAGGTCGTGAATTGAAGTCTCGCTTCGTACATCATGAGACGTCAAACAACAGAAATCATCATCATCATCATCATCATCGGAGGCCCTCACTGGGTCTCATTCGGGAGTAGGCCTAGATAATTTAGACTTCCATGCTACATCCTAATTCCGAAAAACGTCTCTGGATTCATCGAAGCTGGCTTCCTAGAACATGGTGTGTGATTTTTTAAATTTAAATTTGAACAAAATAGCAATTTATTTGAGGGCCTAAATCAACAATCAGTGTTAAAAACTTGCCAACTTGGTGAGCGATCCAAATACTTCCACAATCGTTTTAGAAAATCTAATTTCAACATTTTTAAAGGGAAACTTGCATAAGGTCAGACAACGCCCTATGTGTGTGTAGCTCCAAAGCACGGATCTGTGCTCCAAAATGATGTAAACAAAAGTGCACATGATTTAAATCAATGATTTTTGTTAAATACATAATTTGATTACAAAATACAACACCCTGTTCCAAAGCTACAGAATCTGCGCTCTGACTTAGTTATCACGCATAGCGGATCCTGGCAAGAGGTCTTGGGTTCGATTCTACATACGTAGTCTCAACCCCAGCTTCTCGATCCACCTGCTGTTCAGGGTGGTCAGGCGCGTTTCTTTGTCTCCGCGTGTGTGAACGAGAGAGAGAGAGAGAGAGAGAGAGAGAGAGAGAGAGAGAGAAGGTTCGCAGTCGCAGAAGTGCCGTGTTTTGTTTTGCGCTGTTGAAGCAAGAGTGTGGCCTGTCTTACAACTGATAACAATCCGAGACAGTGGACCAGTGACCTAATGCCCTAGCTCGGCTTGATATCTTGTCTTACCCAGTCGTTTGTGAATCATGGATATAGTGAATAGGCCATACAGTACACTGTGAGAGTTCTTGGGTTCGTTGCCCGGTGTCCAAGAAATCTGTGTTTTTTTTATGGGAAGGCAATACAGGTTTACTAGGGGTGTGCACAATAGAACGTCTAAACGCTTGTGGCTGTTCAAACATGGACCTAATCCAAATTGTTGAAATTATCGAAGGGCGTAGGTCTACGTGATAAAAGTTCGACCAGCTTCAACTTGCAGACAGTTTTCATAATTTGCCAGTAAACTTGAGCATCCTAAAACAAAACAAAATAATTGTATTCGTATTAGAGTAGGGGACCTACGCCTACCCACTCAGTCACATAGGGACTAACTGATATTCCGGGGTGGTCCGGGGGACATGAAATTTAAAGCCGATCAAGCTAAACCTGTTACAGGCGTCGACTCCATCGACGAGCGAACAATGATCAAATGTGTTTTTAGAACATAGATTATCCACTATTAATCACTCTATTCTAAGTTCTAACTCTAAAAATGGAGCAATCGGTGATTTTTCGGGTCGGATTCATCTACAGTAGGCATATAATTGTTAGCATTCACTGTATGGCCTAAACGATCGTGCTTATTTGTAATTTTTACGCAATAGTTTTCTGCGCTACGTAGGCCTAATTGATTGTTGATTGCAAGACTTCGAGACCCAATAAACTCTAGTAGACCTAGCCTACAATTACAATTACAAATATTGTTATTTTCTCAATACGCACATTACGTAAATGCGTATAGGCAACAACATTATTGACCCATCGTGAGTTCCATACCTTGGTTTACAAGTTTACAACCCTCTTCATTCTTCAAACAACACAACAGTGGTTAATTATTTAAATCTATATTGTCAGTCCTACCAACGCAACGTTGACAATCTAATTGAAGCCTACCAACCGTGCAGTCGTTACCGTGCTCCATGTGATGAATTGTTAATAACCGGCCGTGTATTTAGCCACGCGCCCCGCGTAGTCGTGCGTGTCAGGCGGATCTCCTAAAAACAAAACAGGACGTGTAAAAATACATGAAAATCATTAGATTCATTAGGCAGATTAGTCGTGTCCCCCCCACTTAGGCACGTGTCGGTCGGCTAGTTCCGCGGGTGTTCGGGTAGAGAGCGCTGCTGGTTGTTTACCGATAGAAGTGGCCGTTGGGGGGGTACATTTTGTTTGGTTTTAAAAAAATTTTGTGGGGAAACTTTCCTCATTGGGCTTTTTTTCCTTCTCCTGGCCCCTTTTCCCCTTCTCCCCCCCCCCCCATTTTTGACTTTTTTTTTTTGGGGGGGCCGGGGGCGGGGGGCAATGCCCCCCGTTTTTTCGGGGGGGGGGCCGGCTTTTTTCCCGTTTCTAAAAATTGCCTCCTTTATCTTCGCTTTTTTTGGGGCTTGGCGGGGGTTTTTTTTCCCCCCAAAAAAAAGGTTGTTCTTGGGCTGTCGGCCGCGGGGGTCCAAGGGGACCGCCTCCCTTTCCTTCCCCCCCCATTTTTTGGCCCCCCCCCCCTTTTTTTTTTCTTTCCCTTTTCCCTCCCCGAAAAAATGCCTAGTTTTTTTTTCTTTTTTTACTTTTTTTTTTGGGGTTTTTTTCCCGGGAAAAAAAATTCTTTTTTTCCCCACCCTCCCACCCCCCCCTTTAAAAAGGGTTCTACCCCTTTTGGTTGGGGATTTCAACTTGGTAATTTTTTTCCTTTCTCCCCCTTTCGTGGTTTTTCTGTTCCCCCCTCTCCTTTAAAAAATTTCCCCCTTTTCCCCCGGTTTTTTAAACCCCCCCAAGCCCTTTTTGGGGGTGCCCCGGTGCCTGTGCGGGATTCCCCCCTCTCGTTAAGGGGGAGGTGAGGTGAGCGCCGGGTTTATCGGTGGAAAACATCTTTTTGACTTTTACGAAAAAAATAGTTTGAGGGAAAGAAAAAAACCCCGGACAAAAAGTGGGCGAGTTGTTGTAAACCCGGGCCCGGACTCGGGTCACTGTTGCCCAGCTCGAGGAGTGTTTTCCCGTTCTGTTCCGCAAAAGTGCGTCCCCCGTTAGCCCCCGGCCCCCAAAGTTTTATTTCTCTATGACTCTTGTGCTTAAAAAACCGGGTGCTGGGTTGTGGTTGTCAAAAGCTGATTTTTATGGTTTTCCGTTTTATCGTGGGGAACTAACCCTTGTTTTTTTTTTTGGGGGGGGGGGGGGGGAGGCGAAATTTTTGTAACGTGAAAAATAATGGTCACTCGAAAAGTCAGTGACGGTCACCCCAAAAAATTTTATAAGTTTTAAAAGCTTTTTTTCCCGGGGGAAAGTAGTCCCCCGGCCTACATAATTTTGATTTTATACAAAAGGGGGCTGGGGGGGGGCCCCAATCTAATGCGGGTCCGGGTCCGGTCCCTTCTTCTAGGTGATTAATTTTTTTTATAAACTTGTAAAAGATGTAAATTTCAAATAAAAAAATATATCTCAATACCTGCATCTCAATTAAAACAAATCAAAATTGTGTCTGCTCTCCCCCCGCACCCCTTTTCCCCCACCCCTCGCCCCTCCCCCCTCCCCCCTTATAGTTACTAACTGCGTTTGACGCTACTTTCTTTAGATGATCGATAATCGACATTTGTATTCGATTAATCCCTACCCAATTTACTTCTTTCTTGACACGCAACTCAACACAACGTGGGTGTCCGCTGAGTGTCTGCAGTCTGCAGTCGCTAGTCGCCTGTGGCTGCATCTGCCCGGCACGGGTCTTCTCAGTTCGCGTAATTAGCTAGCGAAGTACAATTAATTAATCAATTATAATAATATGGTCGTTGTTTGCCAGAGCGATCGACAATCGAATCAAAATTGAATTATTGGTTTATCTTGCAAAGCCTGTAGGCTGTAGTGTACCGGTACTAACTCGCTAAAAGTAGGCCTACTATTGATTTCGAAATCACGTAGGCGTTTAAAATATGAAAATCTATGTTTTTGGTGGGGATGGGATTTGACTGGTCATCAAATTCATATTTGGTCAATTGACGGTCAAATGTAAAAAATCGTAAATTAAATTTTATTAGATATTAGTATAGGCCTATATTTATTTTTAAAATGTTGTGGTGACAAAAGCTTTTTTTATTTGAATGCTTGTTATAAAGCATATTAAGTGGCATAGGTATTGTCATCGTCATCGTCGGTGCTGTGTGTGTGTGTGTGTGCCGATTCATCTTCAGCTTTGGATAGTTTGACAATTAATGGATTTACTGCCTACTATTCTAAGACCATGGTTTGACGATAACTACCTCAAAAATCGATTCGTGATCAACTAATCGCGGTAATCGATTGTCGGGAACCTTATTAATTTTGTTTTCACGTTTAAACTACGTTTTCAATATCGGACTATAGTTTTATCTCACGTTCCACGTATAAACCGGAGCTGGCACACAAAAACGTCTTGCACATTCTTACTCTGGTAAATAACAGTAATTGATACAGTAAGTACCCGGTAATTTACTTATATTTGTTGAATGTAATTTGCAGTGCATAATGTATGTAATTTAGCAAATTTGTAAATTGCGATGAATTGGTCTTTAAGAGTGAAGGTCCTAATTTGCAAACCATACGGTTTAACTGATTAAACCTTTTTTTTAGGACTCAGTACAAAAGTCTTTAAATCCACGATTTGATTTCTATTTCGGCGCCAGCTAGAAGCAATGATGCCTGCATGCAAACTGTTTGGAAATATCAGGGAAATCTATGAAACTCGCCAAATCGATTCGATGTTCAAAAAATATTTTTAGGGACAAGCCCCCGGACCCGGACCCCCACCAGTGCCCGTTCTGGGATAAAATCGGTCCCCTTATTTGACCAGCACATTTCCGCAGACATATTATTTGTATTTTGTAATCTGAGAATATGTTTTTCAGTCAGAGCTAGGTTTTACAGTAAGGGTTCAAGCAGTGGCGTAGGATCCGGGGAGACAGCCCCCCCCCCCAAGTTTGGCCCATGGAGGGGGGGGGGGGGGCAAAACTAACGTGAGTTAAATATTAATCCCAGAATTTCCGTGCACATACGCTTATACAATTCGACACGTCGCCTGTATGCTTCGTCATTAAATAAATTAGGCTAAAATTTACGAAAATGGGCCAACTTTACGTTCATTTTTTAGTTTTAAGATCGCAGATACCTAGTTGCTGTAAAAACATCGTTACAGAGTCCGAGTGCAGTTAAAACATGACGAAATAAGCCCACTTCCAGCTGCCTCCTACAAAATATGCTAATGAATTGGCCCCCCCCCCCCCCCCCACCTTTCAAGACGTTCCTACGCGCCTTGGTCCAAGGGAATTTAGTGTAATTAAATAATTGTGTCTATATAGAACTGCTGAATGCAATAAGGGCGTCGAAACTTTGCATGGCATGATAAGAGGAACTTACATAATGTAGACAGTCAGTGTTGAATCGAGCGGCTCGAGACTCTTGACTCGGGAGGTCCCAGGTTCGAACCCAGCAATCCTGACCGAAGGTTTTTCCCCGAGATTTTTCTCAGACTTTCTATAGAAAATGCGAATGCAAGGGATTGAGTCCCTTGTACATTCCTTCCCCACCAACCTTAAAATTCAAACCTAATAACATAGTTCGTCACCTGAAGAGGGTCACAGAGGTGTACGTGTACCCACAGCGGGCATCCTACAAAAAAGTTTTCAAGTTATATAATGTAGAGATGATGACGGTGAAGGTGCAGCAGACATACCTACTACCTGAGCTCTTTTACTTATCTTAATTCCCCACCGTTATTAACTCCCTCTTGTACGAGGGAAGGTAGGGTGTAACCACATCTGAGACAAAGGGAGCCGGTCTTCTGTTGAACGGTATAACAATGTCGTGCCTAATTGGAACAACCTCCAGTTTGTCGCGGCTGGCACGCCCACCTAAGGCGGCCTCACACGCTAGGACTTGCTGTAGAGCAGGCTCGTGAGCCGCACTTGAGCCAAGCTCCCGACCCTCTCACACGCTAGGACATGCTCAAGTAAAGATGACCCCAACCTGACTGGCGACTGCCGCATTTTGGCGGGATCGACGCCCACATAGGTCACTCTGCAGTTTAGTTTGTGTCCCGGTCCTGTTAAGACGTATACGGGAACATGGCTCCTGGTTTATCTAAACACAGATTAGCGTGCGCAAGTATAATCTTATTACACGAGTTAGATGAACGCGGAATTCCGCGCATCGCGATTACTATATTCTTTAGATTTAATTTTCCAAAGTCATGGAAACTGTCTATATACAAATTAATGACATCTTCAATGAATTCCTGAGAATATCCACGTTGGTCGGACATGTTTTGACACACTTTTTAGGACTGGCCATCGTTTCGCCATGCACATTTTGACGCCGATGCGACCCTGCTAACTAATTAGGTGCCCCGTCGTGCGCGCGTTCTTTGTAAATATTCAGAAGTTTGAAAAACCTAGGGTGGGTGGGCGAGCCGAGGTTGAGCCTGCTCATGAGCAAGAATCTACCCCCCCACACACTCAGACAAGCAATTAAGAGCTCGGTTCTAGAGCATGTTCTAGAACATGTCCTAGCGTGTGGGGCCGCCTCTACCCGAGCTCAGTCGCGCGCCGTCCCTGCATCACATCAGCAGGCGAGGTCGGGGGACACTGGACTCTGAACACACACCCGCCTCGCGACTGTCTCTTTTACTCGGTCATATCAGAATGGTTTGTACTCATATACTCATCTCATCGTAGCCCTATCTCAAATTCACACTAAATAAATGAGCTCGTGCACCGCTCGCGGGTTCAAACCAGTTTGCATATACAAGCACAGATAACGTAGACTATACGTATATTGTGCGTATTGCATGCTTCGGCCCCAGTATAAAAAAGGGTAGGTAGTGAATTTAATTTCACCCTTATTTCTTCCCGTGTCCCCCCCCATTTAAGAGTGTTCACGAGACAGACATGTACATGGCAGCACTCAAATTCAGATGTACAACCATTGAGGTTCTATATCGCTAAAAAAAACTATAGTAGCAGTCCACTGTCAGAAAGCCTAACTAGGATCTCCTAACTTGAATGTGGCTAGTGTGCAGAAGTACAGAAGTATGCCGAAGTAAAATAAAAGCTCCTCCCCCCCCCCCCATTCGAAAAAGAGTTCCTACGCGCCTCCTGACTAAAAAAAAAGAAACATGCCTCCTCCAGCTCCCGAGGGTAGCTACTATAGCCAGCACACTCCTGCCCATGTCCTGGCCCATCGTCTCTCTATGGCAGCCTCCTCAAGCATATAAATCTCACCAGACTTGACTAGGACAGGATCAGTGAGGGACTCGGCTCTTTTCACAACAAAACCTCGGGTCGGGATGGTGATACGTTGCCACCTTTGTGCACGGTTTCGTGGTTTCTCTCTGTGTGTCTGTGGGCTAGGAACAACATCTGTCACTGATTGAGGGAGAGAAGTCCTCAAGCGTATCATCTTGGTTCACAGGGGGACGGATTGAAAATTCAGGTAAAATTGCAGTCTGAGTTTAAAAAAAACTTTCAAATAATTGTTGAATTGAGAAAATTAAACCGTCCAAAGTGAAGCGTGTGGCCACATAGTGTACTCTATTATCTGTGGTGTGGCTATACATAATAAGGACGTCAGTTCGAATCCTGCATAAGGCATGTTTTTTTTTGTATTCGTCCTTCGTCGTCATCGTCACCTATCAGTATCACCACCCATCGTCTCGAATAGCTAATTTTTTGCCACTTTTTCAGGCCCATCTAAAAAACTAGTAGATTTTACGTTTTATTCTATAAAATTTTCAACTCTAGGTTACTACAAGGCACAAGATACATTTCCCCCCCCCCCCCCCCCCACCCCCCTACTTTAATACAATTTTTTCGATGGGGAAACGCTTTTCTCTTCAAATTTATAATTGTTTTAGACTCAAAATCCCTACAGATGGGCCGTTTACCCTTCCTCGTCGTCGCGATGGACCATCCTCCTGCCTGCAACATTCAACATACAAGCCTTGTCATACCCCGTGGATACACGATGTATATTTATGAAAAAAAACAGCTGTCTAACTACATAAAATAAAGTCAGTGGTGCGTAGAGAGTAGATACATCCACCTGTACGGACGGACTTGTTCATCTACTATGAAGGTTAGATCAATGACACTATAGCGGATGGCCCTGGATTGTGTGATTTGATACCGTTTCAATGCCTTGCAACACTGGCACATAGGTAGACCCACTGCCGGATGTGCTGGTCCAAGTGATGTTAGTGTAGGTGTGAATCCTGGATAATAATGCTTGATTTTTGTATGTGATTTACATTAGCAGTCATGGTTAGTTAGAGATGTAAAATAGCGTTTTACGCTACACATGCTATAATCAGTAAACATGATTTCTGAAAACGCTATACAAAACACAGTTTTTACTTAAAATTAGGTTCACCCATACCCTAATTATTAAAAATTACTTCAACGATTAAATTTTTTCCTTTTTATGTAATAATTTTAATCATAAATTTGTTTAATTTTACCATATTCAGCAGTTTACGTTTAAAATGTAAGAAAGAACAACCTTTAGATAATATGGTTTTCAAGAGAAGAAGTAAATAGATGCTACAAAATTATAAATTTGCTCTTATTTGAAATTGAAATTGCTAATTCTCAATCCCAAAATGCTATAATGCTATTTTGGTAGATCATTTTATAGCCTTGTGCATGTGGACGGTGGTTGAGTGCCCCCGAAAAGTACCGACTGTTAATTTGACGGGGAAAATTTTTTCCCGAGTAGATGCCCGTTAATAATCGTGACCAATGGTCTTGTTTAGCTTTCGTTTTACAAACATTGGTACCGGTACTCATTTATTACAGTACCTCCATGTTCATTTTATGTGTTTTATTTCATTTGCATGAGAAAACTGGTATTAAATTGATTTATACTATTTGCATTTTTGTGTGTAATTCGTTCTCCCCTACTACCTTTCGAACTGCTTCTTATGTATACTGTCTGTCTATGCCGCAATATCTCTGGTCTATGCCATCTATAATATCTCCATGCCGCAATGCCCTAGGCCGCGCATTAGTAGCCTCCCCTATAAGGGGACCCCCCCAACCCCCCTTCCCCCCGCCCACCACTCTCATGGTCAACAAAGACTTTGATATTAATAATAAAACTAGAATACATAACCGTAACTGCATTTTACCATTATTACGCGCTAGTATTGCCTTGGAAAATATATGCTTTGTAGGGATGATGATGGTCTTGACTTGGGGGGAATGCGAGAATCATGAATTTTCTCCCTACGCCCCCATATTCCCTTTGCAGTGGCCAGTTGCATAAAGTATGGAGAAATTGTCATATTGATTTTCACTTATATTGAAGGATGAAGTATAGTTGAAGGCTCGTAGGAAGAACACATTGGCGTTTTCAGTTTTGGCTATATAGCAGATAATATACTCAAGTCTTGTAACATGGAAGCGAAATTATTTATTTACAATTCGTATAATATTTATGCGTTTTTATTTAATTCAGGATATATGTACATATGTTGATAAAATCACGTGCACATTCCGTGCACAGTTAAGCCATGAATTGGCTTTCTGTTTGTTTGTTTTTAAAAATTTGTTTCTGTATAAAACAAAAAAACACCAAAAATTCGCGATTCATATAACAAGCTTTTACAAATAACATTCTGATGAAAACGACTCAGCAAGTTAAAATAATAATAATTTATTGAATTTTACCTGACCATAGGGCATGAAGGCTATGTAGGGCACGTTTGGCAGTTTGTAGACATATGATCAATTAGAGTTGCAATTTTAGTTTAAACTATGACTATCATTAAAAACACCAAGAGATCATACATTTGTTGAGTAATTTACAAAGTAAATAGCCTCAAGTAAATTCATTTAGAGTTTGAACTTGAACATACACGTTGTCTAAAGTACACGAAACAAAATATGTAGATATTATTCTTTCTCTGACTGTTTTCCCCTTTCAAGCATCAGGTCGTGAAATCCGAAACTGCGGTCTTTGCTGGTTTGGAAATTTTGTTTAAAGAAAATACAACTGTACAACTGTGTTTTAAAAATTCATTTTTATTTCTTTATAAATCACACAACACAATATGATGTCTGAAGCTGAAGCTCCAAAATGGACGCTTGGTTTTCAACCCCGCATCTTAGAACGGATTCTGTATTTGCCCTTCAACCTTCACAGGCCACTTATCACTATGAAACTGCATTATTTCATAATAAACCCATCAAGGGATAGTTTCCGCTAGAAGTTTATCACTGGGCTAAGTGGACAAGGTCAACCCTTAGGCTATATTTCATCCAGTTTAGGCGAAGAACATTATTTATTTCTACCTCGAGAGAACCGAGCTGGATAGACATCAAGTTAATAAAGTTATTAATAGGTCAATTCTTAATGATTAGGGTTTGATAGTGATTGCGTCTCATGCTGGTCCGTGGGGGATGCTGTGCTGTATTATAGTTCTCCGCGGGGGCAATGGAGAGATTATAAAAACCACCCTTTATGAACGCCCTGCTCCGGTACCTTTGTCTTTCAGACTGCAGTCTGTCTCGCGTTAGGGGGCTCATGATCTGTATCTGAACTGCTTTAGGTTTTTTAAACCATTCATAATTTAAATATGATTCATTCTTAATTAATAATTCATCATAATCATATTGCACTGTTCTAGAATTAATGAATGTCATAAATTAATTGTGAACCACATTTATCATTATCATTAATTATTAACTGACTTAAAAAAAAAATTGTTTATGCCTTGTGTATTGTGTTTAATTTCTATGTTTAATTTCTATGTATTTATATATTTGTGTACACTTGTCTATTACTTATTGTTATATATATTTGAGTTTCTGCATATTTTAAGTTGTTATTTTTGTTACATCTATCTGTTTCCGCATAAAAATGATATGAGTATTATTTTTGACAGCCCGCACACAAGAGGTTTTCTCTTACGCGGGCTTCCTATTGTGTATATTTAATATATTTATTTTTGTCATCATTTGGTATGCTCATAACTTTGTATTTTGCTTACTTATCTGATTATATTGCAGGAATAAAATGCGTTTAAATTGAATTGATTGATTGAAATGAATGAATAATTTGGTTTTATGCATATTTTCGCGTAATTAATAATCTTCAAAAATAGGACTGGCTATTTGACAGTCCAGTCTACAATTTTATTTTTTTGAAGTGCGTTCAAATTTTGCTACACTGATTTGTTTGGTATTTAAATAAGTTTCAAAAAGAATACAGGTGTAGTAATAAGCTGATACATAATGTGAAAATGAGGTAGGCCCTAAAATAACATGGGCAAATTTTCCTCGCTAAAATCGAAATGTAAACTGTGATTTGGACTAGGAGCCGTCCTAGTAACAAGGCACATATTAAATATAACAAGGTTATTTCGAATTAGCCTTGTTGATTCTGGCGCCTCTTGCGGATGGAATCGTGTCCAGCTTGATTGATTGGGGGGGGGGTGTACCTATAGATACTTCAATATATGCAGGTCTCTAGTTGGTCATTGTTCGTTCATCGATGGTGTCGACGCCGACAGGATTGGCTTGCGGTCTGCTCCCTCACTGAAAATCAATTATGTGACTGAGTGGGTAGACACTAAATACGAATTGATTTATTTTTATTTATTACCAGTTTTTTTCTAATTTAAAAACTACCTTGCTTCTATGTTAAAATTTGTAAAAATTGATTACTATACCATAAATGTTTTTTTTTTTTTTTTTTTTTGAAGAAAGTATATAAACATTATTTTCAAAAAGCGTGTAGGTCTGACGTACTGTGATAACATGGAGCTGCAACTTATGCATGATTTGTATCACAATTCATAAAGCACAAGTGTTTAAAGCTACTATTATGCATTTTTCTGGTCTCACATTACAAAAATTTAAACTGCGTTTTGTTCTCATAAAAGTTAAACCTATCGTTTAACCTGCCCTTGCCTGACAATGCGCCAGGTCAACCAGCTGGTGTATCATCGTGTTGTTCTTTCCTTGTTACAGGTCGCGCTCCCAACTTCTCACGATGAGGGCTAAGCAGCAGCAGCAGAATCTACCCCTAGCCCTCTGCCTTGCGGCCATGTTCACCCTAGCACGCGGGGAGGGTGAGTTCCTCTGAGTCACGCTTTGTAAATACATTAATTATCAATGACATAAGGGTGGTTTAGTCGAACGCTTCTGGCCTTTGATTAACTTTACGATTATAGGAGAATGTGCGGCTCTTCACATAAGGAGCTTGTTCAAGAAGAGTGGGTGTTTTGGTTGGGGGTGTAAGGTGGGTGGTGTTGGGTGAGGTTAGGTCCTCCCACGTCCGGATCTGTGACATAAGGGAAGGGCGGTTTAGTCGGACGCTTCTGGCCTTTGATTAACTTACGATTACGACGAGGAGAATGTGCGGCTCTTCACATAAGGAGCTTGTTCAAGAAGAGCGGGTGTTTTGGTTGGGGGTGTAGGTGGGTCCCCCCAAGTCCGGAGCACAGTGTTCGGTTCGGGGTAATGTATAGGAGTGTACGGAATTTTTTCTGCTTATAGATTCACGTCTCTTGAAACCGCAATTGCAGAAAATAAATTTGAACTTTTCTGAGATTTTCGTAAACAAGTTGAAAGAAGTCAGATATTTAGTATTATTTTGTGCGGTTTGGAAATATGTTGAGTTTATACAAGTTTATGTAAATGAAAGTTCCCGAACTATCTTCAACTTCTATGGCAGCAACTTGAAATTTTATTGATTGTATGTCGTATTTCATTCCGTGAAAGGCATTAGGCCTATAAAGGCACTATACATTATACTTTGTTACTAAAAAATTCCACGAACATTATACGTATAAAATGCTCTTATGCAATCAGTAAGTGTATGAACTAGTACTGAGTTAGCCTAATGGAATTACCATGTTATGATGTTATGAACCTTTGAGATGGTGTGCCCATGTCCTAAAAAATTGCATTTATCATAGTCAAGAGAGTAATCTATTGACAGGACCCAAATGACAATCGCTTACATTTTAGACGTAGCAGATTATATTTCTTCTAAATAATAACAATCGTGACCTTTTATGGAGTTCATAATCTTTATCGTAAAAACTTGGCTACGGTAACAGTATCAAATCAGATTTTTATTACAGGATACATTTTCCTAATTGAACACCCCACGGTTTTTATTATTTTAAAATTTGAAACTGCTATTCTTATTCAGGACGATGCAACTGCTCACATGTTCAAGTATTTTGAGTTTAGGTAGACCTATTATAAGACATGCATTTACGTTTTATGAATATTGTTACATGAGTTTCTAGTCTATGAGGCGAGTATTGGCCTCGCCGCCTGTACCAAGATCTCTGACTCTGGGTAGAAAGACTCTCGCATCATCGTGACGACTGACCGCACCGCGCGAGGCGATAATGTTTATTCCGCGATGCATTAGCTTCACAGTCGGGGGTCAGACAACGTGCCCACATCGCCGTCGCCACGTTGGTGGACGAGACAAGATGGCAAAGTGTAATGTACAATCGGCGTTATTGACAAACAGACGAATTGCTATTTGAAGACAAACGTCTAGTCCAAATTGTTCTCGGTATTACCGTATAAGGCTGGATAAAAAAAGGATTCGTCCATCCAGAATCTGACCATAAACATAAATCATGCAATAAAATTGTCTGCTGGATGAAAATTTAATTGAAGTTCTCCAATCTGTTTTGCAATGAATTGATAATGGAAATGAATGACACAATATGGTTTTTACGTGCGAGACAGACCTATCTTCGAATGACATACTACGGGAAGTGTGTGGGCTTTTCAATTTCCATGTTCAGTCCAGTGTAATATAAGTACAGCTTATTGCTACGGCTTTACCGTATCATTTTACAAAAGTTTGATATAAGTGTTTCGTCTACTGTAGTTGACGCCCTCACGGCTGTGGTGTGTCTGTCTGTCTGTCTGTCTGTCTGGGCTGTGGTGTGTCTGTCTGTCTGTCTGTCTGTCGCGACACGCACCCTGTCAACACACGCATGTCTGGTTCCCTCACGCACAACCCCTAGATACTGGACTCATATGATGCACTCTTGAGATAACTTGGCTGCTCAGAATATATATGTACAGCACAATGCAATATATTGCCTAGTCCAATAGTGAGAGTTGTCAAAGGTTTTTTGAGTCTATTCCAGATGAAATTCAACTTTCGTTACCTCACATAAATTTAACTAGGAAAACGCTTAAGTCCCGCCGCGTTGTTGGATGAGCGTAATTGGTGCATTGAGCAGCCATGTGTTATGCGAATTTTTTGTTGTTCTGTGGCAAAATCATTACATAATTGAAATTTTTTAAATTAAATTAAATTAAATTAAAAATTAACTTTAATTTTTTAATTTTTTAAAAATTAATTGAAATTGTTAAAAAAAGAAAAAAAGCGTAAAATTGCGATTTTTATAAGAAATAACTTCTCGATTGCGCTCAAATTTAACACTTATCTATTAATTCATAAAATAAGGGTTCTGTGAAAAAATCATTACAATCGGATAAAACATGTAGGTGTTATAAGTCAAAGAATTGTTTAAAAAAAGAAAAAACCTGTAAAATTTCGATTTTTATGATAAATATTTTTTCAATTGCGCTCAAATTTCACACGAGTATCTTAATTCATAAAATAAAGGTTCTGTGCAAAAATCAGTAAAATCGAATGAAGCATGTAGGTGTTATAAGTCGAAGAAATTTGTAAAAAATCGAAAAAAAACGTAAAATTGCGATTTTCATGAGAAATAATTTTCCGATTGCGCTCAAAAACTTGGCAGTTCTAAGTTCAGAGATTTCGAAGGTCTCCATAAAATTTCATCGCAATCGGATTATCGGTTTAGCCGGAATCGTGTGGACAAACAGACAAAAATACAGAAAAAAAAAAAAAAACATTCCGGATTTTTTTCTCCAGTGTAGTGAAATGGAATCTTCGCTTCGCTCGCTACGCTCGCTACGCTCATCCAACTATATAGGTCGCTTCGCGATCGCGTTTTACAGTCACGTTGATGGATGAGAGTTTTTGATGCATAAAGGCATGTTATCTCATGTTTTTATTTCGTTTCTTTTTGCCATTGTTGTTACAACTTACAACATAGGCTTTCATTACAAGAAAGTTGAGTTAATTGCGTAACATAATCTCTATGAAGATACCATGCAACCAACTATATTAAAGGGCGTAAAAAATTCCCATCAAGTATTCTAGCTGTTAAGTGTGCAACATTTTCCAGATACCGTTTTTGTTTTATTTTCATCAGAGATTATTTTTATAAAACAAATCGTAATTGGTGTTTTCTTACTTAAATATACTTTCAGAGTAATTATTCAGTCTAACATTACCTGATAAGTAACACGAGAGCAAGAATTATTTCTGCCAGAAGTTGCTGATAATGATCATTGCAGATTCGACTCTGGTTGGGCCAAAACTAAACAATGCAAGCCAGCACTTAATGCACCGATAACATATAAATAGAGCATGGCTACGTATATTTACCTATGCGATAATATGTAAATTGTTTTTAAGATTGTCGGTTGCAGCGGGAATTTATTGTGTGGAGTTTGAATTTAGAATACACTATTCTGGGCTTACTGGTCATTATACTTTCACGTTGTTTTGCAGAGACCATGTGCATAAATAAAGACCTTAATCAATCAATCAATCAATCATCTTAATTTTATGCAAATCAATCCAGAAAAAACTACCCCGCTGGCATGGATATTTTAATTTCGGGATTGATTTCCATAAAATCAATTACACCTACCACGGGAGTGTTTCTCGATTAATGAAATTGAGAAATCTGCATCTTCTTGATGAATAATTGAATTGCTTACACGTTAACATTAAATAAATATATATGCCTAATTTAAACTTTCAATGCCTACTAAAACTTCTTCAAAAATATTTGTTTGTATACGTGTGTATCAGAACACGGACTTTGATTTTTTTTAATATTCAGGTTTAGTTTTCCAAGAAAATATTAAAGGAGCAAACAGCCACGAACGATTAAACGGTTTATTCCTCCTCCAGCCAGTCTTAGGCACGTTCCCCCAAAAAGGAACTTTGAAAAGTTAAGTTACTTCTGCCTAAAATGGAACTGAGACGTTCTGAAACGTTCCTCAAAAGGAACTTAGTTCCTTTCACGTTCCTTTTACCATCACTGATTTAAATAATCATAAATGTGATAGGAGCTAATTTATCAATTAGTTTTATTTATTAAAGTGAGTCCTAGGCCATCTGACGAGGGTGGCGCCATTTTCGAAAACACAAGATGTCACAAGATAATTTTTATACTGCAGTTTACGATATCAGGTAGTGGAATTCGACGGGATTACGACGGCGAAAGGAACTTATAAAGGAACCAAGTTCCCACGAAATAGTAACCTCCGTTACAAGTTTGATCTAAGAAAAGGAACGCCGTCCCACAAAAGTTCCTGAAAAAGGAACGCGTTCCTCCCAAAGACTGCCCCAGCAATGATAGACATTCTTTGGCGTAGATTGTCAATAATTCAGACTATAAAACCAGCCGAGTCAGATGGTGTCAGATGACCAAGCTTAAATGAATTAAGCCATGTCTTGTTTTGTCTATAATATATCATCCATCATAACTAAGAATGCCATCTTAAAATATCACAATTAATTTATACATAGAAAACAAAAGTTGTCTTAGAGCATTGCCAACACATTCCATCCTCGCGCTAGCCCTCCCGCCTCTAACACATGTCTTCTGTGTTGAGCGTCAGCCGACAACTGTCTACCATCATTTATTAAAATTAAAACCCCATTGTGAAGCGCGGGCGACGTTACACCATTATTAGCCTGGCTATCTCCACGCGGGATCTTGGCAGGGTTCGCTGGCAGGGAACCATTAGCCACGGCAGAGGCTGGCCCCACGTGATCCTGCAATTATTATTGTAGTGACCACACCACACGGCGGCTTTGCACGGGATTTTTATTGTTATTTTTACGTCCCGGATGCAATCTACGGACAGCGAAAGGTCCATAGCAAGCATAGGAATCACGTGCTTGGTTCATCATCGAAAATAATTCAAGTTTTCGAAAGAATTCATACATTTGTATACTGTATATAAATTGTAAACTAAATCCATTAAAATTGATTCTAATGGGATATCTGCCATTAACGAAAGACAGAAGTCTAAAAGGGAATCGTTTGATTTGATTTTCCAGAAAGTCAAAATTTATTCTTCCCAGTGCCCACAAAACAAAACTGTTGACGTTTACTAGTTCGTGAACGCAAGAAGGATGCTGCGTTCCTAAAGTTCCTCTAGTAATGCGTTCTTCCACAGGGCTATAATATTGACCACACGTCTTTGAGTGGTACGTCCCGGCGTCCCGGAGAACTTCCTCGGGCATGGCTAATGTCCCGGTTTTGAGAGTATTCTGGATTTTGAGCGAATGTAACCGAACGACGATGGGTGGACCCTTGGAACTATGATTTTAGCAAACGTAATTAATTGTGTTTTTAATTGTTTTTATCACACTTTCTCTCTAGTCGCGGGATCGTTATCTACCCGCGTCGCCACGGAATGTCCTGACTGAAAGTTTTTCCAAAGATTTTTCTTTGTAAGACGCATTGACATACTCTTCAGTCTTAAAACCCCATAATAACTTACATAATTCTTCACGAGAAGAGGGCCACTGTAACCTCTGATCCTTCTTGTACCTACCATCACTATCAGTGGAAGTAAAAAGTGAGGGAGTCTCTTTGAATGGCACCGACTCTACACTATTCTGCACACTTGGCGAGTTACACAACACCAGTTCGCTCATGACGTCAAACATAGACGTCACTCGCCTCACGTGCGGTGTTGTGGGACACATTGCCAGGGCGATGTTGACGCACAGTCTACTGCTTACTATAGTGGGAGATAGAAAGAGTCTTGCTTTATTGCAGGCTAAACTTCAGATACCTGTTGAGTTCAGCAGTGAGCTGTGCTAGCTGATGTACTGAATAAGATGATAATAATAATAATAATAATAATAATAATAATAATAATAATAATAATAATAATAATAATAATAATAATAATAATAATAATAATAATAAAAAATAGTAAGTGCTCGTAGTGCTGGTACGGAAAACAAAAATTAGGAGGAATTTAAAGTGACGAATTGTAAGCATTGCAATAGCATTTGTTATTAATTTAATAACGCGGTAAATCTCTTCAAAACGGCCTAAAAAACTCAGTTATTTAATATAATAAATAATATAAATAACAATAAGAATATAATAATAAAAAATAATAATATAATATACAAAAAGATTTTACAGTACGGCACGGGAAACTACTTTAGGGAGATTTGAGAGTTTTGAATGTAGATTGAATTAGCATTTGTTAGGGATTATTGATCCTACTTGTTGTGTGGAAATCTATTCAAGGGGAGGCCTATAGAACTGTGGGGGTATGGGGTTCCCCTCCGCCCCCCCTTACCAACGGTCGACCTAAAGCAGACATATGATCTGAAGAGATCCAATAAATTACTTTCCGAAGATTTTGAAAAGTTCTAGAATTGAATTGGCATTTTTGTTCACAGTGTATGTATAGCATCCTACTGTGTTGTGATGGAAATCAATTCAAGCAAGCTATGGACTGTTGGGGGTCAAGGGGGGGGGTCCACCTCGCGTTTCTCCCCTCTTCCCCCAACACTCGATCTATGTATACATCACGTTTAAAGTTGATCCTAAGAAAGTACTCCAGAAGATATTTGAAAAATTGCTAAATTGAATCAACATTTGTTGTTCATAGTGTATTGTGCTGGCATCCTACTGTGATTGAAATCAATTCAAGAGGATAAGACTACGGGGGGTGGTGGGGGGGGGGGGGGGGGGGGGGGGGGATGTTTATATAGTGTAGACCCCTTGCAACGTAAAGCTCGCCCTATATGCAGCGTGTATAGAATTTGAGTGTGATCTAAATATGCAAGTTTCCGGAAGATATTACAAAATTTGCAGACTTGAATAACCATTGTTGTTCATAGTGTATTGTGCTGCTGCGATTGAAGTCGATGAAAGTGGCAAGATTGCGGGATGTGGGATGTGGGGGAAATGTGTAGTACAGATTGCATGTATCCCCCCCCCCCCAACGTAACAAGTACGGAATTTGAATGGATTCCAATGAAAGTATTTCGCAAAATATCTTAAAAGAAGTAGAATTAATGTGTTGTGCTGGCATTCAAGAACGGGGGAAGTATTCTTAGACAGGTCTTCACCATAATATGTATCTCCCCCCCCCCCCACAATATCTTAAAATTCGACGTGTTTTGCATCCGTATAGAATTTGAGTTTGATCCGTATAGAAACAAGAAAGTATACTGGAAGATTTTGAAATATACTATAGAATTGAATTAGCATTTGTTGATGATAATGTATTGCGTTAGCTTCCTACTGTGCTTGAAATCAATTCAAGGGGTTTAGTCTCTGGATGTGAGGGTTGAGGGGGGTGTGTTGTCCTCGTACACGTCGCATGTATCCCCCAGGGCACACCGGCGGCGAGGCGGCGACAATGGAGCACTCTACATCAGTAGGGGGGGGGGGGGGGGGGTTACATTAGGTAATGCATTAGACAGGTCCGCCGCCCGCGGGGTGGGTCGCTCTACACGTACTCGCCACGGGCTCGAACCCCGGCGAGGGTAGTGGTGGTTAGGGGAGGTGGATCTAGCAAGGCTTCATGGAGGGAGGTTATTACTAAATTGGAATACACCAAAGATGTCGGCTACTATATGGATGAGGCTGCACTGTCACTTGCTGTGTTACCTTTAAGAGCAATCGTGTTTAAAGACTTTCGACTAATTCCAAATTCCAAGAACAAGCGTGCTTGTAACTCCCACATTGGGTATAGAGAAAAATTGGCTCGCATTATACATTTTAAAAAAAAAGTTTCTCTCATACAAACAAAATTTGGGTTTGTTTGTCTATTTTTCCTGACTGATCAGGTTTGGAATATTGTCACATCCATGCACACAGTAAAAACCGCCACTGGGGTATGGGGCGCTAAGCCACAGATTTTTTTAATTTGTAACATTGCAAATGGTGTTTTTTACTATGGCTTAGTGTGGTTTCGTTGATAATTATAATTGGGGGAAGATTGTCATTTAATGTCAATTTCAGACTGCCACAAAATTTCGCTCCATGCCCTCAGTTTGACTTATTTTTGTTGGTCGTCGTTTTTTTCTTCTTCTCTTTTTTGTCTATTTGTTGCAATTCTGCTATAGGCATCGAAGCTCTAGTTGACTTAAGGACTTCGAGTCTTGAACTGCGCGAAGAGCACTTTTTCCAATGGGCAAAATTTTCTTAAGTAAGACTTAAACGAATTTTTCATTTAACGCGGGTTTTTTCGTAATTTCCCAAGCTTGTGAGACAATTAGGTGGCTACAGACGTTTTCTATTTTTACATGGACTGATTTTCATAGGAAAACCTGTGAGTACAAACAGCACAAAAGGTTGCGAACCCAAAAATAATGTCTTTTTCACTTTTCATTGTTACGTACATTTCTAAAAGTTAGGCACCGAATATGAAGGGTGGCTCCAATGAGTGAGTGGAATAATGTTAATGTAGGTTGTATACCGTATTTAAAAAAAAAATGTAACAACGTTATTCCAACCAGACGCTTCGGATTATTGATAAGCTCTTTGAAGTTTATAATATCATTACAATAACTTGTAACTCACAACGATCCTACAAGCAGTTTAAGCTTCAAGGGGAAGGGGTCCCACGAAACAAAACTTACAACGCTTCCATCAAGGGGAGTTGAGTTTTCACTTAAAATCGTGCAATGGAGTTTAAAATCCACGTTATTTGCCAACCAAGGCCACAACCCCCGACCTTAAGGTTATAAATAGATCAATGGTTATTGTTTGCTTTACCTGAGTACTCGACCAATGCACATTTAAAGAAAAGTTGATTATTTTTAGTTGACTAAAAAGTTGAACTGAATTTGAGAATTCCCAAGCTTGTAGGAGACTATTGTAGCGTCGGCTACAATAACGTTGTGAGTCGCATTTTTACCATTTCTGGATTTTCATGGAAAAACGTTGTATGTCACACAGCCTACACTGTGGTGTTCCAATAATATGTTGGCAATTTTTTCACTACAACAGTGTAACATACATTTCTAAAAGTTAGCCAACCTGGAATAATGTTGTAAGTATACCTATCCCTAATGAGGTGAGTGGAATAATGTTGTACTTGTAGTTTTTATACTTCCGGAATAAAAGTGAAAATGCTACTTACAACGTTATTCCAGCCGACGCTTCGATTATTGACAATCTTGAAATGTGATCTGATCATCCCGAACTTTGTATGTTCAAGAGGTCTAGCAGTGGCGTATCAAGGGGAAGGGGGTTCACCCCCCCGTTTTTCGCAAAAGAAAAGTGTGAAAGTGCACTTAAACGTCGCAATGGAGAATATAGAATAAAGGTATGTTTACAGTCTTGCGTTTGGGGCGCCGCGACTTGAGCGCAGCCAATCAGAGAACTGGGTTGCCGTGACAGTGGCGGTTTGTTTTGACAACCCAGTTCTCAGATTGGCTGCGCTCAAGTCGCGGCGCACCAAACGCAAGTCTGTAAACGTACCATAACTGTTAGTTCGCAAAACAAAAGGTAAAAACCATCTGACCAAAAGAGGATTTTAGTAGATACAAATTTGGTTATTGTGTTGCTTTAAAACGCACAGATTTTCACCAAAATGACCTTGAAAGAAAACTTAAACAGGATTTTAGTAAGTAATAAAAAGTTGATGCGTGAAGCTTTAAAACGCACAGATTTCCACCAAAATGACCTTGAAGGAGACAAAATTTCTGGGGGGCTTGGACCCCCCTACTTAGCCTTCAGTACATATATGAAATAATTGGTTGAACCTCCCCCTTTATGAATTCCTGGATACGCCACTGATTTGTAGTAATTTCCCAAGCTTGTGTAGGTAATAACGTTGTAAGCGGCCTGATCAAACATTACAAACAACGGCTGGTTGCGCAAGACGGACGGTCACAAGAAGGCGTATGAAA
Organism: Sweltsa coloradensis; assembly: GCA_024449915.1. Taxonomy (NCBI): domain Eukaryota; kingdom Metazoa; phylum Arthropoda; class Insecta; order Plecoptera; family Chloroperlidae; genus Sweltsa; species Sweltsa coloradensis. The sequence goes on along the minus strand of JAMZAV010001129.1, from coordinate 78,145 downwards.
CAATAAGGCTGTGGATCACATGCTTGAAATAATGATCCTCCTCGCCCACTTCTGTGTACGTCTGTTACACCTTCTACCTACTGCCTGGAGGTACGGGCCTACGCGCGGGCGGTACTTTGTGGGTTCATAGCCGCCCGGGTCTAGCCAGGAAGCAACACCACGTCTTACATACATTAGGTGGGAAGAATAATAAGATGAAGACGTGGGCAGGTTGTAAGTCGCCAAGAATTACGAGTTGAATTATTCAATGATGTACGATGATGTAATGATATGTGTAGAGATATACGTGAAAATAATCTTTGGACTTCGAAAACAGTATTTATCACCTTGATTTTCCGTACAACAATATTGTTGCAATATGTAGTTATTTTTTTCTAAAATAATTTGAGCACACCTTTTATCTAAATTATGTCATAAATGTTCAATTATACCATACTCAGTTATTTAAAATGTTTATACACATATAAGATAACTTTAATTAGGTTTCAATAAAAAATACTGTGCTTTCAAAAATATTTGTCACTGGTGTAGAGATATAGCTCATTACGCCATTTCTAGCTGTTCTGGTGAGTGGTGACCCAAGTTTTAAAGAGAGGGTAATACATGCGTTTTAGGCAAATTGCTGTTCGAAATTTTGAACTTGTGTCACGAATGTGGAAATATAATTCTCTGCAGTAAAACATTATAGTAACAAATTATGTTTTAAAATAATTTATTTTCACGAATTTTGATTTTGTTAAAAACTACTAAATTGACCGTATTCGTGATTTTTGTCTGGCTGATTAAGACAAAATTTTGAAAATCTATGACCACAGGGCTGTCCACGTATGCTTTATTGACAACTTTGCAAAAATTCATATACGTTGGATGCATCTTGGCTGAGCGAATAGCTATTTGCTAACTGCCAAATGTGTCCCATGCATGCCCATGCTATGCCTTATGCGTCTCGTTTTCAGCCCACGTCCAATCCAGACCGTGAGGGCCATTCTGTATACGACAGTTTATACAATTAACGCTCGAATTCCACGGTTTTAATTTGTCCCATCAATGTGTTTGAATTACATTAAAAGAACATCAACTAAGATTAAGGCTTCATTGTTTTATATTATTTTACCATCCAGACATGGTCCAGACGGCTATATCATAGTATCTATGACCGAGACTGATTTAATTAACTTAACCAATTCACTTCACGACATGAGCGATAGAAATAACTGCAATAAACAACCTAAGTACAAAATCAATTGAAGGTTGTTCTGTGGTCATGATTTAAACATTATCATGCTTTCAATGTGATGCATATGATAATTACTTTGTTACACTCTAGTGGCCTAGCTCAATCAATGTGATCACCGATGCGTATATCTAGCAGCTAGCTGGATGAACCGAGATCGAATCCGGGTTGCATCGAACAACCGACCAAGTATTGCGAGTAGGGTGATCGCTTAAAAGGTATTTATTACTTAACGATTGTTGAATCTTTATTATCCATGTCGAAAGATGTAAAAATGTAAATGTCATGCTTAAAAATTGTAAGTTTCGTATACGTGATTGTGTTAGTAAGGAAGCTTCTTTGCGAATTGTATTACATTATGACAGATAAACAATTATAAATTAAATGCTAAGCCATAACACGATTGTTTGTTCGAAGAACAATTATAATCTTATCTTCTAAAAAATTCTATTATCGATTATATATAAATATTTTTAAAAAAGTATCAAACTTATGTCCCAATTTGCTAGCATTTCAATCACTTTGAGAATGTAAGGAATGTTTAGCCTACACTTTGGTAATAGTCGAACACGAAAAGAAGACAGACGATCACAAACTATATTTTTATTCCGGAGAAGTGGGGGCCCCCCCCCCTCGACAAAACACATGAAATAAAATTTCCGTACTTATATCAATCGGTTGAAAATTAAATAAAAAAAATAAAAAATGGGAGGTAGGCCTAAACTATTTTGAAGGTTTCCTTTAAGATTCCTTTTGGTGGTTTTCTAGTTTCGAGTATCGACTGCACAAAATTTACACAATTTTAGTGTTGTATTCAGCCCACAACTTTTTGGATGAGCTAAGCGAAGATTCCATTCTACTACACTGGAGAAAAAAATCCGGAATGTTTTTTTTTCTGTAAAACTTTTGTCTGTTTGTCCACACGATTCCGGCTAAACCGATACTCCGATTGCGATGAAATTTTATGGAGGCCTTCGAAATCTCTGAACTTAGAACTGCCACGTTTTTGAGCGCAATCGAAAAATTATTTCTCATGAAAATCGCAATTTTACGATTTTTTTCGATTTAAAAAAAAATTCTTCGACTTATAACACCTACATGCTTTATCCGATTTTAATGATTTTTGCACAGAACCTTTATTTTATGAATTAAGATATTCTTGTGAAATTTGAGCGCAATTGAAAAAATATTTATCATAAAAATCGAAATTTTACGGGTTTTTTCTTTTTTTAAACAATTCTTTGACTTATAACACCTACATGCTTTATCCGATTGAAATGATTTTTTCGCAGAACCTTAATTTTATGAATTAATATATTATTGTTAAATTTGAGCGCAATGCAATCTAAAAATTTCAATTTTTTTACGATTTAATTTTAAAAAATTTCAATTTAATAATGATTTTTCCACAGAACAACAGAAAATTCGCATAACACATGGCAGCTCAATGCACCAATTACGCTCATCCAACAACGCGGCGGGACTTAAGCGTTTTCCTAGTTTTAAAGACCCTCCACACGCGTTCTAAAAACCTGATTTTCAACATTTTCGCCATTGTTGGGGGGCTCTGGCCCCCAAATCCTCTGTGCTTGCCCAACGAAAGTACGAATTGTAATTTTGCTCCCCTCTGCCAAAATTCCTGCGGGCACTCTTGGTCTTCGAATAAACGTTAAAGAAATAAAATTGATAAATTCACTATCAATGATAGGCTTAATTTTCTAATCACTAGAAATTGTAATACCATTCAGCACTAGATAAATTTTTGCGTATATTTGAGACTGTAAATAATGGCTGGAGCAGATGTGCGGTTTGGTCACGTGATCTGACAGAAAGACGATGGGAAATCTCCGCAACGAATATCCCATGTCATCCCGCAAGTAAATCCAACAAGTGTATCACACAATAGAATCTCTCAAAAAGCGAGGTTATGTTTTTGTCTACTCATCCCAACAACCAACAAGTAGTCAGCAAGATCTTCTTTTCAGTTTGTCTTTCAGTTCCCCAAAGAAAACTCGAGTTTTATTTTGTATTTTGATTAATGATGTTGATGGTTGTTCTTGTTCTCTCCCTTTCAAAACATGGAGCGATTAAAATGTGACGTGATTAAAAATACATTTGTATAATTATGGTCGCCCGAGGCTTGAGTCCACATTCTTGTTAGCGTCGGAGATGGGCCCATAGAGAAACAGATTTTATCTTCTAGCCTCTTCTAGCTTGGAGATGTCGTTTCGTTTGCATCAGTCTGGTCTGACAGTGATAATGAGCACTTTTAATCGAAGTTGTGCAATAAACTATTATTTTGTCTAGTTTTAATATTAAAATGTTATTCATCTTAAACATTCTATCCAAAAACTGATTTACAAAAACGTGTGATAATAAATTGACAACACAAATGTACACAGAATAACAAAAAGTAAACAGCAACTGAAAAAAACAATAGCTATATTTATAAACTTAAACTTTCATTTATTGCCCTCCTTTGCAAATTTTTTCCCCACTGAAAAGGATACACGTTTATAAATAAATTAGTATACTATAGATTCAACGTACACAAAATAAAATAGGGCCTACATATACAAAATTATCTCACTTAAAAAAAATCCGGGAAATATTTTTAACACTATACTCAACCAAGTTTAGTTACTTTTTGTCTGTGGTTTTATAAAGAAAACACCTTTTACGTATGTTATTTAGATTCATAAAAAATTTGTGTTTAATGATGAAAAATGTATATTTTGTACGAGCCTGAAGTATAGGGTGGGCCAAGTAGAAACTGGTCCTTGTTAGTAATTGTTAATTAGGTGGAGGCAACATCTTCAGGTAATGGAATGGCAGGATTGATTGGCGCAACAACCTGTATTTTACTGGAGCCGGACCCTGGCTTGAGATGGTGTTGGGTCACCTTGATGTGAGAAGAAGCTGGTTGGATGATAAAAGATTTAGAGCAGTGGCGGATACAGAGGGGGGCGGTGGGGCGATTATTTAAAATTAAATATATTATATTGTTGGCCATAATATTTTATTTTTGTAATGTGCAAACAGCGTAGCGAACGACACATATTACAATAGTATAATATATAAAAGGCAACCTTAAAAAGTATGATAAATATAATCATTTAGAGCGGTAGGGGATGGAGTGAAGTTGGATCGGGATGTGATTGTGCACGCTACAGCAGGTCACGGCCTGTTGAGCTACAAGGGCTGCTTGGTTTCAGCACATATGCTGGGAATTGTAAGCTCGACATGACTACAAAACAAATCGACGCACACAAACTAAATTATTTAGGTATTGCATTCAGCCCACCACTTTTTTTCCTAGAACGCACCAAATGCACTATAAAAAACTGATTTTGAAAAATTTCGCCTGTGGCTTAATTAATGGAGAGTCCCCCAATTTGGGGCCTAGAAAAACGTAGATCATCTCCCCAAAATTAGGTTTGGGCAATGTCCCCCTTCTAAACAATGATTTTTTTAAAAAGGGATTAATTTTACCGACAAAAGTAAGGACTCTCTTTTCGTCTTGATCTGGTCCAAACTGTAGCTTGTCCCAAACACGCTAGCCAGCAGTTACAGCTAATGAGGTTGGACCAACAAGTAACCCCCCCCCCCCCACACAGCTGTCGTGTCCAGTGCACGTGACGTCACACGTGATACCTGGGGGGTAATTAGCTCGAGTGCATGGGTACCTGCACAGATGTTGTGTGATTACCCCCAGGAGGTCTGCATGGAGTTCCGATGTAGGGAGGATGGAGCGGGCGTAGTACAAGGGGGACCCCGAGGGGGGGGGGGGGGTTTAAATTTAAAACCGTATGAAATAAACTGGTGGAAATTTTTTTGTGTTCTCAAAGAAAATTTTATACTTTTTGGAAGGGGCGTCCACGGGTTTTGGGGATTATAAGTGAGTCGTATGTCGGGGTTCGGGCCCCAACCCGGTTTTAGCACGTTAACTACAACCCAATTTTAAAAATTAATACACATTTGTTTATAAAAATCACACACTGAACTATGACCTGGGTTACTCACTTATTAATCACGATATTTCGGAGAGCTTCGTCTCCTTTCTCAAGCATCCATACCGCTGCCGCCGATGCTTGAGAAAGGAGACTGAGCTCTCCGAAATATCGTGATTAATAAGTGAGTAACCCAGGTCATAGTTCAGTGTGTGATTTTTATAATATATATCCGGGTTAATGAGTTGCTGCATTATTTTAAATACACATTTGTTTGTTTATTTTTTCTGAAATTTGTTTAACTTTTCTATAATGATAGTGGCGAATATTCTATGTCTTCCAATATACTTATATTAGCAAACCGTTTCTCCTAAATAAGCAAAACAATTCGAGCGTAAGGTTTTGTCATAATTGTGGGTATAGCATTTTTTTGTCATCATGTCTGTATACTAGAGTTTTCTGAAGGCAGAGGACATTGTCAATTACTCTTAAATTACTCTTATTACTCTTATTATAAATTTATGTAATGAGAATAAATTATTATTATTTATTATTCAGTTATTTATTTTTTTTTAGCAATTTTTACACATTTTTCGCATTGTACACACATTTTTATTTTGAAGTACAAAACATTTAACAATATTACAGAATTTCCAAAGAAATGTCAACCTCTATTAACTTTGAATTTGTCCTTCCCATTTTGGCTCGAATGATAAAGTGGCGATGTTATGGGGAAAGTACTGCCACATGGGCAATCTAGAGCTCGCCTTCTGTTTGTTTGCGTTTTATTGAGTCCCCTTGTAGTTTGTGAACATCAAGATCTGTGATAAAGGTGAAGATCACCTCCAAAAAGCTACGTCCGATCTAGTTTTTTTTTATCCACACGAAACAGGTCTGAATGTTACAAAAAGTGTGCCTGGCTGCCTTGGTGTAATTACATCTAAATAATGAACTAGCTCTGTGTAGTTTTTCTCTTCACTTATATAATTACACTTGTACAGCAGGTGCAAGGTATTGGCACCGACAATCCGACCCAGTGTGAGGTGTTTTGACAGGTGTGGGTCCAAAATTGAAAAAGAAACAGAAACACAATTTTATACAATTACATGATTGGATGAGCGAAGCGAAGACTTCAATTTCACTGACCCCCAAAAAATTTAGCTCGGGTGTTTTTTGTTTGTTTTGTTTGTTTTTTTTTTCTGTTTGTTAACTCTCTACCAGGCAAACGGCATATCCGATCTTGATGAAAATTGGAGGGGACCTTCGAAATCTCTGAACTTAGAGGTGTATTGTTTTTGGGTACAATCGAAGAAATATTTCTCATGAATATCGTACTTTAACGATTTTTTCCCGATTTTTAGTGCGATATTTTCGTGACATTTGGGCCGATTCTGACCAAACGGGTGAGGCTACAACGTTCATATTTTACATGGGCATTAAGGTTATGGTGCTGTAGTACCTTTTCAAAGAAAAAGTTGAAAAAGTCATCCAGAATCCATAGAAATAAAGGTTTTAATATGAGTTTTTTTTAATGTATAACAATAATTAACAAGTAACTATAGAAACTTGACAACAATCACCTACAATGTGTTCATAAAGCAATCTTCGGGCCTACAGATATTTGACATTCTAATTACCCTAGCAATTAGTACTTTATAAAAATTATTCTAATTTAACAAAAATGATTTTGCAATGGAACTTGAAGTAAAGAGATCCCACGCATACTAATTTTTTTTTAAAAAAAGCTCATCCATCAACGCGACGGGACTTCAGCGTTTTCCTAGTAAGAATAAAGACAAATCATAATTGACGTAATGTCGTGGCTTGGATTGTACACCCTTCATCCTCACTTTCGGTGATATTGGTTTGAGGACAAACAGACGAACCTCTTGTTATTTACAGATAGAACTGTCAGCGTTTATTAAACAAACAACTCCTGGAGAACGATTGAAGATAAGGTGTATAGTCCTATATCGGTACTATTTATAACTGACTGCCCCTCCTAGATTTCTCCTGCCTCGAACCACTTCCCACCACGTTACATGATACGAGTGGAATACCTGACCCGGTCGCCATCAACTCAATGCAAGAACTGCTCAATAATATACTTATTCATCTCAATTTGAAGCAGTTCAGAAATTTGAATGGGTTCGTGATTTTTTTGTAATCAACATGATTGTCCAACTCGATAATTTCAACATTTGATTACAATCTACTAAATTGAGAGTCGCCCTTTGTAAACTTGCCATCACACTTCAATGTGTTATAAGGGGAGGCCACCAAAGTGACTTCAATATGTTTTATATATTTTTTATATAGGGGGAGGACCACCAAAGTGTTCCCCCATAGAAAACGACCCGTGCATTGTCACCCTTAGAAGTTCTGGTGTCGGTAAAAAACAAAAGGAAACAATCTACTGTCTTTGTTGAGTTTGTAGCCATTTTGCCTATCATATATGTATAGGTCACGGGTTCGAATATTGACTGAACTTTTTCCCCCGATGTCTTCTTCAATCGTTGCTAGGATTGAGTGGCGTAGGAACCGGGGGGGGGGGCAGGGGGGGCAAAACTAACGCGAGTTAAATATTAATCCCAGAATTTCCGTAGTAAATATGCACTTAACCCTAAAGTCACCTTGGTAAAACGAATATATTTTTGCCTGTATGCTTCGTCATTACATAAAGTTAAGTTGAAATTTTCTAAAATGCGCCACTTCACGTTCATTTTTTGAGTTTTTAGATAGCAGACAGTTGCTGTAAAACATCATTTACAGAGTCCGAGTGCAGTTAAAACATGACGAAATAACTGTAGTATGGTGAAAATATTTTTGCCACAAAATCTGCAAATGGGTTTGTCCCTCCAAAACTTTCAAAACGTTCCTATACGCGCCTGGCCCTTGGACAATCCCTACACAAAATACCCTAACACTCAAATTACCGGCTAAAGCTGATACTTGTGTGCCCTTCTGCGGGCATCAACACGATTTGTTTGTATTATTTTAGTCTTCACGTGTATCGCTCATGTGATTGGTCAGCCGTCGTCTAGCTCCAAGTACACGTGCACTTAGACGTGTGTTATCTCCCTCGGTGTACTCGATCACACCGTCTGTCTGGGGTGGGCGTCGCTCCCCTACACCACGTATGGGGGGGGGGGGGGGACCTTAGGAAACCCACGTGCTGGCGCTATAAATCTGAACAGTTATCGCTGAACTTGTGTTTTAAGATGTAGAAATGAGTTATGTGTCGCGACAGTCCCGTCACGCGTTGCTTGCGCTAGCTGCTATGCGTGCTTTTTACCACGGAGAGAGTAGACTAAATATATCTACGGTAAAAAACATGTAAAAGCGCTTTCATGTTGGGAGGCGTCAGACCACGTTCTAATGGGGGTGATCAGCTGACCTGGGTTGGTACTGCACCAGACAATGATACATATATTAACAGGATTACTTCCAACTTTTCCCCCCAATTCTGGAAATTTGCGCTCTTGCGGGGAGCGGGAAGGGAGGGAGATAGGCGTGAACAACTTAACAAATTTAGTCATCCCCACCGCAACAAAACATGGCGTATCGCAATGCAAAAGAGGGGTAATGCTCGGGTAATACACCGACAAAGTAGCCAGCGCCTGATTATTGCGCGCCCGGCTCACTCGCGACTATAAAGCTGCCCCAGACGTTCAAACATTTCGTACAAGTTGCTTGACAACAGCCGTTTGACAAGCATGCTACTCCCCACACATGAACCGATGTGCGTGGACACAGCGGGGGGGTTACATCTGGCCAAACCCTCATTAGAGGCCATTCCTTGCGTTCGGAAGTACGCAAAAAAGAATGTCTCCTTCATTATCCAAGAAAAAAATTTGCGTGTGCTATTTTTGGGGGACAAAACCCTTTCCCTGAAGAAGTGACTAATGATCTCTTTTCGACGAAATTTTTGAGTGCCCCCCAACATTCAAACATGCTGTCAAGCGGGGCAAAATATCAAAAACGGTTTGAAAACTACGATTTTTTGAAAAAACACGCTGACACCCCCCCCCACACTTTCCCAATTGCTGTAAAACACGATGTTGTCAAGAAAACTTTTCGAAAATGTTTAAACGTGTGGGGGCCGCTTAAACACGTAAAGGTAAAATTTCATTGCTGGCGGGAATGGGATATTATCATCAACGTGGCATCGATAAATGCAAATAAAATTCCAGTTGTAACCCTTATCGAAATTTTTTTCTGGTGTTTTTGGTAATGAAAAAACTTGCAAAAAAATTTAAATTTTATTTTTTTACACAGTAGGCATAGCTACCAAAATTGGGTTTCTCCCTGATAATGAAATACCAATTTCATTTAGATTGAACAAAAAAATAAAAAGTACTTTTTTCAAAATTTAAAAATTTAGTCCTAAAACTAATCTCTCAATAAAACTGAGATAGCAAGCGAGAAATAAAGCTTATACTCTTTGGGTTAATTATACATATTGGATATTTTTTTTTTTCGGATCAAAACAATCGCTTTTGCGATTCAAACTCATTCTTTAGTTTCATGCTGCCCTTCGCCCATATCGTCATAAACCAAGACAGCAAGATTTTTGATTGTAGTGTTCTATCGCAACAGAGGCGGGGGTTTCTCGGTTCTTCCCTAGTCGGGTAAAGTAGTTTGAATTTTTTTTCACTTCACTTAAATTCAATTAAACGAGTTTTTACCAACCCATGTTTGGGAAAAAAGTCATGGCGTCAAAAAACCCCCAGAGACTTTTTGTAATACTTCCATGTCCATTTTATCTTGACTGTTTATGACGATTCCCTTTTCGATTAAAAATTTTCAAAAAACGGGGAAACTGTGGTTTCGCGAAGTTTTACTTTCTTGAAAGTAGAGATTTTGTTTTAATTAACTCGTTCGTTATTAAATGGATAGGTAAAGCCTTGTAAAACATCTACGATTTGGTTTTTATTGAATAGAAACACCCCCGAACAATAACCACAGCCATACTTAAATACATTTCAAAAAACTTCCTCGCGTCTGATGAAGAGGCCTCTTGAAAATGTGCCATTTTTTCGGTAAGTTTTTTATTTAAATATTTTGTTGTCCCCCTTTGTAAATCATTTTTAAATAACTAATAGGATAGACTTTTAAAAAAATAAAAAAATAAAATAAAAAAAAAAACATATTTTTGGTCGTGTATTTAAGCCTATTTTTAAATTTAAATGTTTATTTTTTCAGATTAAAGTGAATTTAATTTCTTTTAGAGAAAGGCACTTACACTCAAAGTGTTTTGTGTGGCTCTTTGGGTTTTTGTGGTTAGGTCTCTGCTTCCAATGCAAAGATCCATGGTTCGTTTTCCCGTTAAGCAAAAGGTTTTAAGCTGATTTAGCTCAGTTATGTCCTAGGAATTTGAAAAGGGTGACTTTGGAGCCGTCTGGCAGCGAGGCACAAAATAAATTTTCAAGTTTTTCTGAATCGGCCTTTTTGATCTGGCGTTGCCCCCGGGTGTTCGCACTGTCCATACCATGATTGTTATTTCTTTTTAAAAAAATACGTTTTTTGGGTGGTTATCGCTCACTCGCGATTGGTGGGGGGCCCAAGGGGTTTGGATTGGTCGTTTGGTTTTACGTTCCCCCACTAAAAAAATATTATAGACGAAGGGGAAGAAAAATATGAATTTATTTATTCTTTTTATATTTCTACGCTACGCGCTCACCCCCATGCAAATATGCCCTATCTCGAACGAATTCCTCGTAAAAAAAGGGTTATTTTTTCCATAAAAAAAGATATTTAGAAGTATTTTCCATAAGGTTTGAACAATTGACAGAAATTTTAATATTAAAAAATTATCCCGGAAAACACAAGAAAAAACCAAATAAAAAGGTTTGTGGTATTTGAGACTCCGGATACTATAAAATACATTGCAAAAATCGAAAACAAATACAGGGAAAAAAAACCCAAAAATACAGTTTTTATTATTTTATAATGCGTCACACACAGGCATGTGCTACACTCGGAGTTAGGTTTATTACCATTTATTTCGTAGACTTGGAGAATTTTTATTTACACATATTCACATATGAATGGGTACTTTGAGTTCAACTAGTACATTCACGTACACTCGCGACGAAATACGTTATAATGTGAGTTAGAAAAGAAAAAAAACGCGGGCCAAAAATTACGCGCGACGCGTCCACTGGCACTAGTATTACAGTCTCCTCCACGTCAATATATTTATTTTTTTAACGGTAAAAAAAACAAAAATGTAAATGTGATCATGTTCACTTTTTCATTTGTTTGTTTCTGATTCTTCGGCCACACTTTGAAAGTGGCTTTCACACGTAATAAAGAATTTGATCTGCTTTGTAAAATACGATATGGGTTTTTCTACTTAGATGATTTTGTCTTGGTTTCGTTTGCTTTGAAAACGTCTTTCCCAAAATTAAAGTAAAATGGAAATCCTTATGAAGTAAAAGGTTTTCAATTTTAATCGAAGATTGCAGTTGCTTGGCAAAATAACAATCCAAAAGGTTGGGGAATTTAAAAATTATTATTAAATTAAATGCATTTTTTTTAGTAATCAAAAAAACCAATAATTATAACTTCCCAAGCAAAACCAATTATTTTTCCCACCCGGAAAAATATAAAAACGAAAAATATTAAAATAAAAAATTAATGATCTGAACAATTCTTGGGAAAACATCATGGTGCTGCGATCGTAATTTTTAAAAAAAAAAAAAACTCCACGTCCCCTCGCGGGAAAAAAGGGTCTATGTACGAAAAATAAAAATGTAATTTAAAATTATATCAGAGAAAACAACAGAATAAATTATGCAGAATGTTTCTTCCCCCTATTTTCGTAAAGTCTTTTGAACTGCAATTGAGACGCTCACGTGGTTTTAAAAATTGTCCCCAACCCCTTATGCATGATATAATTATCGTTCTGGTAATCAAAACAATTGTTACAATAAAGGTTAAAAAAAAACATAATTGACAAAACGAGAGTTTTCCCCACCCATGTAAAAGAGTTATTTCAGTGACGGATTAAATTAAAGGATCCGAACGCGACGCCACGATTGGCGAAATAATTGGACATTTAAAACGGGGTTCACAGATTACATATCTCCGCGGATGGGTCAGCATGGCATAACTATTTCGGAACAAACCTTTTTACAACTTTTGTGTGCTTCGTTGCTAGGAGGGTTTTTCAAAGCCCCCCTTCAGGGGATGTAAGCGATACCCTTCCATGGATTATGGGTTATTAAACCCGGGGAATCAAACCCAGCGACGTTCTGTATAGAGCAGGAAACGCTACCCTTTTGGCCCAAAAAGCCACAAGCTTATTTCAGACTTGCTTGCCCCCAAGTAATGAAATTAAATATTCTGTTTAATAATTAAATCGTTACGTAGTGCATAGGTGATGTCTGTCCTATGGATATGACCCCGGGCTCGAATCCGTCGAAACCGGCAATCCTGAATGAATTTTTTTTCCGAGTTTTTCCTCAGTCGCTAAGCAAATGAAAGGGGTTGACTCTTTAATTCCCTCGTTCATCACTTCACAATTGTCCTTTCGAAAATATTCTGTTAGTCACTAAAAGGGGAAACCCCGGGTTAAAATCTAAGTTTTAAAAACCCTACAGGGGGCATCCTACAAAATTATTTATTTATGGGATATGACGGTCGAAAGCCCGACTACCGGCTTAGAAAACGAGTTTTTTCTTTATCGTGCTGAAAAGAACGCTAAACGATATCTAAAAAAAGAATAAAGGTTGGGTTTTGGGTACAAAAATTTAAAATTTTTACAAAAGATAATCGTAGACAATTTTGTTTAGTTTTAAAACGCGGGTAATTAGAAGATTTTGAATGGGGCACTAAAAACCTTGCATTGCGGAGAATCAAAACTAAAGTCACTAATTAAAACGCGATACACTTTTATTTGGCAGTCTCAAATTCTGATGTCGTCCGCGGTCGCAGTCTCGCACATAGGGACGCTGGCGAATACACTAGCAGGACGCGGATTCGAACCCGCACAAGGCAAGGTTATCTGAAATTGTTTTCACTTCGTCTATCACCATCAAAGTCCAATAGCAGATGGCAAAAAAAAGTGAGTTGAAAACAATATTCATCATCTTTAATTCGAAGGAAATATTATAATCTAAACGATGTAAAAGCTGCAAAACAAACCTCAAATAGCGTTGGTTTATGTAAACTGATGACAACACATCCGGTGTCCAGATCTAGCCCCAAATTTACCTCCCCTACTTGCTTCGAGGCAGAGACGATCTATTTCGCTAGGGGGCCCACCAAGTGGAGCCCAAAAATTTTGTTTGTAAATTTTCGTACTTTCGTCCCACGCCACATTTTTCAGCGACAAAAAATGAGTTTTTTTTTGCATATTTAAAAAAAGTAATGTAATCTTAGCCCGTTGGCCCATTTTTCAAATTTTGCTCCCTTTTGGTCACATTAATTTAGTAAACTTTTACCGGAAATGACATTTTTCGATATTTTCTAGGACTTTTTAGAATTCGCGGGGGAAAAATTTTTGGCTTAAAAGGGAAAAAGCCAAAGGCTAGGGTTACAAATTTTGTTTCCTTTCAGGTGGAAAAAAAAAGAATCAAAAAATTTGATTTTCCTGCCCGTAGTTCGAAAAATCGAAAATACTGCACAACGCGCTAATTTGGGGGTTTTAATCGCACCCCGCCTCTTTAAAATAAAAAGGGGGATAGTACTAAAAATTTTTTATGAAAATCATGCAATCGATTGAAAACTTTCTACTAAATCTGAAGTAAAAAAAAATACATTTTAAAGGTAAACAAAGAATTCTTTAAGGATTAATTAATAGATTTTAATAAAATAATAAATAAAAAATTTTAAAAAAAATATTTTATATTTGGATAAACAGGATGGCAGGGAATTTTTAGGGATTTTAAATATGAATCTGGAGTGTAAAACCCCGGGGAAATTTTATTTAGATCGGGGGAAATAGCAAACAAATTTTTTAAATTTTTCTCGAATAAACTCAAAAATTTAATTCCAAGTATAATAAAAAATATCCATGTAAAAAAATTTTAATGTGCCCCCACTTTAAAAAAAAAGCCATTTTGCGTAAAAATAAGTTTGTTTTTCGTTGCACACCCTGTATTCTTGACCACCAAATGATATCGTAGATCGAAAAAATGTGGTTTTCAGGAGTATGGATAGAACATATGTGTTAGTATCAAATGGGTTTTTAATTCGGCATTTTTGAATTACGTGGACCTTTTACACATTAAATTTTGGGGTTTTTAAACATAGAAAAAGTAATGTTTTAAATTTTTTTTTTGCTCTTTCACAAGTTATTTTAATTTTCGTTCAACCAAACCGTAATCGAACGATCGAAATCGAATAAATGCCACTAACAGACAAAATAATTTCGTGATTCTGCCCTGTTTTCAGCTCTTTTCACACATCTCGTATAATCCTGAAACCGGCAACGATTACGCATCGCTAATCTGCTCGTTTTGCAGCGACCTCATCGCTTCGTAGTGAAATCACAGATGTGCTCCGTGTTGACAGAAAGGCTTAGCCCTAATTTATAGCCTTGCCCAGCCCATTGTTCGGAGAAAGGCTCTGACTTTTATTTGGCAAACACAAATGTTTCTGGAAGTTGTCACAGGTTTTTTATTTCTCTTTGTCGATAAGTTGGGAATTATCGTTGAAAACATTTCTATATTTAGCGTATGACAAAACCGTTGTGTCACTGTTTGTCCATGATTAAAGTCTAGAACAGACTGTATGTAGTTCGTAACCCATATTGACATTCAAATTAACATAACTTGTTATTCAGTTCTTGCAGTAAATAAGTAAAAAATTTATAAGAACAAAATTATTCTCAAAGTAATGGGATACATTTGACACTTAGCAAATAGCTATTCTTTCGGCCAAGATGCATTCGACTTATATGAAACTTTGCAAAGTTGTCAATAAAGCATAAAATGGACAGCCCTGTGTCATAGATTTTCCAAATTTTAATCAGCCAGAAAAAAACACGAATATTGTCAATTTTTGGTTTTAAACAAAAATCGAAAATTTTTTAAAATAATTTAATTTTATAAATTATTTTCAAAAAAAATTTTTAAAGTGTTATGCAGGCCCTAGGGCCCATATTTCCACATTCGTCCCCAATGTGTTCAAAAAATTTCCAAACCCTGTGGTTTTATTCGGCCGAGTGAACAGCAATTTGCCTAAATACTAGTCCCATACTTGAACATGTTTTTGATCACATTTTCAGCTTGTTTGGTTTCCCTGTTTTATAAAACCCCATGGTTGGTCATTGTTCGCTCGTCGATGGCGGGCGAGCCGAAATTGGTTGACCCCTTTAAAAATTTAATTCTCCCCCTAAAAATCCTTATGTGACAGTGGGTTTTCTTAAATACGTTTTTTTTTTGCAAAACAATTACTACCCACAACCCACTTCACAGTAATGCATCATGCAATCACCCCCTGAAAAACCTCGACCAATTGTTTCTCCAAGGCTGTCCCTTGTACTCGCTCTAAGTACACGTAGAGCATAATGGATGCATTGCGCTTTGTGCTGTTTTGAATGAGCTTGGAGATTGTCAATTATCTTTCAATCAGATAATCTCCACGTGATTGCAGTGTTTATACAGTGGCCGGGGGCTAATGGAGGCGGCGAGACGGAGCAACGTGCATGTCGCAGGCTACACGGCCCCAAAAACACGGCCCAATGAATTTTTGTGGCACTTGGTTTTTGTTGGGTTGGAGGCTCTTCTTCCAATGCAGGTCAGGGTTGATCCCTCTTTGGCAGAAGAAACTTGACTTTTGGAACCGTCCTGCAACAAGGCAATTAAAAAATGATGTTGTTTCGAATCAGCTTAGTTGATTCGGGCGCTGTCCGCAGGTGTAATCGTGTCCAGCCTGATTGATCGGTGTTTCCTACTTAAATATGCCGGTTTCTAGTTGGTCATTGCTCGCTCATCGATGGTGCCTGTGCTTGCAGGTTGGTTTTGGGCGCTTTTAATTTACTACCCACTGAAAAACAGTTGTGTGACTGATGGGTACCACAAAAAGAAATGTTTTAAATTAAAGCACTACTATGTTTAATCTGACCCTGTTTGAATCACGTATAATGTTTTAAAATTTGTCTTTTTTTGGGGTTTTATTTAGAGTAATAAGGGATTTAGTTTTTATAGGTGATTGATTTTTGAACCAAAAAGGTGTTTAAAAATTTTTGGGGTTTTATTTAAGACACATATTAATCACCCATTTCAAAAAGAGTGGTTTTACTTTTGGTCGCATGGGTTCTAGTTTTTTAAAAATTCACAAACCCCTAAAAAAACATTCATTCTCTTTTCTGCAGTGTGAATTCCAAAGGCTTTTTTTCCCTTATTTTTTGTTTGGTGTAAAGTAGATATACCCTTAAGTTTCATGTGTTCGTACCGTAATCCACGGTTTTTGTAAAGTACAGTTGAATAGTAAGTCGTAACGGGAAGTGAGCTTGATTTTAGACGGGAAAACCCCTGCTAGAAAGCTTTTTGTTAAGCACCCCTTCCCTAAGGGGGGGTGTACGGATCATGTTACCCTGCAACGAGTATGTCACCCGCTCATAAATTCAAATTGGGCCCGACCGCCTGGGTATAACACCGTACATTTCCAAACCCCACCCCCAAAACCGGGTTGTTCGCCTGGGCCATCGCGACGGTTCGTATACAAAAGACGTTAGTATAATATAAAAAATTAAATTTTTAAAAACAGCCGTAGGTTGGTAGGGTTGGGAAGAACAAGATAGTTGTGATGCGTTCATAATAATAAAATTGTCGACACTATATTATTAAAAATTTGGCCTAAGCCCAAACACTAATTTGCACTCGAATCAAGTTTACTTCCTTTCGACCCCACGATTACAAATGTACAGTCATTGCAGCTCACGTGGATTATCGGGATATGAAACATGTAAAGTAACCTATATACTAAAAACACCAAAAAAACTAAAACACATAAGAAAAAGCCATTTTGATACCACACGGCAGATAATCCTACCGTCCACAACCCCAAGAAGTACTGACATTCTTGTCGACGAGCAAAAAGCCCTCTCGACTGCAAATAACGGGTTTTGTGCCCTGAGGCAAGCTGTGGCCAAGTGTTTAAATTTTTATAAGTGTTTAAATCTGTGTCTGATATTTCAGTGACTAAAATTCAAAACGTTTAAAAGTCTGATTTAGTGTCTATTTTGGTGTTTAAAACGCAAAATGTTTTAATTTAGTCACATTTTTAGTCGCACACAAGTGTTTTAAATTTTAAACACGAAATTATGACTAAAATAAGGCACATGTTCAGTCAGTTAAACGTCCAATAATCTCAAATGATTTAAACTGTGTCTTAAAACCATGAAAGTGTTTGAAAAAATTGAACGTGTTTAATTTAGTGTTTAAAATGCCGTCTAAATGTGTGACTTAGTGACTGATTTAAGTCACCCCTTTTTGGAGTGTAGGCACACAACAGATCGTCGAAGAAGTTATTTTTATTATTATCCGTCCCCATTTCCAAACTAATTCTCGAGTTGGGGGAGCGTTAGCTCAATTTACTTCATCTCACAACTCTTCCATCTCTTGCTGTTTTTTTTTTAAACAAATCACTCCATTTCTTCTGATCTTCCCACCATCTTCCCAATTCTATTCCACTCAAGACACATCTCTCTCTTTTACGCCTTGTTTAATATTTTCAACTTTTCTCTTATTCCCTGCTAACCTTGCAAACTCTCGTCTTAGTATTCTTTCTGTTTCCATTCTTTTCATGTGTCCAAAACCATCTCAGCCGCTCTCTTCTAATACGCCACCTCAAACTTTCAACACCCAGTTCCTTCCTTATTGCACTACTTTTCGATTTATACATTTTAGTTATACCCCCGATACACTTCTAAGAAATTTCAGTTCTGAGGCAACTAATGGACTAATGAAGAATACAAAATTAAAATAGTTCGTTTCTTTCCATACCATTGAGCAAGTGATCTGTGACGGTCAGTTCCAAGACCCCAATTCCAACTGTGCACCTTCGAGCATAAGTAAATCAAGGGCCAGTCTTGGGGAGGAACACGTTCCTTTTCTTAGATCAGGAACTTGTAACGTCAAAGTTACTATTTCTTGAGAATTTGGAACAAATTTAACGTTCCATTATAAGTTCCTTTCGCCGTCGTAATTTCCTGTCGAATTCCAGTACCTGATATCATAAACTGCGCAGTATGAAAAATATCAATGTGACATCTATCTTGTGTTCTCGAAAATGGCGCCCTCGTCAGATGGCCTGGGACTCACTTTAATAAAAAAGAGTACGTAATGATGAATTAACTCCTATTACATTACCAGTGATGGTAAGGAAAGTGAAAGGAACTAAGTTCCTTTTGAGGAACTTTTGAGGAACGAGGAACGTTTCAGTTCCTTTTTTATACAGAAGTAACTTAACTTTTCAAAGTTCCTTTTTTGGTGGAACGTGCCCAAAACTTTCAAGGGCTGAGTATAACTAGACCCCTTGATTTTACCTACTAATGATCGATAGTGTACATCGCACGTTTGTTCCCAGTGGACACTAAGATCGGACTCGGACCCCACATACAGTAAGTGCAAGTTGACAAGTCATACATAGGCCCCTCGTGCAACAGACTTTATTACATTACGTTATGATAAACGACCACCGTTTTAAAACCAATCCCATTAAACTCCGCGTGTTCCATAAATCCGCCTCACTTTCCAATCACACATCGCGTTTGATGACCACCACACACGTGACTTGCAATAACTGAACGGGCTGGGTGATTAATGATTTGATTGGTTGTTGTGCTGGGTGGGTTGTTGTGAGTCATGGGTGGGTGATGCGGGAGAAGCAACGGGGTCGGTTGTGGTGGGTTAATTGATTGATTTATGTGTTTTTATTAAGCTTACGATGTTTGTAAGCGGTGGCGAATCTAGATTTGATTTGAATGATTATGTTTGAGATTTTATTTAGTTAAGAAATACGCAAGCTGTGATCTTGATTAAAATTGGACTTCAACATTTTGAAATTGATTTTTTTTGCTCCCCGAAACAAATTTGTTGCACAGTTTATTATAATTTATCTTTCTTTGAGGCATCTATGAGTATGACACAAGCAGTCTTCGGGCGCGGTTGGGGGTAGAGTGGGTGACCGCTCTGCCCTGAAACTCAGGTATACCGCTGGTTATAGCAGACGGAGGGTTCGAGAGCTAGTGTAACGGCTTGTTCTCCTCGTCTGCTCGGCAGTCCGGGTTAGTGGAGGAACCTATATGACTGTCAAGGTTACACCGTCCTTTCGGATGGGACGCTAAGCCGTTGGTCCCCTTGGTACTTTTCGAAAGGAGTAGGCTATACTTGCCGGTACCGGGTATCCTTTCCTCCCTTCTGTTCATACTTCATCCTCATCTATCACCACTCATCGTCTCGAGTAGGTAAAAAAAATTGTCAAATTTCCCTTACTTCAACGATAGAGGTTGAACGAAATTTAAAATAAAAATTTGGGAAAGATACGTAGCAAGCAGAAAGTCCAACAGTAATTTTAATGTAGGGATGCACATCGACACTTCTTTCATTATCGATTCGATTGTATCGATATCACCAACAAAGCCTGTTCCGACCTATTAGTAGAACCTCAAGTGTGGCAAGTGTAAGTCAAAACAGTACAATCGCGTTCCGTTTGCTGCCACACTGTCTTTGTCATGTTAATGGCTTTTGTTATCGACCGATGCTCATTTCCAAACATAAATCTCAAGAGTGACACCATCAGCCCAGCCAGTGCACGGCACAACGTGAGATAATCTGTCTTTAGAGTTGGGTTCGTGCCACTATTGACGATTTTTTTTATATTTTGATAATCGACAATGAATTTTGGTTATCGATTATCGTGTGTATCCCTAAATTTTAGGAAGTCCATCATATAATTACAGTGTTAAGTTGATGTAAAATTGAACAGAAAATATTCAAGATTCATTCGAATCAGAATAAGTTCGTGTAATGTTCGGGTAATGGTAACCCGAGTACGCGAGTACCCGATGTCATCTCCGATACAAATGCTTCAAGCCTCTTCTAAAGTAGGCCTAAACTGCGTCTCGGCACGGCAACCACGTGCATGAGACACCCCCTCCCCTCAAGCCTCGTATTTCTTTCCTCTCACCAGCTACAAGCTTTTAATGAGCCACATGTGAGAGGGAACTGTCACCGACCGTTTAAACATCTCTATTTATTGCTAGTTCTCAACTCGTCAGCTCCTCAAAGGGTGTCAACGCAGCATCATTCATTATTCCGCGTCTGTCGCAAGCGCCATGTGCTTGCCTTGCCACCTCACACTCACACTCTGGGATTGTTTTATTTTGTTGGCAGAGCTGTTTTTTGTGGTTCTTATTGAAGCGTTCTACAATCTAGATATCCACTCGTCTTTAATTTAAAAGGTATCCTAAAATTTTGATAGTTTTGAAATCAGTCGATCAATATCTTATTATATTTCCAACCATGAAAATGTCTGAAAAAATACGAAAACATAATTATTGTTATGCTTGAAGTGGCCCTAAAAATTTCAAATATATGGCTTTGGGTTTCCTGCTAATCAGTTTTCTACCAATTAATTTTTTTTTACATTTTATTTGTTTATTTGTTTATTTATTTATTTATTTTTTTTTTATTTGTATCTGTAATTAGTACACACATGATATGAAAATTACAGAATGAAACAGAAAAGCAGGCCTATTGAGGCCCATCCACCGCAGTGATCCTGTTCCATTCTACACATTAATAAAATAATAAAATTACATACATTCTCTTATAAAAGGATGATTTGGATGACATTACAATGCTTTTGATCCCAATAAGCTAAACATGAGCCAAATCTTGAATTGTTATTTACACCGTTTCATATATATTTTAGTCCGAACCGAACCCTAAATTTGCGTTTAGTGCTATTTCGACCTCTGAGCTCGACTCAGCATAGTTAAAGAAACCACTCAAACTTATGATTGTAATGGACCAAAGATTTAAATCCTTTGTGTGTTGGTTTGTACCGACTCGAGGTCCTAAAAGTATGTAGGACTCATAAAAAAGCGAACTTTAAAAGCTCGTCAATCCCACGTGTGGGCTCAGTATGGGTGGGGACGTCGTCGTTATTTAGCGCTGTCCAAATAAATAAAACCACCCGGATATAGGATCGGATGACTTGTTGACGAGGAATGCCCATTACTCTCATGTCGCTTCGCTCTGTGCTGTGCTGAGTTGGGACTGGGTCGGATTCTGCTGGTTTATTAGTTCGTTTTGTACATTCTTCCTTGGATTTTATTGAGGAAACCTTATACGCAGGATTCTGGAGGTGCCCATATAAGATAAGAGATATCCTGCTTCAGTGTTATTTGTGGGTTCACATTCACACACGGCGTAGGCAACCAAAGCAAATACTAATACGATTGAATGTAACGTGTAGAGGCCTATCCAGAAAGGTTTTCATAAAAGCTACAGGGTGAAGAATTTTTACAAATCTGGAAAATTCAAGGAATTGAATAAATCTAGATCCCCTAAAAAGCCTCTAAACATCACCAAATCAAATCAAGGTAGCAATATTTTTTTTCGGGGGCCAGTCCCCAGACCCCATTTCATTGTGCCATCCCCTACCGATCGGTTTTGTTATTTTAATCAGTCAAATTTTCAGTTTAAAAAATTGTTTTCAATCTGGAAAATGTGGAAAAGTCAGGTAAATTGCTTACCAAAATGCAGAAATAATTTGACATCCTGATGCTAGATCTATATATTTGCTATGAAATTATTTATTTAAAGAATATTCGTAAAAATGTAAATAAATATGTCCAAAAATCTTTTTGGTGATGAGCAGAGTGGCTGATGTGAAACATCTGCATGCTTGGAATTGTCCTCTTTACACCCTAAACATAAATTATCCACAACTTATTCATATCACTTATCTTGTCATGGAACTAATTTACTCATTTCTGATAACAATCTGTGTGATTCGAAATTGTATTCATTTCGTTCAGTACGTCGTTGTCGAGGTTTATTGCTAATGTCATGTAGCTTCGTATATTTGGGTAACTATCCAATACAGAAATCGTTCCAATTTTCAAATACTTAGTTCGATTCGTTCTCCATAAACAACCTCAACGTACCAACTTGTCAACGTTAAATTGTTATTATTCCAATATTGAGGTCCACCCAACTATGAAGCGTATAATACATCACATTAATTTGGTTTAAAAATCATTTCCTGTATTTGATTACGCCATAAATAACTGCATAGACGTATGTAGTATGTTGTGCCATGGTTTTGATTAACCTCAATGCATGTAGATGAGGCCGAGGAGACAAATAATCGTCGATCAATATCACGTTACAAGCCGAAGCACTTCGGAGTACTAATGCCAGGCATAATCGAACTGTGTTTGTTGCTGCAGCCATGCCATCTATACTGCCTTACTAAACAAGAAGACCTTCACTACAATTTGTTTTGGAGGTCACTGTTTTTCATACTGTTGGGGTCATATTTGATGAATAACAGTGCCAACAAAAAAAAGAGTAGTTAAGGCCTTCTTGTTTTGTAGGGCAGTATAGTCTGCAGTCTCATGTAAAGACTGGAACTTATATTATTTATATTTATATATTATTTTATATATATGTATCGTAACATTTTTTTAAAGAAAATTGACCAAGGATAAACGTTTACTGCTTTGTAAATCGGATATATATAAATAAATATAAAAAAGCTTCATTGAATATTACAAGTATTATAAGTGTTACCTTGGGGCCGGGTGGGGGAGGTATAGACGCGGAAATTTTAAGCGGAAATAAATCAAATCTAAGGATCTGACTAAATATTGTTTGCAATTTGCATAATATTATATTCAGATTGGTAAAGCAACAGACGTGCGCTCAGTCTCCGAATTCATGGCTATTGCATGATATAAACAGTGTTTCTATAGTAACATTAACATTGGATGGCTTTATATCATTCTAAGTGTATCTATATTTCGATAATATCTAGCCACGCACTATTTGACTACTAAATTGGATATTATGAAATGCCACCCGAAAAAGTTTCAAATTTTGTTGGCAGAACTTCATAAAAAAAGTGTATCTTTTATTTTATCAACGACCTTTCGTGAACCGCGGTCAAATCATTAAAAACTGCCAATTTGAATGATTTTAACATTTATTTTTAGGAGGAACACTCTCCTACTATTATAGTTTTCTAGCTTAGCCTGCACTTCTTGATGGTAATACACACAGAAAAAAACACACGAAAATGACAACGTAACTATATCCCAAACAGCATTGTAACACAAAAAAACAATACAATACGAACAGGATGAGAAAAAAAATTAATGCCACACGGTCGACGTATTAAAAAAC
This sequence comes from Sweltsa coloradensis, assembly GCA_024449915.1. Lineage (NCBI taxonomy): Eukaryota > Metazoa > Arthropoda > Insecta > Plecoptera > Chloroperlidae > Sweltsa > Sweltsa coloradensis. Next base: position 54,590 of record JAMZAV010001129.1, on the reverse strand, counting down.
AGAATTTTTAATAACTAAAGGCTATTATTACGTATATTATTAAGTATAATGCAATGCACCCTTTTAATTGAGTTGTTGGAAATAAATAGTTTGTTTCCTGCATTGAATTAGGCTACACTTTTTTCAAACGAAAAGTTTGGGTAACGTCGTTTGACTAAATAATGTACATGCTCTAGCGGCACTATGCATGGGTGGGCACCTCGTTGGAAATATATTTTAATTAGGCGAGGATTTCCATGAATATTTAAAATAATATTTTGCGACCAAGGGCTAAAAATTAACTTTCTTGTGAATGGCGGTACAATGCTTTGTTCAAGATTCCTTGAATTCTAGGGCAAAATAGATAAATTGTGAAGGAGTATTGTTGTATTTTATGATCTTTATCCTTGACTTCATGGAATCATTTAGGCCAACAATTCTGCTTGTGGTCATTTTTTTAAACTTCGGCGAACTATTTGTTATTTTATTTTGTTACTTCTGGAGACAAAAGGGAGACACTTTTTAAGGCTTCGTGTAGATTATATTATACTATATGAAATAGCCCTATTTATGTGAATCATATCTCAAACCACGTACCTTTGAGTCAAAATCTCAAAAAGGTTTCTTAATTCTGGCCTTCTATATGTGATATTCTTTTTCTTGTTCTTCAAGAATCTTTTAACTATAAAGTGTAATATATTATGTGTGCTCCTAGTATTTAGTCTAGTCTATCTCTGCTCCCAGGATATCCCATCCCTCACCCACATCTTGTATCCAGCTAGACTAGGGTGGAGACACTCCATTACTTCACGTCGTTGTAGAAACACAAACACTCGAACGAAGACGAGCCAACTATTTGGGTGATGGGCGACCGAACAACATTCTCACTGACAAGGGAACATCATTCAGTGTCGACGATTGTATCTTGATGTAGAACAGCGAGGATGTTCATGACGGTGCGTAGCGGGAGCTGGTCACACGGTCGTAATGATTGTTTAAATATATTTATATTTTATTTATTTATTTATTTATTTATTTATTTATTTATTTATTTATTTATTTATTTATTTATTTATTTATTGCCACCAACAACAGAGTTACCTCCACAAGTGCGATATAGGCTTTTACATAAAATTAATTAAATACTAAAGTACAAAAATAAAAATGATATCAAAAAATCAAACAACATCTAAATATGTTACTCAGGTGCACAAAAGAACATTGTACTAAACGAAACGCAAATGGAAAACTATGACGATTTCAATGTTGTACAACGTCAAGAACATTTGAAGACAAATTTTTTAAAACGTTTAAAATTTTGGTGATTTATGTCAAGATCTGGGTGGATGACAAGTGGCAACTAATTGGTTATACGTTTGTTGGATCCGGTAATTGCCGAATTACTAAAAATGTCTAGTCTAAGTTAGGACGTCCAATTTCTATGGACACCAGTGGCGGATCTAGCCCTGGTTCATGGGGTAGGGGATAATGTTTTTATACAAGATTTTCAGATAATTTTTATAGAACGAATGTGCGAAGTTGAAAGCATGTAGTGTATGCATGTGTTTTGCAAAACCAGTAAACAAGGTTAATTTGAAAGTTTCAGCTATTGGCAGAGCCCCGTATCGCCGAAAGCGAAATTTCAAAGACCTAAAAACACATTAAAAGTCGAATAAGCGATCAAAATCGGTCGCCCCACCATACCCCCTTGTATCTGCTCTGGAGACGGGTTCAGTTTCAAATCACATCCAAAGCGACACTTGTATACATGTCTAGAAAACTTGGAAAAGTCCGAAAAAAAGCTCACCAACTCAAATCTATAACCAAACTTTTTCTGGAGCTAGCCCCCCGACTCCCCATTATGACGTGCTATCATTACGCTAAGGGGGGATATCACTTCCAGGCAAGCAAATTGCAACCTAAAAATTTGCTTTTCAATCTGGGAAATGTGGAAAGTCTGGGAATATATAATTCTGAAATATGTGGACATTGTGTCTACATAATATTTCTGGTTACCTACTGGTTAGTTAAATCAGTTGATTTCCCCTCACTAATTACCCTTTCTAAAATTTATCAAATATACATCACAATGGTATAGGTCTGTCTAACATATCATAGAACGACAAAACGACAGCAATGTCGTCAAAGCTCTCATGAAAAGAATATTTGGATTGGCAGGGTCTTTGCTTCAACAGAGGATCCCTTATAATGTATTAACTGTCTTCTCCTCAACAGAGGATCCCCTTATAAAACGTCTTATCAAACATGAGTTTGTCTAGGCAAGATAGGTTTGCTGTGCAAGGGTAACCGGATATAGACAAACATGGGACTGCCGAGTCAGTGGACTGGGAATCTCGCACTCTTTCTTCTTACACCGGAAGTGCTGAGTGCAGCGATATGACTGCACAACTGCAAGCGAAGGCGACAGGAAATCAAGAGAAAATGTGCTGTGCTACCTACCTCGTTGTAATTCCAGCTATGCACTCGTGTGATGTGATGTGGATTGTTCTACGGAAGGAAGTGCGAGTGCATTGCTCTGAAGTACGCGTATACTTCATTCCAATAATAGGGGACGTTGACATTTTCCCTAGCGAGGTCTAGGCAAATTGCTGTTCTCTCGGCCGACTGACACCACCGGTGTATGAAATTTTGAACATATGTTACAAATGTGGAAATATAGGCTCTTCTGTAACACATTTCCAAATTTTGTTTTAAAATAATTTATAAAAAATAAATTAGTTTTCACGAATTTTGATTTGGATAAAAACTAAAAAAAATTAACTATATTCGTGATATTTTTATGGCTGATTTCCACAAAATTTTGAAAATCTATGACCGCAGGACTGTAATGCTTTATTGACAACTTTGCAAAGTTTCATATACGTCGGATGCATCTTGGCCGAGCGAATAGCTATTTACTAACTGCCAAATGTGTCCCATTCCCTCTTAACATTTGGTTCGAGGACCTAGCAATTAGGCGTAATTCGAAAAAGTAGAAAAATAAGTGACACTGTGATCATCCTATCAGTTGTTGGCTTAGGAAATAGGAATGTGTAAACAGTGACTTTGGAGCCGTCCTAGCAACGAGGCACATAATAAATTATAATGTTGTTGTTCCGAATTTGCCTAGTTGGTTCTGGCACTGTCCGCGGGTGGAATCGTGTCCAGCTTGATTGATCGGTATGGTGTCGGTGCCTACAGGGTTGGCTAGGTCTACTTTAAATTTTATGTCCCCCACTGAACTCTTAATACGTTTTTTTTAAAATTATTTATGTCAAAATCACTGTCGGATCAAGAAATTTACCGTGCCGGTGGTCCCATAGACAAGATGTGTGATACTGATACTGACAGGATAATGATATATTTTGTTCTTAGTAATTGTGGGAGTATGCTTCACATTATCATGAACTTTGGATTATAATGCGTTTTGATAGGGGGAAGTTTCTATAGTATTTACTACTAGAAAATGGTGAATTTCAAAAATACGTATTTTTGGTGGAGGTGCCGGGTTCCCGCGTACGAATGTGAGAACGTACAAGTCTTTTGATACACTCCAAATTGTATTATTTAGTAGTTTTTATTTTTTATGTCAACATTTTCATGGAATAATAACCATAATTGAATGATATACCATAGCCTAAACTTTATAAAATAAATTGTACGTGAATGTATCATTAAAATTACCTTCTTCACTTTTGGAGCCTGTATAATATATACTAAAAATAAAAAAAAAAAATAAATGGAAATTAATAATGTAGACCTATGTAGTCTACATTATATTGTAACTAAAGTGAAAGACTACTAGTGAAATAGAAAACAAAGTACCTACTCGGACTCAAATTGGACTCAAACTAAAAAAATCAGGAATCTCACACTTCTAGTTTTGATTTGATGTGAACCCAAAACTCGACATTGTTGTGCTAGATTTGATTTTGACTTTTTGAGATCTGGTTTCGAGTCCAAGCCGTTTTTGTTTTCAAATTTTGGATTTTACCTAATGACTCATATGTCCACTTTATTTCTTAATATATTTTAACCTATGCGTTCGAACTATATAAATTTTTGGATATGAAATTACCGAGCCGTAAAAATATCTGAGTGGTGTCATAAAATAAAACCCCATTTCCCGTGTATACGTGTCAACTGCTTTAAACAGAACTGTTGAGTTATAAAAATGTTGATTTCATAACTTATTCTCTTTGCCTCATTTGTGACACACAGTCTTTTTATAAGTGCTTGAGGAGAAAAAACCTTATTACTCATATTCCATCCGTGACAGGCGTGCTCTAATATTAGCCGGCTTACTGTGTTAGTAACCGCAGGCAGCAAGTAGCGGCGCGCGTTGAGATGATCTAACTTCCTCCTTGCTCCTTGAATCCTGTTACAAGATTTTAATTAAGTTTGACAGATAGGGTTTCAACATCTGCCGGCGGTGTGTGTGTGTGTAGTGTAGTGGGACCCAGGACGACATAGTTTGGATCCAGATGAGCAACAGGAAGTATAGAAATATACATACCTTGACTGATTTCACGGGTGGTTTGGCATGGGTGACCGGTGACCGCATGGAGGGACCTCGTTAGAAAATGGCATAGATATTGAACTTCAATTGGCTAGATCAGCAGTCATTGGTCCACTTCCGTGACAATTTGAAGCCATCTTGAATATGGCAGTTTGCATGTTTATCAAATGAGAGCGATTTGTTGCCCAAATAGTTCTCAAGATTGCCGCCAGGTTGACAGGTAAGCATACTAGCTTTTAACATCAAATGATTACTAAATTCCCTTATGCAATAACTTCTTATTGTTTCAGTTTGTTCAATATCATGTCTACACAAGCTAAAACCATACCAAACAATCCAGTAAAATACTTAAATGCATTAAAAAAGCATAAATTAAAACGCCAAATCGCCATTTTGTTTATGGCAGATTGAGTCTTCAATTTGCTACGCTCGCGCCTGTGCGGAGGTATCGGAGACTGCGTATCTAGCCTACAATACAGGTGCTTTAATATCAATGGGAAATGGTACCATCGTTATTTTTCCTCTCCGCACCGTCCATGCGGTTCCATTGCATTCCAATGCGACGCACGAGTTGGAAAGATTCAATCTTCGTCAGTGATTCCATCATTTTTATTTGGCCAAAAAGCAACGGAAGAACCATTTTGAGACGATTTAGAACAAAAATTCCATGTAAGCTGAATTTTTGCACAGACCTTCCAGAAAGTGTCCTTAATAAATGAAAAAAGGCCCCTTAATATCGTGCTGGAGCGAAACCGCCATCTTGGAAAATGTCTGCACAAAAGTGGTTGTTTTCGTATATCTTCAAATCGATTGACGAAAAGTTACAACGGCAAAAATATTCCCTTATAATTTTCTATAAAATAAATAATAAAAATAATGAATTGTATTTATAGTCTACCCACTCAGTTATTTAACTGATTTTCAGTGGGGGACAGTAAATCAAAGCTACCAAGCCAACCCTGTAGGCCCCGACGCAATAACACAATGCCGTCTAATATATTTTGGGTAGAGAGAGACAACGGTTACGTCACAAAATCATGGTTTATATGTTACTTGTTGGAATACAATCTGATTTCCTCATTTGCGCGTCCAGTATCAAACAATGCCCGATAAGTCCATGAGAAATCGATTAAAACACAAAATGACTTTTGAATGGTGTTCATGAAAGCTTCCATTAGTATTTTAAAAACTCAAGTCCGCGAAACCGAATTTTGCATTTATTCGAAATTTTGGTTTTTCCATATTGGTATTTCCGCAAAAATGCATTTGAGGAAGAATTCTTTCTACGCACATTAAAATGACTCCGATTACAGCCAAAGTGTTAATCCATGGCTGCTAATTCTTAAGGCTATTGTACCACCTCTGGCCGATAATTTGAAAGTCGAAGAAACTTTTCAGACATTATTCTTCGACTTTCAAATTAATTATCGGTCAGAGGTGGTACAATAGCCTTTAACATCGATGTGAATAATGTAACAAAAAGAGTGTAAGAACTAAGAACAGCACGAAAACAGTATTCATATTGTGACATTGAGTGACCAAGAACATTCTCTCTGTTGAAAGCCCCGGGGCTTGTGGAGGTATTCTCCTCCTTGTTCCTACGCTCCTGCTCCCCGTGCCTCTCCCCTCCATGGCGTCCGTGGACCCACCATCGTAAAACACAGTCCTGGAATTGACTTCTCAGTTGTTGTTATGCCTTATGAGTTTGCGAGATGTGGCGTTTGGTTTATGGTTTCGTGGGTGGCAGGGTGGGTGGCTTCAAGTTGAAAGTAATAACACATTCTTTTAGGAGCTCCGTTATCGGAGACAGCCTCAAGAATTTGCAACTTTTCTTTGTCTTAAGTTGCAAGCCCTAAAAACTCGAGGCTAAAGCTTATATTATACACTCTTCGACTCTTTGTTCTCGTTATAATACCATTGAGTAATACCTTTTACAAATGACGGGTACTTACCACAATGTCGCATTTTACTGATCACTATAACGTTTTGGTAAATTAAACAAAATCCGATTCAAATTGGTGAAAATGGGCATCCCGTAATTTGAGTTTTGGCCAAACATAAGAAATAAGATTTGCATTTTACGAAATATTTGGGCCGATCACGGCATCCCGATTTTTTTTCCAGTTCTCACTTCAAAATTATTTCCAATTGCTTTTTCAGTGTGGTCTATAAGTGAGTGTTAGCTAGAGGTTTAGCCGAGGTCGTTTAGCCGGTTCCCACGCGGCATTCGGGTGTGGTCAGGGAGAGAGTGGGTGAACGCTCTGCCCTGAGACACACGTATACCGCTGGTTAGCGCAGATGGAGGGTTCGAGAGCTACTGTAACGGCTTCGTTCTCCTCGACGTCTGCCCGGCAGTCCGGGTTAGTGGAGGAACCTGTATGACTGTCAAGGTTACACCGTCCTTTCGGAGGGGTTTAGAGCCGTTGGTCCTATTGGTAGTTACTTGACAATGAAGGACATCTGTATGCCATCATATCTATTTTCAATATTAAACATAGATTAATCAAATAAGTACGTTGTTTTTTTACCTTTTGACAGATTCTAAATTCTAGTAAATTGTTTTTATTTTTGTTTATTTTTTAATAATCAAATAATGGAAAAGTGCTATGATGAATGCATCCATAATTAATTTTTACACAATCATATAAAATCACAAATAGATGGGCCTAAAATTGTCTGAGAAATTTGAAAGTGCGTAAAATGAGCATTGCCTCGATTGATATCAAAATGTTTGATATTTTCGATTTATCGAAATTGGTAACCTGCTCTGATAGTTAGCGTACCGGGTGTATATTATTTTGCAACAGCACCTCGCTATAGGGTTGATAAAAACAGAATACACTACTACTGTGCATGCCCTGCTATGGTACTCTTTATTATCACTTCGCCGTCCATAACCTCGCGAAGATTGTCCTGTATATTGTTTCGAATGTTGCGTAGTAAAAGTTTTATAACGCGTTGTTCTGAATGCGATGGTGATGGTGGCTCTTTTGAGCGGGCTGGGGGGGGGGGGGGGTGCTTTATTTGTTTTCGCTGTGTTTGCGTTCAATACGCGACTCGGAGGGTGTAGGGTGTAGTGATAGCGAGGATTGAGGTGATATGTGAAATATCGTACGCGTGCATTCGGGCATTGTTATTAATTTATATATTTAAAGAAAAAATTCACCAAACCAAAATGTACTTATTTTTATAGAAACTGATTTAATGGAAATGGAAAGATAATTTTTTTCTGCAAACACGATCATGAACAATTACTGAACCAATTTTAAAATAGGGGAAAATGTAAAAAGATAATGTATATGATATTATTAAAAATGCATATGGAAAAAATGCGAAAATGAATCAATGAAAAAATTGTCAGAATAAATTAAAATGAATACAAATTTAAGTTTACGAATGCAGAGAAAGAAACAGTAAAGTAGAAGAAAAGAATAGAAAAATACAAAACGAATGAAATTTAAAAAAAAATCACTTTATTATTAGCTTTGACAGTGAAGAAAGAATGCTAGAGGTACTAATGTTTAAAATTGTCAACCCTAGCTTTCGTTTTATTTATGACTTAGGAAATCCCGTAAGATTCTCAGTCAGGAATACCTGTGGTAGAAATAGACCCCACCCCATAGCCATTCACAAAAATAATATTTCTTTTTACGCTCATTCGTCAACAAGTTAGGCTACTTGATTGGATTGTATAAGCGTTTTTCAATATGTTTATTCATTTAAATTTGGCAGTGCTGTTCATTATGTGTTTGCATAATAAGTGACAGCTTCTTGACACATTGATTATTATTCGTTTTCATGAATGATTACAAAACTCTTCAGCAAAACTTCTGTCTGCCAAGTATCAATCATCAACATATTCTGTGGTCGTTACTAAGTGCAGAAGCTTGTCCTGCCTGACAAGTGTCCTGCTGTCTCTGCGCTAACTACAGTGGCGAAGGACGAGTTTATCTTGAGTGTGACGCAACAGTGGCGACGGACGTAGTGGACAATGTTGAGTCATCGATTGATGGATGGATCGCCATAAATCTTTCAAAAGTGATTCGACATAATTTCTCTGGAACAAAACAAAAAAATCCTCTGAACAAATCAAAATCAATTAAGAATTTATCTTTTTTGTGGATACGCAGTTATTTCATCCTGAGTAATTTCTTATTTTCATAATGTACCTACCACTTCTAGCTTGCATTTAAAATACTATATAAAATAACTGAAACAAACATTTAGTGTGGCTCGTTGGTCTTGTGGTTAGCGTCTCTGCCTGCTTCCAATGCAGAAGGTCCACGTTTTGATTCCCGCTAAGCCAGAAATTTTACTTTATTTGGACTGAATCTATTTTTTAGGAATTTGTAAACGGTGATTGGAGCCGTCCTAGCAACGAGGCACATAATAAATTAAAAGTTTCTGAATCGGCCTTGTTGATTCTGGCGTTGATCCGCGGGTATTCGCACTGTCCATACCACTGATTGCTATATCCTATTAAAAAATATTTATCTTTGGTTGGTTATCGCTCACTCGTCGATTGCGTTGGGGCCTACATGGTTGGCTTGGTCGTTTTGGTTTACTGTCCCCCACTGGAAATCAGTTATAACTGAGTGGGTAGACTCTAAATACGAATTTAGTTATTTATTTATTTTTATAACTTGCAACTGTATGTATTGACTAGTGACCCATACTTTCGCCTTCTTCATAAAATATTTCTAAATAACAAAGTTGAAGTACGGTTGAGAAAATTGCCTCCAGGGTGATTGGCGCTAGTCGTGACTGGTATTGTACCGACTGCGATGGTACGCCACTGCATCTGCCCCGTACCCCCGGGCATCTACGCCACTGCACCTGCCCATGTGAGCCCTCACTCATGTTTATCTAGTAGAGTCAACACGCTGGTCCTCGTTCTCATCAGGTTATGACGCGACCTGTCACCAACCAACACGGCGGTGGAAGTGGAACTGGTTTCTATCTAGGTGGCGGTGACTTGTGATGTCATCGCTCTGACGACTTTCTCTCGGTATCGAGACACGTGGAGTGGAGTGAAGCTCGTTTCAATCAATGCATCGATTTCAGTTCTTTATTTCTTGTGAGGCTGAATCTCTGCAAAGCGAAGAGATGAAGAAGGCCAGACCACTTATCAAGCGTCAAACATCATTGCTCAGCTAAAGCCGTCTGGGGTAGCAGCAGCACATACGATTAGGGCGGTCCGAAGCGTGTGGCTCTACGAGGACGTGGGTTCGAATGAGGCATATTTTTTTGTAATTGGCCTTCATCGTCATCTATCACCACTCATCGTCACGAATAGCTTAGTTGCACCATCATCAGCTCAGCTAAAATATTGGAACTTACTCAAAACACTTATTCGTATGGATGTCGCCGATAGGGTACAAACCGGTTTTGTTTACCCGATGTTATACCCTCTTCAGATGACTAACTAGGTAATTAAGGTTTTGGCTAGTTATGAAGGTAATCAATACATTTCGGAACAAACTTTCAGTAAGGATTGCCGGTGGCGGGTACTGAACCCGTGACCTCCCGAATCAGAGTGTCGCACATTTCGCATGGCATAGTATAAGTTCTTTGTGATTTGATGATGATGTTTGTCCCATAGTAATGCACTAAGCACTAAGGCTATTCGAGACGATGAATGGTGATAGATGACGACGAAGGACGATTACAAAAAAACGTCTTATTCGTGATTCAAACCCACGTCCTCCTAGAGCCACACGCTTCGACGCCCTAATCTTATGTGCCACCGCAGACGGCTTGCACTAATGTGAAATTGGCACGTTCGAATTCGCTTCAGTGTAACACTCCTTAGCATACACCAGTGTAAAAAGTGCTTACATCGGAACGACTGTCGGTGTAACTTCCACGCCAAGTTCTCTGGACTTGCAAGATGTCCTCTTAACTTCTATGGCCACCCCTGTCTCGAATTTCTCCTTGTGGTTCCTTGCAACCAACCAACCCTCACAATCAACCCACCTTGTGTACTTACAAAGCGACCCTGCCTTTGTCCACATTCCCACAGGTAGCCTCCTCGCTGCATCCTCGCTAGATCGGCCATCCTCGGCGCCCCCCGTCGCTCGGCCGAACAAACCAGGAACAAAAATTGCCCGGAGGTAACCTGAATTCTAGCGCTTTGTTGGAATCAATCGCCGGAGACAGGAAACACCTGGTCGCGTTCGGTTCGGTTCGGTTCGCGTTATCTCGGTTTTATTGGACGTGGGGTAACGTGATATTATGTTCGCACATTCGCACGCATTTCGTGCACTTGGACCGGGGTTGTTTCTGCTTCTGGGGTGGGCTGGGGTGATAGGGCGAGGGGTAGGGATCACAGACGGATGGGGGGCTGGAGAAATTGTGTGTGAAAACACCCTTTTCTTACATTTCATTGTTCATTTCATCCATTTCAATATCATATTTTTTCTTACAAAAAATTCAGATACACATAATTGCCAATTTGTATTTGATGAGATACATTTTAAAGTACTGTTATTGTTTTTGTGAGCAAAAATTAAGATATCTGCTATTTTACATATTTAAATGCATTCAACTATAGCCTACATCACCATAAAAATTGTATTTGAAGGAACATTTTCCAAATCATTATATTTCTTATTTTGTTTGAATGTAGACAGTGCAACAATGGATAGGCCTACCCCTAAACACAGTAACAATCCTTGTGGTGCACTAACCGTGTTGTTTTCTGGTATGTAAGTTCGTATAAAGTCTAAGTACCTTTATTTTGTTTCAAATATTATTTTTAAAAAACAGTATCATTTCCATCTATGAATATATTATATACGTAGAAAAAAAAAAAAAAAAACAGTATCATTTCCATCTAGAATAATATTATTACGTAGAATCATAGATGAGTATAACCACAATCATAATTCGCCTACATTATCGTATTGTATGACACGAAAGTTTCGTCCAACTCCTGTTGTCCGCGAGTTTACTACAAATTACCCAGAAACTCTTAATTCCTTAACTCATTTATAAGTAACATCTCATTCCCTCTGTCTCCCCACCCCACCCCACATCATACCAACCTCCCGTGCAGATCGTCCTGGTTTATTGCTGATGGTCACGTCATGTCAGGCTGGTACTCGAGATGAGATGAGATGAACAATGCCGTCAGCATCCCTCCATACGCACCCCACCCTCGTGTACTGTAGCACGCAATGCCCGGGGCCACGCAATGCAATAATAACCTTCTTACCTCTGACAGCTGGGTGTGATGGGGGGGGTAGGGGTTGCCACACGGGTTTCCCGCAGGGTGTCTACAAGACTGGAAAACCTGGAGAAGTCAGGGATTCTTTTCTGGAACTTTACTAGAAAATATAAAAAAAAAGTAATTTCAATACCGTTTTTGTTGCTGAAAATAGAAATTCTCAATTTTAAAAAACAATTCTTAAATTATTTTGCCTTGTCTGGTGTTTAAAATTCCCGCCTATACCTGACAGTGGGTTTTCCCCTATTATAATGTGCGGGAAAGACAAATTTGCAGCCTGGAAAAATATAATTTTCCATCCGAAAAAAGCCTGGAAATGTCAGGGAATTTTGTAATGGAAAATTTGTAACACTGTCCCGGGACAGTCGTGGTTTTTCAGACACATGTCTCGGTGTACTATTCGGGACGTCTTTTTCATTTATGAATGTTTTTTTATAATTTTATCTTTGTCTCCAAAAAAAATCGGTGAGCGCAGATGAGTGACAACTGACAAGTTGCAGAACAGAGCTCTATTACATCACTTGTACCATTATTTTCGAAAGTGTAAGGCAAGACCGATGATGAAACACAACGAAGCGACCCTTGCGAGGAATTAATGGTTCAATCTCAAAATGAGTGTTCGCTAAAATTTGGTTGCTTGCTTTCCACAAATTTACTAACTCCGATACTAAAGACATACTAATTATATGGTTTGGTATTCTGGAAACACTATATATTGTAAGGTTTTCATATTTAATGCTCAATTAAGTTGAGGGGGGGGGGGGGGAGGGCGGTCGCTGGAGAGTCACTTTACGCACCTTAATTGTGAATTGTAAGTTAATGCATATAAAGAGTACTCATTGTTTACAAAATAAAATCTCTTATGAATTGAAATGATGGGATATAATTCTATATATATTTTTTTATGATCTATTGGGATTTATACCAGCTTTTACAAATATAGATCAAGGCTAATATTTTATTTTAATAGACCTTTGGAATTTACATAGCCAAAAGAAAAATAGCTATTCATCATTATTAATGACGGACCTCCATTCCTTTGAAACTCTCTCGAAGTGTGTGGCGTACTGCGTCGCGCGCGGCCACCTGGTGCTGCGAGTGGGTGGCGAGCTACCTACCTTCACGGTGGCAATCAGTCAGGTGTGTCCGACATCATAGCCAGGTGTAGTCTACATCTTGGCGAGGGGAACGCTACTGGCCATCACGTCGTGTTGTGTACATTTAGATGTAGTTTGTCCGTCATTATTGTTATTGCCAAGAGAATCACCCCTTTAACTCATGCATTGCGAGCTATGTCATTACTACACCACTTGAGTATTCTATTTAATGGGCGCTTCCGCTTTGAATAATCTATAAAACTTTGCTGGTTTGTAAACATATCGTTCTCAAACGGTTGTAAAAATAGAATTAAGAGTGGGATAAGACTAAGAGGGAGATGACGACTTGAAATAGATGAACGAGAACTTGTTTCAATCTGTTCGTGATGAAGCTGTGGATCCTTGGATTTCAACAAGTGACAACCATCAATCAATTGATGTTTTGGTTTTAATCCCTTTAAAAATAAATTAAATGGAAATGATCCAAACTCGGATTTGTATGATTCCTAGCGATGTATGTTTATGTTGGATGGAATTCATATTATGAATGAGTGGTTAGGTTTGTTTGGATTAAGGGCGCGTCAACCGTTAGGTCATAATGCACCACTCTAGTCTAGGAGATATGGGGAGGAGGGGCCCATGCTGGTCAGAACCAGCCACGGGTAACCCCCTTACCCGTTCTCACGTCGCGGTCGTCATCGTCTTTGTCATCGTTCGTGGTGTCATTGTCATCGTCGTCGAGGAAGTCGTCAAGGGAAAGGGGAAGTGTCCCCGACGACGATTGCCAGAGCTCGCCTCTAGATTCGGGGAGTTATATACTCCCCTCTTACTAGCTGATGTTTGCGAGGTGGACTTTTTCTCTTTCTCGCCTTGTACGACTAGCAGAGCCATGCTCTGGGCTGAATCTACCCCGGGCCCAGACGGGGGGTGCGTGAGTGGAATCTGGAAAGTAGAATTGACGACTAGTGATTTACCCGCCCCCTGACGTCACGAAGCAAACGTGGCGGAATGATGTGGGATAGATCCTCATTCAGCAAGATGACGCCTGCTGAACGGCGCTACACTTATCACGCTCTAACTTTTATTCTATTCATAGTTTTGGGAAAAATCCTTTGGAATAATACGTAGTAAAGATATAATTCCTTCTAAAAGTGATGATCTCGAATTTTTAGACACAGCCGTAAACTTGTTATATCGATGTACGTATTATACATGGAAAAAATATTAAAAATTATAAGTTTTTGTCAACTTCTATTTGACAAATAACTTTCAATCGGATTTCAACAAGGACCTCATTCAAAGTATGCATCTGACTCTTAAGACAAGAAATAAATTAACTTTCTAGATAGAAAGTGCACTGAACGAAAATTCACAGCATAGACTTATATGCAAGGTGTGTGTTTTCATAACAAATACGCATTTTTGACGTGCGGGTGAGCCGTGAAAACTACACTCTGCATATTACTCTATGCTGTAAATTTTCGTTCAGTGCACTTTCTATCTAGAAAGTTGATTTATTTCTTTGTTAAAATAGTCTGATGCATATTTAAAAGGATATCATGTCGAAATCCGAACATTAGTTTTTTGGTCAATTGAAGATGAGAAAATTTATAATCTTTGATTTTTTTTTTCATGTATAATACGTACATCGATATACCAAAATTTAGGGATGTGTCTAAAAATTCGAGATAATCACTATGAGAAGAAATTATATGTTTGCTACATATTATTCTAAAGGTTTTGTCCAAATGTCGAATGGAAACAAAGTTAGAGCGTGATAAGTGTTGCGCCGTTCAGCAGGCGTCAACTTGCGAAATGAGGATTTATCCCACCTTCTCGTCACGTGACTTAGCGCTCCGCCCATCACCAGTCGTCAATTGTTATTTTGAAGCGAGGAAATATGTCAGTGAGAGTGGAGAGATGTTATAGATCAATACAGATATTTTTGAAAACAGACCATATTTTCTAAAGTTCAATTTTGTAAAAACTATCTCCAACATCGAGACCTCTCCATCTTCCCCGGTTTCCCCCAAACTACCCATGGGTATTTATGTGCCCATGTTATATTGAGACGTGCGAATAATGGCGTGATGCACCTTTAATTTAAATTGTTCTCTTAAACAACCTACAAATTAATTGATTTAATCTTCCAGAGACCAAGCTTCAAAATTCAAATATTTTTCATTTGCGACAGCCGCGTTGATCGAAGCACTTTGTTTGGTCTTGAGGAACTATTTGTAAACTTTTTAAAACGGCTCTTTTTGTTCATCTTTTTTTACAATTTTTAAATAGCAATGTTCGCACAACCCTACATTTTACTCAAAAAAATAAAGGGCAAGTTAGTGGGGGGGGGGGGGCAGGGGGAATTGGGGGAATTGACCCCCCCATTTTTCAATCTGACCCCCCCCCCACTTTTCCCGCTGGCACTCACATTAACATAATATCTAGATCTGTTTCTATCTGTTGCTGTGTTTTACTTTTAATATGTTTGCCTGTATGCTTCGTAATTACATTAAAAAATAGGTTAAAATTTACTAAAAAGGGTCACTTCACGTTCATTTTGCGAATTTTTAGATCGCAGATAGTTGCTGTAAAACATCGTTTTTTCGTTTACAGAGTCCGAGTGCAGTTTAAATATAACGAAATAACTGTGGTATGGTGAAAACTGAAAACCCCAGACCCCAGAAGCCACCCTCAAAACCTGCTGATGATGGATTTGCCCCCCCCCCCCCCCAATTTTTCAAAACGTTCCCACCCGCCTCCGCCTGTCGCCAAGATCTTTCGATTGACAACCCTCTAAAAACGCACATTTCTCACCCTGGCCAGTTTATTTCCCGCGATTGAATGTATAAAGTGTGATACTCACCCACATAAAGGGGCATATAACAATAATCCAGTGTTGGGTAGTTCTTTTTTAAAATGAACTTTTTAAAAGTTCAGTTCACAGCTCAAATAATGAACTTTTTAAAAAGTTCAAGTTCTTTTAAAACCTAAAATTTTGAAAAGTTCAATTTTCGTCTAAAATATGAACTAAGTTCTTTTAAAAGTTATTTTGTAAAAAAAATCACTATTTTTTAAAGGCTAGCGTAAATTGAAGAAAAAACACGAGAAAAAACATTAGGGGTGTTCGAGTACCAATTTACTTGCGAGTTTTAGTCGGACGAAAAATGTTGACTGTCTTTGATCGTGTTGATGATTTGTAATACATTTCTCGTCGACCAGCTTGTAAAATTAATGCAGATACTTGCATTTAGGCTTCCAAGATTTTTTTTCCGAATTGTTGGCGTACATCGTTTTAACTTCGTGAATCGTTGGGGTGATGTTGTCAAAATTTTGCTGAACGTGCGTCAACGTAGGGCCTACGATAACGATAAATAGAGGCGAGCTTTGGCAATCGTCGTCGGGGACCTTCCCCCATTCCCTTGGGCGACCTCATCGACGACGATGACTATGACACAACGAACTATGACAAAGACGATGACGACCGCGACGTGGGGAAACCCCCCTTCCTCCCCTTTCCCGTGGCTGGTTTCTGACCAGCATGGGCCCCTCCTCCCCCCCCCCCCCCCCCCCCCCCCCCTTAGGCTAGAGTGGTTCATTATGACCTAACGGTTGACGCGTCCATAATCCAAATAAACAAAAAAACTACGATGAAAAAACGTTTGTTATTGTTTTTAAGCGGCGACGGCGGCGAGTCGACGGCTGCTCGGCGCACGGAAAGAACTTACAAATGAACTTTCTAAAACTGAAAAGTTCGTTCTCAGAAGAACTTTTAAAAGTTCAAGTTCATTCATTTAAAAAAAAGACTAAGTTCACTGAAAAGTTCGCAAAAAAAGAACGCGTTTCACGAGAACGCGTTTTTTTTTAAAAGTTCCTTCCCCAACACGCAATAATCCCCTGATTACGGCTGGTTTATTATGAGGAAGGAGATCGTAAAAGGAACGCCGTGTACAAAGAGGTTGTTTGGGGCCGCGGAAGATATTGCAACTCGAAGCTCGCTAGTCGCTATCGGACGCTGCGCAGAGAAGGGCACAACGTGCTGTGTTGTGTTGCGGATTTCGATTAAATTGGGGCGAGGCGTAGATATAGAGATAGAGGCTGCTCCACGTTAGAGCAACCTTGATGGGAATACACGTAAAAATTAAATATATTGTTGTTGTTGAAAATGCAATAATTGTTGTATTTACATTGTCATTGGTATTCATTGAACATTGTTAAGTTTTAAAGTTAGAAGAGCATGACATAATATTTAAAATTTTACTCCTATGTGGATTCCTGTAGGAAATACTAGAAAATAGCCGTTTTGTTTTAATCACCTTGTTTTTTGTCAGCTTCCATGTTTAAGAAATGTTAAATTTTATCTACCTTGGATATTGTCTTTGTTATGATATACTTTGATAATATGATTTTTGTTTTTCATAAAAACTTGATGGAAATAGTTTCCATTAATTTCCGAAACGTTGTTATAAATATAAAATAAAGAGTTACGTGTTTTAAATTTTGAGTTTAGAATCTATATAATATATTCTAAACTTAAAATCATATATTTTTTTAAATTCATGTATTACAAATTCTACTTTTTATCGATTTTTTAAAACTTATCACGTTTCATTGAACATTCATTAGACGAAATTGTTGCCAACTTCCTAAAGATTAACATTTTAGTCACAACACAACGAAATAGCCAATAAGTTATAAATAAACGGTATGACTACTCAACTAGTACTTCTAAATTTGATTCAACTACAAATTAAATTTCAAATTAAATTTTAATGTATGTTAATGTGTGTAGCCCTAGCCCGTTTCAATATTTTTCAATATTTCATGAACTAAATTATGTAATTATACGTACCGGTACCATGCTAAAAATAAATAAATAAACTCGTATTTAGAGTGGGTTAAAATGGTATTTAGAGTGTATGAGGGGGCTCTCAGTCACATAACTAACTTTCAGGAAGGGGGGGGGGGGGGGAG
Organism: Sweltsa coloradensis; assembly: GCA_024449915.1. Taxonomy (NCBI): domain Eukaryota; kingdom Metazoa; phylum Arthropoda; class Insecta; order Plecoptera; family Chloroperlidae; genus Sweltsa; species Sweltsa coloradensis. The sequence goes on along the minus strand of JAMZAV010001129.1, from coordinate 36,793 downwards.
AGAGAGGAGACTTTTTAAATCAGACTCGTCGATATAATATACTCCTCGAGCGTATGATTGATGAGGGCATAGGACTCAACCGTCTTAGGACAGGCGTCTCCAGATACAAAGCCAACCTGGAGAAGTGGGGCTCTTTGCCAGTGGGGGACGATGTTCACTGCGAGTGTGGAGTCAGACAGACCCTTCCTACCTTCTTCTAGTCTGCCCAGCGATGGGGAATTGCCAGGCAAATGAGAGGGCCATAGATACCGCGGTGTCTTCCCACAGTTTGCGCTTCCCGTAAGGCCATCAACCTTTTTTTTGCCCCTATGCCCTCATTTCTACCTTTCGATAAAGACCATGTTACAGGAATCGTTGATGGCCTACGGGGGATTGATTTATTCCCCTTTTGCCAATACCCTGCATTTCATTATGGAAAATACAAAGAAGGTTTGTTGGCCTTAGGGTAATTGATTTATTCCCGTTAGGCCAACAGCGTATATGCATCGTTTACGGTAAGGAGCGGGGCGTTGTTGGCCTTGGGGTAATAGATTTATTCCCGTTAAGCCAACAGCGTATATGCATCGTTTACGGTAAGTAGCGGGGTGTTGTTGGCCTTAGGGTAATAGATTTTTTCCGTTAGGCCAACAGCGTATATGCATCGTTTACGGCCTAACGGGAATATAAATCAATTACCCAAGGCCAACAACACCCCATTCCTTACCGTAAACGATGCATATACGCTGTTGGCCTAACGGGAATAAATCAATTACCCCAAGGCCAACAACGCCCCGCTCCGAAAACCGTATACGATGTATATACGCTGTTGGCTAACGGAATAATCAATTACCCCAACGCAAAACACCCGCTCTTACCGTAAAAGATGCAATTTCGCTTGGCCAACGGGAATAAATCAATTACCCAACGCCAACAACCCCCCGTCCTTACCGAAACGATGCTATACGCGTTGCTAACGGGAATTTAATAAATTACCCTAACCCCAAAAACCCTTCTTGTATTTCGAAATGAAAGCAGGGTGTGGCCTAAGGGGAATAAATAAATTTCCCCTTAGGCCAAAATGAAACAGGGTCTTTATCGACAGGTGTAATGATGGCATAGGGGGAAAAAAAAGGTTGAGGGCTTACGGGAAGCGGATGTGGGACGGCTCCGATACCGGTTTCTTTGGGTGGACGTATTTGATCCGGACACGGAAGTTCAAAAATCACTTCATAGTACAATAAAACTGTCTTGCGATGGATTCGAACCCCACGTCCCCCGGGGCCCTGGGCCCCAACCGTACAAGCCACCTCGTAGGGACGGCGGGGTTGTGTGGGGGGATATAGCTCCGGTTAAGACATCACACAATGGCACTTACGAGTCTCGTGCACTAACTATGATTAATTTGTTTTTTATTGGCCGTGCTACATCTGGCGTTGAATTGAAATAGCCCCAGGCGTCAATACCCTGATGACAGCCATGGTTATAGTTAAATCTCACACTTGCGGAAAGACAGACAACCTCAGATATGATCGGGAAATGGTGAATGCAAGGGCATTAAAACTTTACTTTACTCCAAATCTAGCATTTGTGTAGTGCGTTTTACAAAATAAATAAAATTTCAAAATTTTTTTACATTAATTTATGTTCCCCTTTTTCAAATCCAATGAAAGGGTTTTATATTACTTGAGGGAAGAACTGTTTTCAAATCAATAAAAAATTTTCTATTTCATTCACAAGGGTTATACGTTTTGGTTAAGTTTTAATAGCAACAAAAAAAACCTTTGGGTTTTTAAATTTTTAAATAATGCATTTTGTTTTTACAAAATATTTGTGTTTCTGTAAAGAACGCTAATTTTACCCATGCATTTTTTATGAATTATGATGCAAAGTTTTTGGGGTGCTTGCGTTATGTGTAAGTTTCCCTGCAGCAGTGCCCCGTTGGTTTCATTTTTAAAATCCTACCCCAACTAAAACCTTGTTCTGTAGAAATAGAATTCTTTCAGTTCAGCAGTGATCGAAGATATGAAGTAGGGGGGTTTATTTTTATTGGGGGGGGGGGGGGGGGGGGATAACTCCCTCAAAAAAAGCTTTTGTTCCGCTTAAAGCTATTCAGGGATTTTTCCTTTTGAAAAGTTTTGATCGAATTTAATGCGGCGTAAATATATAGGTAAATTTTTGGATGATATCAAGTTCAATGGGAAATTTTGTTGTGCAAACGTTTTTACCCCGCCCCCCCCACCCCCACCCCTACCCCCCCCCCTACCCACTAAAAACACTTTGTTAAAACCAACCCCCTGTGAAGTCGTGATTTTTTGTTTTTAAGGAATTTTCGTGTTCCAAAATGGCAAAATATTTTTTTATTTCTTCTATACTTTTTAAATTTTATAGTAATGCATCGCATATTTTTTTCCAATAATCAAATTTGCGCAAAAGATAATAATTAATAGGGTTGACAGGAAATTAAAAAATTTTCCGACGACATAACGAAAAATTATGCCGTTATCATTTTAGGTAGTGAGTGCGGGTACCCGATTTCGGGTAACAAAAAAAGGTTTTTTTTGGGGGGGGGGGGTGGTGGAGGTGCCCGGGCCAGGACAATTTTAAATTTTATTTTTGTACAAAATTAATTTAATGAAACTCAAAAAATTTTAAATAAATTGTCAAGTAGAATATTTTTCCATTTTACATGAAGTATTATTTGCCTACTTTTCCCGTCCCGACCCGACCCGACCCGACCCGACCCCACCCGACCCCCCCGACTCGAAACCCGAAGCAGTTTAAAACCCCCCAAACCGACCCGAAAAGTCAAAAATTCTACCCATGTGTTCCCTTTTTTGTTTAAATTTTTGGTTTCGTACACCACAATGTAAATTAACCAATGGCTGTTATGTAATTTGCGTTACATAAAAATAATTAAATTTAAAACAACAACAACTCTGTGAAACGTGAACATATCATTCAAATCGTGTCGCCCCAGAATAATTCACATTGTTATTTGCCAGTGTCTCGTACATTTTTCCAATATTTTGCAGTCATTTTGCACGGACGGCCCTTCGTTCTGTAGCCAATACCTTGGAGCTGCTCAGTAACTCCACACCTCAGCAGGATCACTCCCAAAAGCTTTACAGATTGGATGCCGCTGCAGCTGCCCCTGTAGAAAAATTGTTACTGTCCAGAAATTTTCTATATCGTCTGACTGCAAAACCCCGATAGTGTTTTTTTATGGGAAAATGTATTTGTAATTTTGGAGTAAGTTTCATGGTATTGCCCCCATCATGCAATAAAAAGCTCGAAGACAGCAATTGCAGGCTGGAAAATAGAGTCGTCAAAATCACCATGTGGAAAAAGTAGAAAAAAAGTAACTTATAAATTTTTTGTTTTAAAGAAATTTTAGTAAAAACAAGCATTTTTTAAAAATTTAAAAAAAAATTTACCGTATTGGATGCAGAGATTTAAACAAAATTTAAGTTTAATCTTGAGGTTTTTTGTAGAGATCCCAAATTTTTGGTTTTGTGGTTTTTTCAATTTGTTTTTAATAATAATAATATATCTAAATTTATTAATAGAATAATTGTCGTACATTTTAAATTTGCCCCGACGGAATCGAACATAGTTGTAACCAATTAGCTACTGGGGCTACAGAACAAACCTTTTTAAAAAATTGCATGCAAATGTATGATAATGCAAATATGTAGTTTGCATGATGGCAAGTACCTAAAATTAAAAATTTTTTTGTTGTATCAAAAGTATCCGACTTATCCACCCCATTTTTTTTTTATAATATTCATTTGAGTTTATGATATTATATTCGGAATTATCATTAAAATACCCCATTTTGATTAGCCTTATTTCTCGAGAAAGGGAAAATCAACCCCAAACCCCCAACCCCAAAAGAACCCGAATTAAATTAATCTCCCCCCCCCAGAACAAATCAAACCAGCCCCGCCGGACAAAAAGACGTTTTTTTATTTTGGTTACCCCATGTTTGACACTAGTGATTTAAGGTCGTGTGAGCCCCCCACCCAGTTGAACTATGAATCGAATGAGTGACCGAGCCCCTGTGATAACATTTTGACAGTGAAGCTGTGACGTGGAAGACAGTGCTAATAATAATAGACGCTTTGGGGCCGTAGAGTTTTACAACAGATCTACGGTTTCTTTTCACGGGGGGTCCCCGGGGGGTGGTGTACGCAATAGAACAACACACGTATCATTACCCTTGTTTTCCATAATCTCCGTCGCTACTTTGTTAATTTGGAAATAAAAATATCTTTGTGCGTTGTGACTGAAATGATGCCCCAACCCCTTGTTTAATTTAATGTTTATTTCAATTTTAATTATTGTATTTCAGGGTGTAGCGACTTCTTTAGTTTTCAAAATTAATCTGAAACTTAAATCAAAATTCTAGATGTTATTTTACAATGGACAACCAGACTTTTGATCGTGGATTAGAGTATGGGTCATTGGGTTGCATGATTGGCCTATATTCCAATCATATTGCAATTAGTCGTTATGAATGAATGCATACGCAGATTCAGTGTAAATGTTAGTTGTTATAATTACATACTTTTCAGGAACGATTTGTTCCGTTTTTTAAAAAAACAGATATTTTTTTGGTATTCTTCCAAAGTCTTTTTGTTAGCGTATCTGTTCCCCAAGCAGAAGGTCCAGGGTTCGATTCCCGCTTAAGTCAGAATTTTTTTAACTTCTGATTTGGACTTCAGTCCACCAGTTCTTGTCTTAGGATTTTTGTAAACGGTGACTTTGGAGCCGTCCTAGCAACAAAAGCACATAATAAATTTCAGAGTTGTTCTGAACGGCCTTGTTGTTTTCTGGCGTTGTTTCCCGCGGGTGTTCGCACTGTCCATACCACGGTTTGCTATTTTTCCTATTAAAAATATCGATCTTTGGTTGGTTATTGCTCACTCGTCGATTGCGTCGGGGCCTACAGGGTTGGTTTGGGTCGCTTTGATTTAAAGCCCCTCCACTGAAAATCAGTTATATAACTGAGAGGGTAGACTCAAAATAAAATTTATTTATTATTTAAAACAATCAAGGATCCAAAAGGGGAGGCATCGTACAAAATTTTCGCAAAATTTTGAAATTATGCTTGTGCGACTTCATTCTACAAGTTTAAAAAAAGGGGGCTGGTCGTTGAAGACTCGTGGAAGAAGGCCATAGTTTTTTTCTTTTCTATTTGAGAAATCGTATAATTGATAAATTAATCTTACGCACTCGCCTTGGTTTGTTTATTTATTCAAGTAATTAATGACATGCTGTGAATTAAACGACCCGTTTCAAGGCTACTTGTGCCGGTAGGTTGTGTAGGTAGGCCTGCCTTCAATGACTGCTGCCCACTTGTCAGCTGGGCGTACTGTCGGGCTCCCGCGAGGAGGCCCCCGTCTCTCTACTGTCGGGCTACATGCGGAATGACCCACTGACTTGGCTCATTGGAGACATTTTAGCCATGTGAATAAAATAATTGGTTTTAAACTTTGAAAGCAAATGTGAATACGAACGAGTTCCGTTGTTTCTAAAGAACAGGCGTTTTACAAATGTTTTCTCGGCTGACTTGACCCCACAATTGTCACGGAAGCGAAAATAAAACACACACACACACATAAATTATTATATTAATTAATTCACAAATTATCTTTATATATCATGCAACAATGGTATTAATATATACTTGTTTTGTGTTTATTTTTGGTACATGTTCCGTACCTTCTTATTATAATTTTTAATTTGTCTGTTACTACAATTTTTAATTTGTCTGTTCTGGCTTTGTGGCATTTCTGATCTTATACTTATTATATTTTATTTTGTATGTAATAATTTTATTTTTGTAATATTCTGTTCGAAAAAAATAGAGGATAATATATTCATTTTTTTTTCTTAGCAAATTTTTTTCAAAAATAAAATATTGTTTTACTATTTTGTATTTTCCCGTCTATTTTGTATGGTGAAGCACTCGTAAGTGTACTGACCAGCTCGTGCGGTTGTGTTGCAGGCAGCTGTTTGTTCCCGACGTCCTGGTCAGGGAAATGGTTCCAGTCCGGGGTCCCACATCTCGTCAACATCAACACTACGTCCATAGAGACCAAGGGGGTCTGCATCGAGAACAGTGGTGACAAGTTCATCATGGAGGACAAGTAAGCCACGTGACATTTATTATATTTTATTTTGGCCACATTACAACAGGACAAATGTTGCGCTATATTTAGAAAAACGGCTATAGTAGTAGTAAAAAACACAGATTTCTAAGCAATTCCATAAAAAATCGTATTTTCACTGGGAATAATGCTAACATATCAGTTTTGACAAAACAATTCCTTAGGTCCAGATTGTCAATATCTAATTTAAATGTACCTGACAGTTAGTCCTCTTAAATTTTTTTCCTGTTATTTAAAGGCCTTCTTTCATTCAGCAAACTTTTCAGACATGTTTCTTCGACTTTCAAATTATCGGCCAGAGGTGGTACAATAGCCTTAAGTAAATATTTATAATGCTTCTGATTGGTGGTTGCCATAGTGATAATAAGTTACGCTTTTTGCTTTTTTGCTTTTTGGCACCAATTTGGCAGTTAGCAAATAGCTATTCGCTCGGCCAAGATGCAACCGACGTATAAGAAACTTTGCGAAGTTGTCAATAAAGCATACATGGACAGCCCTGTGGTCATAGAATTTCAAAAATTTATCTTAATCAGCCAGAAAAAAAATTACGAATACAGTCAATTTTGGAGTTTTCAACAAAATGTAAATTCGTGAAAACAAATTTATTTTTTATAAATTATTTAAAAAACAAATTTTGGGAAATTGTGTTACGCAGAGCCCTATATTTCCAATTCGTGACATATGTCAATATTTCAAAACCTGTGGTGTCGGTCGGCCCGAGCGAACAGCAATTTGCCTAGAACGCATATTTCTATACTCTCTTACCGGACCTTAGTCACAAGTTATGGTTGAGAAATAACACGGGAAGGGATTTTACAAGACAGTACATTGAGTTTTTTTTTTCGCTCAAGTAACATGATCTGCAAAATGTGTTTTTTGGAATGGCTGTTTTGTAAATCGCGCCTCAATTTACCAAACCTTAACAATACAATACAGTATAAAATCAGTTACATAAAAATGACTATAAAATTGTGTGTGGTGTTGTATGTATGTTCGTGTGTATGATTGTGTTGTGTGAGTGAGTGTAAGTGTAAATATAAGTTGTATGTGCGTGCCGAGTGACTGAATACATTAGTGAAGTTGATTATATGTTATTTCTTTGAGTTGATTTCGAAAGTGATGAATATTTCTATTGTGCAAGTCTAAATGAGGCCTATCAATGGCAAAGATTGTTATACGTAGACTGCAATCTTATCAAACAGGAATAATACTTGTGCCACTCAATGCGGCAGGATGGAAGATGAAGCCGTTGATGAATTCATGCTCTTGCTTATTTGATATTAATTGTGATAGAGAGCATCGTCCAAAATGTAAATTAATCAAAATCATTAATGCTATTATTTCTATAAATTTCTGCTACAAATCATTGACAACTCATATTCAAGAAATATCATTACTGAACCACCAAGTTCGAACCTCCATGGGCCAGGGTGTCTACAACACGGGAAAAGTAAAAAAGTCAGGGAATTTGTTTTTTTTTTCCTGGAATTTTACTAGAAATGTAAAAAATCAATTTTTTAGTAATTTCAGTACCTTTATTGTTGCTGAAAATTGATATTCTCAATTTAAAAAAACAAAACAAAATTATCTAAAAGTATTTTGCCTTGTCTGGTGTTTAAAATTCCCGTCAAAATCGACATTGAATCTATAAACAATTTTTCCTCCATTATTATGTGCGGGAATGCCAAATTTGCAGCCTGGAAAAATATATCCATCTGGAAAACCTGGAAAAGTCAGGAAATTTTGCAATGGAAAATTTATAGACACCCTGCTATGGGCGTGGTTCACCCTCTCCATGCATATAATATAATATGAAACGTATAAACTCACCTCTGAGCGGGTAATTACAGATTGCTCCGTACTGCGCGGTCTCTCTCTCTCTCTCTCTCTCTCTCATCTGTATTCGGATGGCGGGCAGCGTAATGAAAGCGCTCCCAACCTCAACCCAACCAGCCCCTGCCGATTGTTTGCCACGGTAGCAGCTACGAACGTACCGTGCTACGTTCCGGTTACAATACAAGAGTGGAGTCTGTCAAAGTTATAATTACTTTGTCTTGTTTGGGACGTAGATGATGGAGTTGTGCTATTGGCATACTAATAAGACTTGAGGTCGCCAACACCAGGTGAGCGGACCACAGCGGGCTGGAGTTTAGAATACATATTCCTGGCGGAGAAAACTCGTTGGTCGCAATATAACCACAGGGCCCGCGAAATAAGTATTATTTGCCCATAACATTTTTGGTTGAAAGGCACGTCAACCATTAGGTTAGGTCACAATGCGCCACTCTAGTGTAGGGAGATCGTCAAGGGGTCCCCGACGACAACTGCCAGAGCTCGCCTCTAGTTTCAGGTAATAACATTCTCCCCTTCTTACTAGGACTTTGCTCTGATCTCGCCTCGTACGATAGACAGGAATACCCCTAATATTAATTCTTAGTTTTTCGTCGTTAAATCATAGTTTGTCATTTTTTCGTACATCGTTCATATTTTACATAATTCGTTTATGGGTCATATTCAGAGTTAATTCTTCGTTTTTGACAGTTCGTTCATAGTTTTTCATCTTTGCTTTAGTAGTTTTCCATAGTTTGTTCATAGTTTTTCATCTTTCATTCGTAGTTTTCCATAGCTCGTTCATAGTTTTTCGTCTTTTATTCGTAGTTTTGGTAGTTCGTTCACAGTTTCCCATATTTCATTCATAGTTTTTCTTGGTTCGCTCATAGTTTTTTTTTTCTTTCGTCGTTCATAGATAGTTCGTTCATAGTTTTTCACATACTTCATTCAAAGGTTTTTCCCCTTCTTTTATGGCTGTTAATCGTAGTTTAGTCTTCATTTTCCATAGTTTGCTTATGGCTTATTCGTAATTTTTCAAAGTTTATTTGAGGTTTTAATTCATAGTCGTTCGGCTATACGTGTTTTTATTTTGTAAAGTAGATTTGTCCTCCTCTCAAGTCCTCGCCAGCCAAAGCCAGCCTGCACGTCAGTCAGCCTCTATGCTGGATTAGTTGTGACTCTGTTCCTAGACTCTAGGATGCCACATGCCTCTTAGAGGTTGTGCTTTATGGACTCTTAGTCTTATACACGTGCGATGAATAGTCTGCCTCGTGCCCCACCAGACACGTGCGTCTAGCTCGGTGTTTTAATTCGGTGTGTTTGAATGGTGAATGGTGAAAGCTTGTTTAAATGGATGTTTAAGGTAGCCTATAAAGATTGACTATAGGAAACCCACACAGGGTTTGTAAAGTTGACTAACTTTTATATTTTAAACACGATTTGTTAAATCCTTATACCCAGCCAGTAACAATCAAGCCTTCATACGCATCACGGCATGACGGCTAATGGCAGAGCTTCTAGTAAAATGGAATTTCGTAATCCTTGGACATCTTTGTAAATATATTTTTTTGTACCCTTATAAGGGTACAAGGGTATATAAGTTGCTCGAACCTTCTTTCATATTGTGGTGACTATGTTATTGTTAGCTGCATTTTGTAGGGTTGTGTTGTGTTCTAGAAATGTGAATCATGTGTATTGAATCTATTTAGTTCTCACACGCTTCTTTTTACTTTTTTTCAGGGGGGTGGACAACTGTCTACGATGTATCTTCATCACTGAGAATCATCCAAACGTTCTTCAATACAAAGAGAGTGAGTATATTCCATCTAATTTGATGTGATCTCCATTCTACTTTTTATATTCTTATAATTTAAAGGGGTATTCACCCGCTAACTCAAAATATATTTCATTCAGGCTAACTAGTAATGAATCTAGCAATTAACAGAAACATTATTGGGTCCACCATGACCTGAAAAAAAATTGCCAAGCTTGGTATTTTTTGAGCTAGGTCCCATTAGCAAAAATCTCCCATAAGAAATAATATGGGGACAATTTTTATGCACCGTGAACTTGGAGAATTTTGATCGAAAAAAATATTGGCCATTATTGACTTACGCCTACTCTATAGCCTTTTCTGTAAATTCTTTACTTTTGTTTTGTAATTTGGGCAAGTAGTTCGGTCAAAATATGCTGATTACCAAGATGGGGTGTAATTTTGAAATGCATATTTTTGTGTTTGAGATTTTTTTATTTGTGCATAGTTTCAAGACACGATGTTATAAAAGGCATTTTAGATTGGTCTGATGCTCTAGTATCTATGTGGAACAAAAAAGAAGCAGGTTGAAGCTGATTTAAGAAATTTCCTGAAACACAAATTTTCACAAATTTCTGGATCAAAAAAATTTAACAATTCGTATTAAATCACAGTGTACAAGATATCATTTTTTAAACGGTCATTTTAGTGTAGAAATATGATATAGATTATGTGGTAATTTTTTTTTTTTGAGGTAATAGCTCCTTAAAGAGGGTAACATCAGAAAAGTTCGCAAACTACCCTTGATATTGATTCGGAACAGAGAAATCATTATTGTTATCGCCAAAGTGCCCTGTTAGAAAACGATCCTATGTTTTGTCACCTTTAGCTGCTTGCAGAGAATGATGTTAACAACAAGGAAATTGAGACATCTAGAACAGCTGTTGGAATACCCTATATTTATTTATGTTGCCAGAACCAAAATATGGGAGACATAGGGTGTGTCTGAATTATGGTCCAAGTCCAGGTGTAGGTCAAGTCCAACTCAATGTTAAAGTGCTATACTAGCCTACAGTAGAGCTACCTGCCGGGCAAAGTCAACACTACCTAAAGTTAGGTTAGGTGTGCATTCGAGGGTCCTTTGTAAAGTATTTTGTTTATTAAAAGTATTTGTACATCTAGTAAAACCAATAAAATACGTGATAAAAACAAACAAATCTTAAATGTTTACCTTAATAACAATGCATTCATTTGTTGTTTCTCTCATTGTCGCGGACGGCCATTTTGATACGGACCTAAAACGTGTGTACACTTTCGATTGCTCGATCTATTTGTTGACTTGGACCAAGAATGGACCTAGACTTAGACTTTTCAGACAGTTTTTCATACGCCATTGACAGATAATCAGTACCTAACTACGTTGTTAGACGTAGACCTGGACCTGGACCTAGACTTTGAATAAAATTCAGACACACCTATATAACAAAACTAACAACAGTGCTTAGTCAAAATTGAAAACTTGTTTTTTGTGTCTAAATTGAACAATTAGCAAAAGAGTTAAAAAAAAATTGCAAAACCATTTGTAGGCCTACAGTTTTAAATTTAGGTCATTTAAGACAACCTGAAATTTTGATGTAAAATGTCGTCGAGTGTCATTCATTACACAGTTTTGCTTGCAGTGTTTCTGTCATACTGTCCCCATGAATACATATCCGTTTTTAAATACCATTATTATTTAGAAATAACAGTTTAAACATAATGATAATTTGCAAGACAAAACTTCCGCACTAGGTAGTTGACCATGTAACTTTTTTGCATTGCATATTGATTAGCCTATTATGTAGCCTATTTTTGGGTAATTATTTTATCGTTTATTTTTTGAAGTATAACCAACTCCTTATTTGTACCATTCATAGACCCACAGTATAATAGAGAACTCAAACTTGTACTTGAAATGCATTACGAGTCGAATGCTTTCCGAGTTATATTCTTCACGAAGGCCATTCTGTTTCCAGCGTACTGCGTTGAGCAAGACACGCTTGAGAACATGTGCAACCTGATCTCCGGCGACGCCAGCCTCTTCCTCATGTTCCGGGATGTCCCGCTCAAGGGTCCGGAGCCGTGCCCCTTCAAGGGGGCGCCCTTCACCTTCACGTACAACCGGGGGATGGGCGAGTGCGCGCTGCCCGTGTCTCGTATCGACTCGTGCATACAAGACTCCAAGCTGAGGATCCACTACCAGGCGTGTCCCGACGTGGAGGGGACGGAGAGCACAGGTACGCTATCAAACTAAACTTGCAGGACTTCCAAGCTGAGGATCCACTACCAGGCGTGTCCCGACGTGGAGGGGACGGAGAGCACAGGTACGCTAAACAAACTAAACTTGCAGGCAGAGCCTTATATAGGCCTAGGCAACCTAGGCAGCTGCCTAGGGCAGCAAAGTTTGGGGGGGCGGCATTTCCCCAAAGGTACTTAGGATTATGTACTTTGGACAATTTTTCACAAAACAACTGAAAATTACAAAATCAAAATACTTTTTGCATGAAAATAGTAAGAATATCCTCTGCAGTATTTGTAATTTTAGATTTAAAAACGTGTTTTGGAGCTTTTAAAAGTTGAAAATTTGCAAACATTTCGCTTTCGGCAATATCATTCCTTCACACAGCTATAACATTAGTATTTTTTATCCCGTTCCCATACTTTTTTGCTAGGGGTTTGTAAAGTAAGCATCATGCATTTTTACTGTGGTGCTGCAGCTCCTGAGACAGACAACTTTATTGCAGAGGTGCGACTTGTCCAGTTGTAGGTCTTAAAAGAAAATTAAAAGTGAATAACTCAAGTTTATTGTTAAGAAGTAAGTTGGGGGGGGGGGGGGCGTCAAAATTTAACTGTCTAGGGGCGGCTCACTACCTAAACACGGCCCTGCTTGCAGGACTTGCTCGTCGCTATGAAAAATGAAAATGTATTAATGAGAATTCAGGGCAGGTATTTCTATGGTAAAAACAAAATATCGTCTTTGTTTAGGGATGCACATCGATACTTTTTTCATTATCGATTATCAAAATGGTAATGTCATTATCGAATCGATAATATCGATATTACCAACAAAGCCTGCTCCGACTTATAAGTGGAACCTCAAGTGTGGCAAGTGTAAGTCAAAACAATACAATCGCATTCCGTTGGCTGCCTCGCTGTCTTCGATGTCATGTGTTTGGCTTCCGTTATCGACTGATAGCTTATTTCCTAACATAAATCTCGAGTTTGACACCATCAGCCCAGCCAGTGCATGGCACAACGTGAGATAATCTCTGTCTTTAGAGTTTGGTTTGTGCCACTATTGATCAATTATTTTATATTTTGATGAATCGATAATAAATTTTGGTTATCGATTATCGAAATTATATCCATTATTGATTATCGATCGATATATTGATTATGGTGTGCATCCCTATCTTTGTTTACTGTGACACAAAGTGATCGTGTGATCTTGTGTGTGGCTCGTTGGTCTTGTTGTGTGGCTCGTTGGTCTTGTGGTTAGCGTATCTGCTTCCAATGCAGAAGGTCCAGGGTTCGATTCTCGTCAAAGTCAGAAGTTTTTTAACTTCTGATTTGGACTTAAGTCCATTAGTTCTTGTCTTAGGAGTTTGTAAACGGTGACTTTGGAGCCGTCCTAGCAACGAAGCACATAATAAATTCAGTTCAGAGTTGTTCTGAATCGGCCTTGTTGATTCTGGCGTGGATCCGCGGGTGTTCGCACTGTCCATACCACTGATTGCTATATTTCCTATTACAAATATCGATCTTTGGTTGGTTATCGCTCACTCGTCGATTGCGTCGGGGCCTACAGGGTTGGCTTGGTCGCTTTGATTTACTGTCCCCCACTGAAAATCAGTTATATAACTGAGTGGGTAGACTCTAAATACATTTTTTTTTATTTTATTTTAATTTAGTTTTACTTAAAATACCTTTGTCTGGATGCCTATTGGTTGTGTTTTTGATATAACATGATGCAAATATAGGGAGTTTACAATAATGATTCAAGATTCAAGATGTTTATTGCCATAGAGAAATATATACATATAGTATATAATTAATTAGGCAAACATAAAAAATAACTACTAAATAACAAATTTACATAGTAACACAGTTACACTACACATGTGTTATATGTTACTCTGAATGAATTACATTGCAAAGAGACTACACAGTTAAACTGTAAGACGGCATTAAGGTCCCACAAATTTTCATACAAAGACGCATTAGTGTACAAAAGAAGCAAACCCTTGTAGTCAATTTAACGCCTATTAAGTCTGTATATGAACGCTTCTAAACTATTTTACGACGTTGCCAAATCGCCAAACTGCTTTCGGTCAGTTACTTACAATAGTTATAACAGGTATATTGGCAACTGTGTAATAGGCGGCGGGTTGAGTGGGACCTCTGGGCCCCGATTCATGTACATTTATCCCGGGTATAAGTGGTATAAGGACGGTATAATGCAGGACATGGCAGGATAAGGCCTGGTTAAGTCTGAGCAACTCTCATCCAATCAGAAATTTTCAATCCAACAACAAGTACAACAAATGTTTTTTTCCACTGCATTCCACAGCCATGTAAATCAGCAGATTTGCAAAAGAACACTAAAAATTTGCACCATCTTTTGTTTTACATTTTATTTATTGACAGAAGATTGCGTGAGATCATTAAAAGAAAAGAAAAGGCGTATTATTGCCGTAAATTTTGGAATAGCCTAGGACTATCATACTATTGTTCATCTGCATAAGGCTTTTAGTAATCAAAACTAGTTATTTGTGCGGGATGTGTGTCAAAACATGGTCGTGCAGGCCTAGGGTTGCCTAGGAGAGGCCAAGGGCTTGTCAAACGTGTTATGTTAGGACCTAACCGAATAGTGTTCTTTGCCGTTCTTGGTCTCATTACTTGGTCTTGTTCTTATTCTTGGTCTGATTCCTGGTCTTGTTACTAGATTGCTTCATGCATTTTATCTTTAATTTATGAATGTAATTTATCGGACGTAGGCCTATCGTAAACATCCGCCATGTTCTAGTACTAAGAACAAGATCAGGTGTCCTTTTCCGATTCTTGTTCTCATTCTCAGATTTCGGCGATTCTCTATCGTGCGCTCGACTATTCGGATGCTACTAGCTACGTCATGGATATCATGACGCCTAACGGTGATGTAAAACGAGAATAAGACCAGGGAATGAACGCGTTTTGGCACTATTCGGATAAAGTTAATTAATAGCGCCTAAATGTGTAGGTATATCTGTAGAAAAGTTTTGATTATAGGTTTGGCTCCGTGCCCCCTCGTTTCCAAGAACCGTGTACACTTGCTACTTGGGCGATATAACTAAAACCCCACGATAATAATAGACGGTGACACATTATCCCCCGCACTGCATCATGCAATACAAGTGCATCGATTAGTAGCCTTGCAACGTGCGTGATATTGATGACGAACCAGCCTGTCTAAAGGTGGTTAGGTTTCGATATTGGTGTTTGGTCCTGAAGCTTACTCCCCGGAGCTAAACGAGCTACTAAAATGAACAGCACTAATTGCCTCTTTATTGGCGTCGATATTGTCTTGGATTTGGGTAGATACCCTTATTCAGGCGCGTAGGAATCTATAGGAGGTATACGATCGTTTTAAATGTTTGGGGGGGCGGGCGGGGGGACCGAATCGAACTTTAGGCCTATACTGTTGTATTATGAATAATTTTCTACACCTGGGCCTAGGCCCGAGACGGTTTCTGATTTGTTTTATGAGGGTAATGACAACTTTTCTCGTTTTACACATAGACGCAAAATTTAAAATGTCCGCCATCTGTTTACATATTTTCTTATCCCCGTGCGAGGCGGGATAAGTCTTCATGAATTGGATTCGGAGTTATACCGCACTTATACCACCTAACTCTGCTTATACCGGGATAAAAATGTACATGAATCGGGGCCCTGGAGATTGACATCAACCCCTTTTTCCTGCTTGGTTGATTTGGAGAAATGGGACTTTAATTCTGTCTTACACTTAACCTGATGTTTTCAGTGGAGGAGCTGGCGTGCCTGGCGTCGTGGAAGGAGGGCTCCATGCGCTACCTCGTGGGCAAGATCAACGGCCACCGTGCGTCTGACGAGGACCGATACCGCTGCTTCATCTACGACCACTACAGACACAACAACCGGTCGGGCTACTACGTGGCGCAGTCGGGAGACGCCACGTGTTCAGGGCTCTCCTCGCCACAGGAGGGGGCAAAGACAATGGACCTCAGCACAGGTGAGGCACAATGAATTGGAAGAAGTTGGAAGAAGTTAATTATTTTGGAAAACTTTAATAACCGGTTAATATAAATCATTTTTGTAAAAATGAGAACAAAAACATAATTTTCAAGCAGCAATCCTTCTTTAATTTAACTCCAAAGAACCCTTAAACCCCAGTTTGAATTTTAAAATGTTGAATTAAATGAAAGTTTCAGCACTCGTTTGAATGAAACGTAACGTACGTATTTTGAATTTTTACAAAATTTGAATTAGCTAGAGTGTAATTGCAATGTTAAGTTTTAATAAGTGTAAGTCAAGTCACAAAACCTATCAAACACAAAGGACTCTAAAACCATTCATAAGTGATTGGTTTTTATAAACTTTTTATTTGAATCCTTGGTTCCTTGATGTCCTTGGTAGGGAATAAGGATGGGTAAAATCAATATATTGGTCATTTTATTTTGATTTCAATATTTCCATTTGGTTTGAATAACAAAAAATATGATAAAGAAGTGGAAATATAACATTTTCTTGTAAAATATTCAAATTTTACAATACAATTGTATGAGGGTGTTATGCCCCCTTCCACTCTACTTGAAAATTAAATTTAAAAAAAACATTTAATTTATTTTTATTTTTCGTGTTCCTCCTATATCAATATTTCAAAGTGTTGTTACTGCCCATCTTCCTAATATACAGTAGCACCAATGCTGAAACTTGTCACACTCTCTAATAATGAATTATGTCCCCTCTCTCCTCCCCAGCCGACGTGAAGCACCCGCGATGTCGCTTCCCAACGTGGGCGACAGAACACCACCAGTGGCACGCGCTGGACTCGTCCACGACGTACCACTTCACCCAGAAGAACGCAACGGTCCGCATTACGCACGACGGCAACAGTTCGCGAGAGATGAGGGTCGTGTGTCACTCCATCGAGAGCAACGGGGAGGGTGAGGTCAGGCTGGTGGCGCACGCGACCAGGGGGTGGTAAGTGAAGCAGTTCCTCTATTAATTCTTAAATTTATTTGTTTAGTGCATAAACCAGCTTACTGACACTTGAGTTTTTGAAAAATGAGCATGTTCATCTAGAATGTTTTCTTTTTAAAAAAAAATCAATATTTTTTGGGGAAAAATTAAAGCAAAACATTTCACAAAAAAAAAAAACGTCTTGCTACAGACTACAAAAATAATGTTTTGTAGACTAAAAAGCAAAATTTCAGTTTTTTTGGTTTATGCACGCCACCCTTCAATTACGTGGAGTTGTATAAACATCTCACAATCTCACACATCAACAACAGAAAATCAAACATCAAATATAAAAAATTGATTTACCTTATAACATACGTACACGCTAATATAACAACAATAACTTTATAAGTAAACCTTGGCATTAATATTAAATTATTCCAAATTTAAATCTTCAAAGTAGGCCCTACTCATTCAATGAATAATATGCATTTTCCTCTAGAATTTAATATGTGTCTATGTAAATAGAGTATTCTTTGGCGAGTTGGATCGAAAATTTTAATAGAACATTGAAGTCGCATTTTGCTTTTTCTTCCATAATAATTAAAAATATTTTTCCAATTGTTGTTTCTGACAATGGCAATCCTCGTTATTCATTTGAGATGTGGCTTACTATACCAACCTTAATTTTGTGGGTTGATAATAATTTTCTAGTGTGTCAGACAAATATTAAAATGTAACTTAAGATGTGCGTTGTTTGCTACTCGGAGTTCACTAGAAACGCCAATCGCCAACTTTAAAATGCAATCAAATTTCTTATTTAATAATTACATTAGGATTAGGTCATCTACTTCATGGCATAATCATCATCATTATCTGTTGCCATGCCCAACTCTGCATTGGGTCGGCATTGAAGATAGGCCTCTACATCTTCTTCTCTCCTGCCACCACTCTTCCCTAACCACCACATTCCAGTCTACTCCTTGCTGTTCCTTATCTTCCCTCACGCTATCCTGCCTTCGTCATTGTGGTCTGCCCCTTGGTCTCCTACCTGAATTTCCGATTCCATCATTCTTCTCAGCAATCTTGCTCTGTCCATCTTTTGTCTGTCTCAAAGTTGCTCCATTAAATTCTTTATGGCATAATAAATAATAATTGCACAGTGAAAACCAGTTTTTGTAACCAAGTGACTTTACATAAATACAGATTTACCGTTACAATGTGTACTAATGAGTCGTTTGATTTTCAGCGACAGCGGATACATGTGCATGGTATTCTACAAGCGAGACGGACACGTCATCGAGTTACAACAATCGAGTAAGTAAACAGAAATATTGGTTGTATCTTTAAAGATGTGCAAGAACAAGAATTTGTGTTCCAAAATAACTATAACATCATTAATAGTCTTTTGAGAAGACCAAAACTAATTTTTAATATTTTTCCGTCTATGTAAATTCCCAATATTGCGGCTTTTTAAAGCATTTTTGTGAATAATTTTTACTAAAAAGCATATGATTTGGATGGCTGATATTTCTACCATAGCTTACACTTACCTGTGACAAGATTTTTAGTCGTGTTGATGAATGAGCTTTTTTGTAAGTTTTTAGATAGCATGGGATCTCTTTACTATTGCAAGTGCTTTTTGAACGCATTGTTGGTGATTGTTGTCAAGTTTCTATTGTTACTTGTTAATTTTTATTTTATACCTAAAAAAACTTATATCAAAACCTTTATTCTATAGATTCTGGCTAAATTTTTCAACTTTTTCTTACAAAAGGCAATACATCACCTTTACCTTAAGTCCATGTAAAATACTAGGAAAACGCTCAAGTCCCGCCGCGTTGATGGATGAGCTTTTTTTAAGTTTTTAGTCTGCGTGGGATATCTTTACTTTTGCGAGTGCTTTGTTGCTTTGTTTTGCTTCCCACGCATTGTAGGTGATTGTTGTCAAGTTTCTATTGTTACTTGTCAATTTGTTATTATTTACCGTTAAAAAACTTATATTAAAAGCTTTATTTCTATGGATTCTGGGTAACTTTGTCAACTTTTCTTTCAAAAGGTACTTTATCACCATAACCTTAATGTCCATGTATAATATGAACGTTGTAGCCCACCCGTTTGGTCAGAATTGGCCCAAATGGCACGAAAATATCGCATACAAATCAAAAAAACTTATATTAAAAGCTTTATTTCTATGAATTCCGGCTAACTTTTTCAACTTTTTCTTTCAAAAGGTACTACATCACCATAACCTTAATGTCCATGTATAATATGAACGTTGTAACCCCACCCGTTTGGTCAGAATCGGCCCAAATGTCACGAAAATATTGCATTAAAAATTGAAAAAATCGTAAAAGTACAATTTTCATGAGAAATATTTCTTCGATTGTACCCAAAAACTCGGCAGATCTAAGTTCAGAGATTTAGAGGGTCTTCTCTAATTTTCATTAAGATCTCATATGCCGTTTGCCCGGTAGAGAGCGAAAAAAAAAAACGTTCGAGCAAATTTTTTTAGGGGTCCCTGAAATTGAAGTCTTCGCTTTGCTCATCCTATTACGAGCAGATGAGGCACTGAAATGCCCAGATAATATGTAGAGTACCCCAAGATGTGAAGTGTGTCTAGCTCATGAGTGTGTTTCTTGTTGCAGGCGTGACGTCCCAGGTGTCGGAGGAAGCGTGCAATCCAAGGGTGTTCAATCAGAACACCACGCCCTTCATAACACTCACCAGTGAGTAGAGAGAGATCAATTGATGTATCGACGTCGATTTATTTTTAATACGCCTACAGTATATGGACATTTACTATTTAAATTTATAAAATAAATTATATTTTTAAATTGTTAGTATATTTTTCTAATCCCAATAGTACAATAGGGATATATGGCCATAAAGGGATTAAAGTACCGCAAAACATTAAAAATTATGTTTTCCATTTTCATACATTTAACCTAAGTTTAAGGTCTAAATTATAAAGAGAAGTAAGATTTTCAAAACTTTTTTACACTTTAAAAAATTATTTGCATCAAAATTAAGGTTAAATATCGTATTGTCCTGGATATTAGCCTACCCTTTTTTCATTATTTTAAGTCTCAACGTCCCTTGCCAGCTTATATTTGCGTATGCTTTTGCATATGTTTTTTAGTATTTCAGCAAGAAAAGCTAGGGGGTTGGCTTATATTCAGGTCCGGCCTATATTCGTCACAATACAGCATTTCAAAAATTCATTTTGATGTTTTCATTTCCACACTAGGCCTAATCCAAAAAGGAATTTAAAAAATGTACTATTGCTTAGTAGCCTATTTTTTTCAGTTATGTAACTTAAATTAAGTTTTTATTACTCGATTTGGTTGATCGGGAAACACTCCCATGGGTGTAATTGTTTTTATTTACTACAATTCAGAAATTAAAAAAGTCCGCCCCAACCGGGAATCGAACCACGGATCTCCCACATTCCAGGTGGACGTCTTAACCACTAGACCATCAGGACGGGTACATTTTAATCTCTGAATTGTAGTTGCATTATACATCTGAATGGATGGAACAGTACTGCAACGAATATCTGCTGCCTTTGAACTGACCACCAAACATTAATTATAATGTCATTACCTTTACGCAGGTATGAGCGAGGGTTTATTTCTCGATTTGGTTGATCGGGAAAACACTCCCGTGGGTGTAATTGTTTTTATTTACTACAATTCAGAAATTAAAAAAGTCCGCCCCAACCGGGAATCAAACCACGGATCTCCCACATTCCAGGTGGACGTCTTAACCACTAGACCATCAGGACGGGTACATTTTAATCTCTGAATTGTAGTTGCATTATACATCTGAATGGATTTTTTAATTTCTGAATTGTAGTAAATAAAAACAATTACACCCACGGGAGTGTTTCCCGATCAACCAAATCGAGAAATAAACCCTCGCTCATACCTGCGTAAAGGTAATGACATTATAATTAATGTTTGGTGGTCAGTTCAAAGGCAGCAGATATTCGTTGCAGTACTGTTCCATCCATTCAGATGTATAATGCAACTACAATTCAGAGATTAAAATGTACCCGTCCTGATGGTCTAGTGGTTAAGACGTCCACCTGGAATGTGGGAGATCCGTGGTTCGATTCCCGGTTGGGGCGGACTTTTTTAATTTCTGAATTGTAGTAAATAAAAATAAAAAAAAAGTTTTTATTAGTTTTGTTCATTTGCTGACCTAGTGTAAACATTCAATGTGCGGGTGTAAGCACTTTACTCTGGGTATTGGCGCTAGTGTATGTTACACCGAAGCGAACAATCGAGCCAGTGTATACACTTTCACATCAGTGCAAACAAACGGACAGACCGATTGATATCAAAATGATTCCCACTCGTTGATATGTCGTTATTTCTGTGCATACTTAATCTCCCCCCTCTGTCTCCTCAGCGGCGACCCTTCACCCCCGGAAGTGTCCCTACCTGGGTCGCTACTCGCTCGAGGGAGGGAACCTGGTCACCGGCCGACGCCGACGAACCTCGGACGACACGACGGCCGACAGCGGCTGCGACAGCCGACGGTATCGGAACCTGGTCGTCGGCTGCTCAGACTCGTCCGATAAGATGGAGTTCTACTCGACCTGCGGAGACACGGAGCCCGACTGTGAGTTGACTTCCGTTTGTTTGTTCCCGGTGACTTTGTTTTGTGCTTGATTAATAGAATATGACAGCAACGTGGGGAAACCGATAACAAATGATTGGCTAAAGAATTAAATCTGACACTCCACGATGTGAACACTTATGCATTGTTTTTGTCAATCGTTAATCATAAATAAAACTTAAGAATTCAATAAAACATTAATATGTAATTATCAAATCAAATGTATTAAATATAGACAATATCACTCCGAATAAATTTAACAATAATGTAGCAAAAAGAAAGTTAAAACTTAAGTAAGAATAAACCATTATTTGATAATTACATGGTTAATTCTTACTTAAGTTTTAACTTTCTTTTTGCTACATTATTGTTAAATTTATTCGGAGTGATATTGTCTATATAGTATATTTAATCCATTTGAATGCACATCGTACTAAGGATTACATCCAGTACCTAGTAAAATATGGATTCAGTTTTGAATGCCAAGCCTTAATGGCACAACTTCGGTTAGAGTTTAGCTACACAAAAATACCATTTATGTAGAATCAAGAAACCAAAACATTGTAGGCTACGTGTACATGTGGGGAAAAGTTGTCTTTAATTAATGCATCAACAATGAATAATTTGTTAAGTTATTATCTCGGTAGTCTAGTTGGCTAAGGCGCCTACCTGGAATGTGGGAGACCCGGGTTCAAACCCCGGTTTGGATGGATTTGTTAAATGGGTCATTCTCAAACGTAATGAGTAATGACCATATTGAAAAAAATGCTTGCAAGAAAAAATTATAACATAAAATTGGATGCCTCCTTTAACAATACATTATCCAATAATTTGTTCTTACAGCCCTAAAAGGGTTCATCTTAAAAAAAAAAAAATGTTTTACATACAAGCATTTTCATCAATCCAAGTGTACAAAAATGTCATGACTGTTACCGGACATAAAAGTGACAATTGATGTAAGAAGTTATTTATTAAATCTATATTCATGTGCACAATAGTTTTAGTTACATTATCACACAAAACTAATACATTCAATAAAATATACATTTTATTTTAATCACTTTTTATAATACCAAAATGTCAAGAATGTTACTCAAATTTCAAAACCTGGTAATTAACTTACTAATAATGGACAAATGGCAAATCAAATTTTATCAAGATCACTGTTAGCAATGAAGTATTAATATTATAAATAAGATTAAAAATGTGATTCAGTTATTTTAAACTTTAAATAAGACTTAATTTAATAATTAGCTCGGGTAACGGTGTTGACAAAAAGTAACAGTCTTGACAAAAAAGTTACTTTTCTAACAGTAACAATTTTTTTCTAAGATCATGTTGCTTGTTAGTGTACAAATCAGTCAACCTAAAGATAAAATCCATCTAATCCAACAAGTTTGTGTTGAGTTTA
Source organism: Sweltsa coloradensis (assembly GCA_024449915.1). NCBI lineage: Eukaryota > Metazoa > Arthropoda > Insecta > Plecoptera > Chloroperlidae > Sweltsa > Sweltsa coloradensis. Next base: position 13,782 of record JAMZAV010001129.1, on the reverse strand, counting down.
AAGTAAAGAGACACTACGGGTAACGTAAGTTTTCTTGACAATGTGATCACTGAAAATCAATAAAAACAAGTAGGGTTACCAACTTGGGTCAACTAGAATTCCGGACAAAGCTCCAATTTTAGTGGGCACACAAGGGGTCTGGGGCGAAGCCCCAGCCGCCGGAGGCGAAAATTTTTTGGACCCTTTTAACCTTCAAAACAGCCGGATACGTAATTTAAAGATTTAATGACTTGGATATATCGTTGGATTGGAATCTGGGATCAACTCATACATTAATTATAAATTATAATAACAAAGCTTACAATTTAATTCTAGCATTTTGTTTAATTTATTACGTAAAAACATTTCGGAAAGATGAAATATGGTTAAAAGTTATAAAAAATGAAATCCAGTTTAACGTTATCCAATTTGTATATTATTAGGTATTATTATATTTTGTTGAACAATAACTATTTACTAAAATTAATGATGATTTATATAATTACCGTGGTCCGTAGGTACCATTTACTAGTTTCCATCTAGTGCCATTGTTATTTGAACGTTAATGCCAGCTTTACTTTTTGCAGCTTTTACTTTTTGAAAGGATACTTTTTTTCACTTCTCGCAGCTTGCGGAAGTTCTTTTTTTGGACACATGTTCAAAAAACTCCATACACGAAAAGTTAAGGGTAGTGGGACAGGGCAGTCACGAGCAGGACTAGCTAAGAGTAGGACTACGGAAAGGCGGCTACATGAAAGAAACTAACTTTTATTCCAAATTACCAAACCAACTGATGTACCAACTTTAGAGAGAAAAAACACTAATTCACTGCAATACTCTAAAATTCAATAAAATGTAGTACAAATATGACTTTTTCACAAATTCCGGACAAAGTGCCGTCCGGAATGAGGCAATTCCTCTTTCCGGACAAAGGCATCAAAATCAGGACTGTCCGGAGAAATTCCGGACGGTTGGCAACCCTAAAAACAAGTGTTTTGTTACTTTTGAGTATGGCAATGAATTACAACCTCTCCCTTCAAAACACATCTGAGTAATTCCATGTCAAATCAACCAAGTCTTTTTTCATGACTTTCTCTGATTTTCTTGAAATTTGGTACACAGGCAGATACTATTTCAAATAGAAACTGTGATTTTTTTTAGATTTTTGTGATAAGTCGTTTCTGATATATGGGGTCACCAATATTTGACCCCGGTGACCTCGTTTGCGTATCGCGCCACGATTTCTCAATAAATTCTTCCCTAATTATGCTACAGACCTCAATGAGAGCTCATTTTAAAGCTCTTGAAAAGTTGTATCCAGAAAATATCATACACATACACTTTAATGGTAACATCTGGAGTTGTATGTTGTTACATCTGTTGAAGGTCAAAGGTCAATAGCTAAAATACTCCATCTTGGATTGTGTTGAAATTTTATATTATTTAAGTAAATACATGTGTGAACAATTCCTGAAAATTTCAGCCTGTTATATTAAGGAGTTCTTTAGTTATAAATTATTCTTTCTATGATATGTAAGTAAAAGCCACATTGTGGTGTCACATTTCACATTTCACAACACATTTGTCCTGTGTCTTAAACCCCCTTGGTTTGTTCTGAAAAGGGCCAAGGCAAAATGTTATCAATATTGTTTGGTTCAATTGAAGTAATTAATTTACCTTACTTCTTCAATCTTGCCTCAAGAAGTCTTGTCGCTCTATTGCCGTCTTCCTTTTTCATCTTGTACGTTCTTGCTCCACTTCCACCTAGTTCAACGGAAGCAGTTGAAAGAACATCTTCAAGAGACACAACTAATTCGTCATCCCGTTCTGGATATGTGAAGGAAGGTGATGGTCCATGTGGAGACAGGAATCTGATTTGTAGTTCATTCAAAGTCTTCATTTTCTTCAATACAAATCCAAGCCACCACTGGCCTTCTTACTGTACCGTTACAAAATCATTCACCTCTTTGAAAGATACCTTCTTATAAGGTGTTACTACCACCTCTTTGCTTGAATCTGAAGTGGAAGACTGTTTCACCATCAAAGTATGTGTTGAAGTTGGGATAAATGCATGGAAACTGCGAGTCCCGGTAATACGTTGGGAGTAGGTTGAAACGATTATTTAATATTTGCCTATTGACCTCAATATCTTCAGTTGGTACAAACTTGAAAACACTGCTTTTAAGATTGTCTCTTGCCCATAGGAATAAGTCGTGAGCAGTCATTAGGTTTTGGTCCTCACTCGGTCGTTGGAGACTTGCTCTAGCTGCTAGCCTCTTTACCGACCCACCAACTCCATCACACGGTCCCTTGCCGTTGATGTGGCAATGAAATGCCATTCAGCTTGAATACCAAAATCAAGTTCGTGATGACACAGATTAGCAAAATTTTTCTTGTTTTTATACTGAGATGCTGCTCCATCAGAGAAATAAAATAATTTGGTTAAATGTTCGATTTTTTGCTGTAGAAGAGGAATAAGTAGTTTTTGAAAGGTGTAAACTGCAACAGTGTCGTGAACAAGTGAATCTGATATAAATACATAACTGGTATACTCCAGTTTTGACTGATGCACACAGGGGTCGAAATTAACGCTCGCCCGCTCGCCCGAGGCTAGTGAAACTTTGCTCGGGCTAGTAAAAATCTCATTTCACTAGCCCGACAGGCGAGTACTTTTTCCAGTGTTCCCAATTGCCAACGATAACCTTACGAGTTTCCAATAGTAGTTCGCTACCTAGTATGAAAATTCGTTCTAAATATGTAAACAAAATAAAAATTGCTTAATTTAGGCTAAAATTAATAATTTTATGGTGAAAATTCGTTTTCGGTCCCTCACTAGTCTCCCACACCCACACGTCAAACCCGGCGAATATTGAGTTTTTCAAACATTTACGTATGCTCGTTTTACATCAATTTAACCTGTTTGATTGCGGGCTAGTAAATATGCTCTCGGGCTAGAGGACTATTGTTGCTATTAGCCCGAAGGGCTAGTGGCAAAAAAAGTTAATTTCGACCCCTGGATGCACATAATAACATACAAATGGGTGAAGCGTGGCCTGGCTATTAGTCAAGTGGAAGCCCTGTGCCGTATCTTGAACAACAAAGCTATAATTTTCTGTAAAGTCACCTGATACAATTATTTCACCGGGCTGGAGTGTAGATTTTATTTGCTGAAGAAAAGTAGCCTGCTGTTTGGCAATAAAATCGTGATTTTCGTAAAGTTCAAGTTTATCAAGGAATAAATCGATGAAGTCTCTCGTTGTTTTTTGAACCGTATCGAGATTGCAGTGATCGGTTGTCTGCCATCGTTTGTAAGACACTTCATCAATTATGTTTTCATCAAACAACTTCTCCAAATCATCCCTCAACTTTGTTGTCCCTGGGCAATATTGGCATAGTAATAAGTGGCAATCAGTCTGCTGAGGGGATTGACACATCATGCCTGACAGAATATGATGGTATGTTTGAAACTGGGAATCTTGAGAAAGTGTTGCTAATTTTGAACCAATTATCATCAATTTAACATTTTGATGGATAGTGCACACGCAAACCGAGTGCGTTCCTGAAGCACCTGGCAGAACACAGTGTTTTGGTCGCACCTCTGCACATTTAGAAAACCCTACCTTTAAAGTTTGGATGCTTTCCTTTAAATGCTCTGTATGTTTCTTTTAATTAGTTAAGACAAGTCTCTTCTGATGTTGAACACGGCATTTGCCTTCCTTAATTGACATGTAATCTTTTGAGGAATTTTGAAGGAGTATATGAATTGTGAAATTGAAATGAACACCTGACTCATAAGCAACTCATTAATCAAGACTTACATTAGAGGCACAACCAAACAATATTGATAACAATTTGCCTTTTCAGAACAAACCAAGGGGGTTTAAAACACAGGACAAAATGTGCTGTGAAATGTGAATAGTGACACTACAACGTGGCTATTACTTACATATCATAGAAAGAATAATTTATAACTAAAGAACTCCTTAATATAACAGGCTGAAATTTTCAGGAATTGTTCACACATGTATTTACTTAAATAATATAAAATTTCAACACAATCCAAGATGGAGTATTTTAGCTATTGACCTTTGACCTTCAACAGATGTAACAACATACAACTCCAGATGTTACCATTAAAGTGTATGTGTATGATATTTTCTGGATACAACTTTTCAAGAGCTTTAAAATGAGCTCTCATTGAGGTCTGTAGCATAATTAGGGAAGAGTTTATTGAGAAAATCGTGGCGCGATACGCAAACGAGGTCACCCGGGTCAAATATTGGTGACCCCATATATCAGAAACGACTTATCACAAAAATCTTTAAAAAATCACAGTTTCTATTTGAAATATAGTATCTTCCTGTGTACCAAATTTCAGTAAAATCGGAAATGGTCAGAAAAAAAAATCCTATTTTGGTTGATTTCATATGGAATGACTCATCTACAGTTGCAGGAAATTAATGCAGTAATCCACGATGCCCTTGGTAATGTTACTTTTTGAAAGTACCTGACAAGTAACGGTCATGACATTTTTATATTCATAAATAAATATCAGTACAAATGCCATGTGCATAAAAGTAGGGTTGTTTTTTCCCTAGGATTTGGAACTTGATTGTAATGTAATTATAGTGTTTAATCAAAGATAAAATTAAAATTTAATGATCTTAACTTGGTAACATTTATGACCAATAATTAAATACTCGCCGTTTATTTGTTCCCTTTGAAACGGAATGCAACCTCGGTGACTACAAAAGTCCACGTACCGGGTGCCCCTGAAACGTAACGACCCTCGTTGGTCCGTCACTGAAACGAAACACTTAAAATAACCCCCGCGTTCTAAGCTACTGGAAGGGAAAGTCCTAAGTACAGGCTCTACTGATACCCTACTGCAGCCCTAACCCTCGCAATTTCACTCGATTAGTGATTTATGTACCTATAGTTCGGAACAGACCGTACCTGTATCCTAACCTTCGAAGTATCGACCGGATTATTGATAATTATGCAAGCATAGACCCTCTCGGGGTTAGGCCTATGTTGCTCCACGGCTACGACTATGCAAATTAACCTAAGATAAGCACTCCTAACTAACTCAGGGGGAGGCCCTCTCATACGTCGGGAAAACACAAATAAAGGCAGTAACCTAGCAAAACATGGTAGACATAAGTGGTGATGACAGTGAACCGGTGACCTGTTGAGCACGGTTCCCCGTTTAGGAATGTACCCAACCTTACCCAGTGCGCTAGTGGTGAGCCTCGCCGCTGGAGTCCCACGTCCTCGGAACAGCTGGGTGGTCCACACGTTCTTAAAGTTACCACTATGTCTAAACAATAAGCTTATGCGTCAGTTTTATGTGACGAGCTGAAGGCCGTGCATTAATTGAAATGTTGAGGTTGTGAAATGACTTGGGATTGAAGGTCGTTAGCATGCCCCTAATGAATTGAAAGTGATTAATTCGGATATCAAAAAGGTTGTTTTAATGATTCTAAGTTATGCAAACAATGAATGAAAAGATGCAATTAGTGTGAAAGCTTGGATCCAAAGCAAAGATTTGAATATTAAATTACCGTGAACATTACATAAATTGATACAATAAGTCTTATTCTAAATCAACCAAAGTTAGTAGTCAACGTTATCTTGCGTTACGATACTGTAGTGAAGTGGGGTGGGACGTAGCCCTCTACTTGGCACGTTCGATGGTGGTTTATGCGCGCTGTAGGCGCCTCGGACCCTCAGGGCGAATTCCGCAGTGGCGGATTGACCTGCTTCCCATCTTGGCGTCCTGGGTGGACCTCGAATTTGTAAATGTAGAAATGTACTTACTCAGTATGTAGACAGGGTAGGCAAGATATATTCACGTTGAAATTGGTACTAATTAAATGATGATTTGGTTGATTAGATGCCTAGCCACGACTGGACCACGTGGTGTATAAATTATAGTTCGACGTGTAAAATGCCCTCAACTCAGGGATATTCATTTAGTTGCATAAAGATTGCCACTCCCGGACTAATGAAAACTGTGAACTTTTAAATAGAATGTCCATTGTCTAGCTGGTGTCGTCGACTGCCCGGTGGCGTCGGTCGTATGATAGCTACCACATACTGGTGGGCGGCTTAAAACACTCCCGATTTACCGAAATGGTGTTAAATGAGTTGAAACTAAATCAAAACCGCAAAACTAGCACTTGAAACCGCTCTCTTATACGTGGAGAGGCGTGTGGTTCCATTGCCCTAAAATGCCTGCTTCGCCTGCTTGATAGGCCGCACTCGGAAGATTCTTTGGAAACGACTTGCTCGTCTGAAGGCTTGAATCTCAGTGGACGATGCACTCCGTGCTCTTCGTCTCAAAAACGCCCTGCTCTGCTGGCCTAGGTGATGACGTAGACCATTGTCACTGGCCACATCCACCCCGTTCCGCTCGCTGATTGGTCGACTACTGGTGAAACCAACTATTTCACTCGGCCGATCCAGGCTGCTAGCCCGCATACCGATTGAAGCCTACCTCGTTTTGCACAGATTTAGACGCACCCAAAATTCACCCCGTTGGTACAGAACATAAGATTGCTGACCCTTAGCCACTTTTAGACTTATCGCACAAGGCTAGGCTATTCCCATATGGCCTTAGCCATAACCACTAGCTTTCCTATTAGGACAAGCTTAATTTACATAGACATGTAAATTTATGCAAAAATTATGTAGAACTTGGAAATTCTTGATTATGTAAATTTGAAAAATATGTAACTTTTAGGTTTCAAAATTGAAAAATAGGGACCAACATGGCCGTCCAGGGCCTGTACAGTTACACCTTTTCAATTTTAACTGATATCATTGAAAAATCAAACAAACTTCAATGGTGTCATATCATGGACTCTTGTTCTTGTTCTTCTTCATTGATCCACTGCCTTCTACACTTTATTTTTATTTATTTTTTGCACGGTAACGGTCATGACATCAATATTATTACCACAGTGGGGACGAACACTCCTTACTTGATATTTCTTGGAAAATGTTATTTTATAAAAATGTCTTAAAAATCGATTACTTAATTATTATTTCTGCTTTCATTTTCACCAAGGGATTAAAATAGTATTAAGTGAAAAATCCAAACAGCTTACTGAAACACTTCTGGTTTTGTGGATAGGGACATAGGTTTTAGCACATTTTGCATTACGTAATAGTGAATTAAAGATCGGCCTTACAAGATAGAAGTGCAAAAATTCATGGAGCTAATAAAACTATAAGTATTCTGAAAATGTATGATGCGCCGCCCTCAAGAATGACATTGACTCCCTGCCCGATGACCTGAGCAGGATAGAAAAGGAGGCAGTCTTATATTGGATAGCAAGACAGAAGAATGGCTGAAGAGGCCAACTTTGCACAAGAAAAAAACAAAAAAAAACAAAACAACCAAAATTTATGCAAATCGATATCTTGATCTAAAAAAAAATAATATTAAGGTGGGACAGCACAAGGGTCGTTTTATTTGAGAATGACCCAAATTCTGGATAATATTAAATATTGGCATGAAAAGCTTTTTCTATTTCATTTCTGTAGCAGTAAAGAACTCTATAAGAAAAAATAAGAAAAAATGAAAAATGCATCACGTTCCTCGTTCATTGTACTAGTGTACTCTCCCCCTGTTCTAAGTGTATTCATGCCATGTTCTAGTGCAGTGTTTCTCAACCTTTTGTTGCACACGGACCACCTTCACAACGTCATAAATCGGATGGACCACCACATTCAAATTTAGGCCCTATAGTTATTATAGTTATGGGGGGGGGGGGGGGGCAAATAATGGAGAGAACAATAATTTTCTTGTTAAAGTAGGGTAGGGCATTGAGAGACTATCATCCATTGTCGTAGTTTTTTAACTAATTGTTTTTGTATCAGTTTTACCTCAAAGTCTCTTGGCTTGCCCCCATTGTAAACAATTTTTTTGATAAACGCACCCTTACAAGAAAATATGAAACTTTATCTGCAGCCTGACCTAGAAGTACATGTGAAATTAAATATTAATTATTACGAGCAGATAGGTGCGGGTTTGTTTTTTATTGAAACTATTTATTTTGTGCATCTTTAACATTTTAAATGCCTCATGATTTTTGCAGTTTTTGTAGTAAGAATCATTGCAAACAAGTTTGCTAGGGGTAGGCGAACGTTCGAAAACTCGAGCCCGAGCCGAGCTTTTTTTTGAAGTTCGGCTCGGCTCGGGCTCGACTTTTTAAGCTTGAGTTCGGTTTTTATTCAAAACTTCGAACTTTAAACGAACTTCGTCTTGAAATTACGCCAAAAACACGCCAAAAAACTGATTTTATACATCGTTCGCGTAATAAAACAACAAAGCAGCGATCGCCATACTGAATATTTCTAACAGCTGATTTTCCAAGTTCCAGCGCCTTGAAAAGTTCTCGTTTTGTCACGCCATGACGTCGCAACGAAGCTATCTGTTAGAAGGCGGTGTGCATCTGTGATTGGCTCGATCGTCACAATTCACACTCGTCGTGCAGGGTCGGCAACATTACAAACACAAACTAGAAGTTTTGCTTCTTGATCTACGAAGTACCAACATTATTGAAATTTAACGACGGGAAATTCGAAAATACGCAAAATTTGAAAAAATAGTTTGAATTAGTAATTGAATTTTTTATGATGAAATGGAGCCTCTATTTTGAGCTTTTATATTTAAATTTAAGATTTTTTATTACTTTTTTTTTAAATTTTATAAATGTCTTATTTGTTACAGAATAATGATGGATTTTCAAAAGTTCGGCTCGAGTTCGAAGTTCGAAAATTTTTGGTTCAAAAGTTCGAGTTCGGCTCGAAAGTCAAAAACCTAGGTTCGCCCACCCCTAAAGTTTGCACCTGCAAACGTCATACTTTTGAGGATTTGGTGCCTGCGCTGTTCCCACGGGAAATGAAAAGTTATCTGACATATATTAAGGATTTGATTTTTTTTAGCACTTTGTTTAGTTTTTCATCAGCAGATTATATAATTCCTTGATTACTGATTACTATGTGCCCCTTCACCTCCCTTTAGTGACGATTCTCTTCTCACAACACATGGGAATACAAATGCATTATTTTCTTTGTTAAAACTGTAATGAATTGATTATAAATTTTTCTTTATTTGAAACAAAATAATACTATTTAATAAATAAAACCACGATATAGTAAATACTGGTACGAGGTATAGGAGGGTTTTCATTTTCTTTTCATCTGAGCCATACTATGTGTGTATCAAACCTATTACAAAGCAGAACTTATGAGCTATGCTAAGTTGACAATGTTCAATGTTACGTTCTGTTTGTAATTTGCAACTTACGCGCAAAGAGAAAATGAAAATAACAGGATGTTAAAAATGTATGAAATTAATAATATAAATTTTTAATGTATAACATGCATAAAAATGTAATCTGTCCTCTACCACCGCAGACCACCGGTTGAGAACCACTGTTCTAGTGTACTCTCCCGTGTTCTAGTGTACTCCTGCCACGCCTCATGGGAGGTGAACGGCACTAGCTACCTGATAGCGTCGCCCGCTAGCCGCAGCTCTGTCAGCGCGCGGCGATACTGCTTCATCTACTCATCGCACAAGGACGGGATGGTCGACGACAAACATCACCCTCCCGCACGGCTGACGAGCGTCACCGAGAGCTGCCATCGTAATCTGGAGGCGGCGGGGGCAAGAGGGATATTCAACTACAATCTCACACTGCATGGTGCGTATTCTTCCTATTGCCGTACATCCTAAACTAACTGATCTATGATAGAATTCAGATTTTTGTACCAAGTCCGAGTAGGTTCTTTTTTTTTTTTAATTTCACTACTATTACTCTTTTGACTATACGAGAGTTTCAGATGACGTCACATCGACTGTCATGGCCAAAAAAAAATAAAAAAAAATTATGTTGGCGCCATCTAAACACAATTGTTAAAAGGGTGAATTTTATTGAAGATTCCTTAAAGTTAAATACCATTTGTATTCTAATAACTGTTATTAATGTTTTAGCAAGGAAACAATGGAAAGTGAAGCTCTGTTTTTCGAAAACAATTAAAAGTTGGAACCCTGTAAAAGCAGGTCCGAGGGCTAAACCAGCTGGCCACTTTTAACGCTTTAGAAGTAGACCTACTATTTCATGGTTGACAAAAAGTATTTCAATGTTACTGGAAGAACTTAGCTATCAAATATATTGACATTTTGGTCCTACAAATTTTTAAATCAGTGTAGGCAATGACAAATATGTGATTTCTTCCTATCCGCTTATCGTAGCCATGTTAAAATTGCATTCTTTGCCCACCACGGCCCAAAGTTAGTAGATATTGCTCCGCCCAAAGCCTTTCTGAAACTCTCGTTTACTTACAATATGTACATTTTTATGTATGTAGGCTCCAAAAGTGAAGACAGAGAGACATATAATTGATTTTAAAATGTAATCTCTCATGCAATAAGTTAAATGGTACAAGTACAAATATTATTAGGGCTTGGCTATGACATATCATACAATTTGATTTGTATATTAACATGAAAATGTTTATATTAATAATACTGTGACATTATTTATAATTTGTGCCAAAGAAAGTACATATCATTGATCTCCAAAAAATATTAAAATTAGTAGGCCTTATCAAATGACTGAGCCTACTATTAAACCTGGACAAGGTTGGTAAGTTAGCCCCAAAAATGCACACAGATTTTCACAAATCACACTTGCATGCGACCCGGCACCTACACCATTTGAAGACGAATTTGCTAAAGGCAGTGTTGGCCCGAGCGCTAAGCGCTCGACTCTGATTCGGGAGGTCCCGGGTTCAAATCCCCTCGAGACCGGCTATCCTGACTGAAGGTTTTCCTCAGTCGTTAGTGTGAATGCAAGGGATTGAGACCTCTTAAATAGCCTTCGGACATCCCTTCACAATAATTGTCCTATGCGCAACATATCTAGTTAGTCACCAAGAGGGTCATACCGGTTAAATCTGATGTGTATACCCTCTACAGCGGGCATCCTACAAAAATGTATGTATGTAAAGGCTACCCGGCACCTCCACCAAAATCATTTTATTTTTCCTTATGCTCTAACTTCCTTAGTTTGTGTTGAATGTTCTTTGAATTAGTTGGTAAATACTAAATGGTGTATTTACTCGATTATAGTCCGCCCTCGAGTAATGGCCACACCCTTATTTTGGAATTTTAAAGAGTAGGATGTAAATACTATTGACAAATGGCTTCACATAATGGCCGCAACCCTCTTTTTTTAACTAGTAGATAATTTTAAATATAGCCGAGACCTATACTTAGGGACCCTGAAATTTTGTAAATGACTTTTTGCATTAAATGAAGCTAAATATGCTACCTGTTTTAATATTAAGTAGCAAAAAATAAAACAATAATGTTGTTTTTCTGCTAAATTAGAGCGAAATTGGGAACTTTTATCATTTAATCTGTAAGTTTTAGCTCTGAAATATGCAATTAATTTGATGATTATACATTGAAATCAACATTTCTGTTTTAACGTTTAGTTGGCACCATGACCGTTTAAAATATTGTTATTGATCACGCCTAGATAGTTCCAATTAAGTTAACTTTATATGGCCTAAATATTTGTTTATGTGTAGTACGTGTTCATTTCGCTGAAGGTGGTGATTGCAGTGATATTTTTATGACAATATGAGAACTTTGCACTCTCAGCTATTTCTCAGGGTCCCTACCTATACTCGTATTCTTTACTGACGGTATTGTGTTGCCTTCCAGGTCAGTGCACGCAAGCCTCAATGGGCGCCGTCTCCGCGACCGCGATCATCCTCCCCTCGGTCTTCTTCATCCTGCTCCTCGTCGCCACCGTCGCCAACCTGAGATGATGTCGCAACATGCACCTTCGCTCCGAGAAGCGGAACAAGGACGCCAACCCTAACCGCGAGCTCGCGTCGCAACTACCCAGCTACGGTTACTTTTAACGTAAGCCGCGCGAGCGAAGGCGCCAAGTGTCTTGCGTCGAAGGGACGACGATTTTTAGTTACAATTTGGCGTTGCCTAAAATGGAATACAGGGTTTTTATGCAATCGCTTTGGTAAGAAAATGCTCCGACGATTTTATTGCGATAGGGTTTAGTTTTGCAGGATAATAGTTTTTACAGAGTGCCAGAGAATTATTTTACAATTGCTTTCTAGGGCACTTTATTATTACAGTTATGAGCCATTACATCGTTAATCAAAGTATTAGCTGAGAATGTAATTGAAAATATTTCTCCCCTTGTAGATGGCCAACGGCCTCAATTTTTTTTTAAATAACTTTTTGACTTCATTTATAAATATAAATATCATTACAGTAATAACACTATGGATAGTTATTTGGCTTAATGCTCCTGTTTGTATCTAGGCTAATGATAAATAATTGAGTAGCATTTAAAAACCATGGCGATCAAAGCTCGTAATTTCTCTGTATTTCCGATGATAATATCTGTGATTGACGCATCGTATTGACCAGGATTGTGACGGAATTTTACTCTTTGGTGACGGAACTAACATCGCTTGAGGAGTTTTACTTGAGGTCTTCTCTACGTTCTATGAAAGAGCACTCATTCGTGTCGCGAGGAAGAAGTATATCGATCATCAGCGTTGATCACTTTACTGTTGAGGGCTTCGTCTTGAAGACTCTTGCCAACAAGACCGAACATATTTTGCACATTTGGTCGTTTGCTTCTGTCGTTACTCGTTATCTTATTCCACAATATACCGTGCGGCTTGCCGAAAACTTTAATGCTCTGAATGTGTCGATGTTACTTTTGCATAACTCATTCACTCTTGCACAAAAACGTTGACTGATCGGTATACTTCTAGACATACTTCTCACAAATGAACGTGTGATCGTGGCTCAATAAAGAGAATGTGTTGATGATTTAATGACAAAACGATGGATTTGAATTTGATGTTTTTAAGCCATGTCATGAATTAATGAAGTGATAAAACATTGTTGTTAATATAAATAAATAAATAGCTTCATTGATATCTTCAAGTTTAACTATTCACCAACTAAAAAGCATATCTCGGTCAATACGGCGTCCATTATGGAATAAAACATCGCCTCGAACGCAACGACGTCAAGTAATTAGTCACTGGAAATGACTGACCCTGGGAAGATAACCCGAGTGTGCGATTCGAGTGATCGGAGTGCGGACATTAACTCGTACCGAACTGGCGACGCGTCAGACGGCGAAGTATTCTCGAGAATAATTCCGACGAGTGGAGAGGTCGTGAATTGGCCTCGAATGATCTGTGATTCACCTAGTGTAACTTTGCGCAACTAAAAAGATTAATATAAATCGAGAGAGACGAACGTCGCAAGAAAAACTCGATCCTGTACATATATAAATAAGTAACTAGGTAAAAATTTGTATTAAAAGTTGGATGACATTGACGTATGAAATGGGATATACAAAATTAAATATACTTAAAAACTCGTGTCAAAGTAAATTCAAATAATAATTCTAAATGTGTGATTTTTTTCGTATTATCTACGTATTTTCAATGCGACGTCACGCAATGAAATGATTTTGAGGTGTAAGAGTTTTGTTGTTCCTATGCCACTATCTTGTAATATATGCAGTCATGCTCATTTTGCTTTAAGGTCTAAGATAGAAGGTGTCTTGCACGACTTTGCTAGAGGTGGACTTCAATGCATGGACGCAACGTTTTTTTTTAAACTTTGAAAATGGATTGCATTGCTAAGTAGATTTTTCCTACTTAGAAAATGTTTTATCAATTTTAGAAGATGTTCTATACTATAATTAGTTTCTAGAAGGGGTTTTTGTC